>MU375929.1:0-343818 GCA_022495235.1 Xylaria curta | reverse complement strand
TTAATTAATTTTAAAAATATTTAAATAATTTATTTTTTAAATAAAAAGCAAAAAACTTAAATAATAAAATAATTAAACTTAAAAAAAAAAAAAATAAACAATTAAAAAAATTAAAGCTTTAAAAATATATTATTATAAGTTATAATATTAAATTAATTAAAAAAAATAAAATATAAATAATAAATAATACTTTATAAAAAATTTTAAAAATAATATAAAAATTTTAAAAAAATTTTATAATATAAACTTTAATTTAATTAATTTATTAATAAAATTAAAAAAATAATTAAATATAACATAAAAAAATAAGTTTAATATATTATATTTAAATAATAATAAAATATTAATATAAAAAAAAAAAGTTATAAAAAAATATTATGCTTAAATTATAATACTAATAAAATTTATAATAATAATATATAAAAAAACTTTATAATAACTTAATAATATAAAAGCTTAAAAAAAAGTTATATAATAAAAACTTAAAACAATTTTTTTTTTTATTAAAAAGCAGTTATTTTAAAAATACTTGTTTAAATATTATATTTATTTTATAAGCAAGCTATTTTTTTTATAAAAAAAGTAATAATAATATAATAGCTTATATAATAGTTATATTTTATATTAGCTTTATATTATTATTTATATTAACAAAAATATTACTAGTTTTTGCTGCTTATATTTATTGCGTTATATATGCATATAAATATTTATACTTATGTATAATTTTATAAAGTAGTTTCTTTTTTTTTTTTTTTTTCAGCTTAGATTTTTTGTACAAATATAACATATTTGCCGCGGAGCCCTGCCTTCGTTCGTGTGCCTAGTGCAACACTCATGTACTTTGTTAGTTACCCGATCCTAAGGTTGGCCATTTGGACCCAAAGCCCAAAGCCCACGGGCCCAAGTGAGCCCATGGGCCCCCAAGCTAAAGTCAAAGTGGAGCGGTTGGAATTTTAGAAATTTATTACATAAGCTAAAAAGCTTTATGGTTTATACAATATTGTACTAATCTGTGTAGCACAGATTGCTAGAGGTAGTGAGGTAATATTAAGTCTATATATTATAATACCCTTTAAAAGGGAGGAAAAGGTGGGCTGCGCCGCAGGCGCCAGCCTTAACCTTTTCCCAAAGGTCTTATTTAATCTACAGATCCAGCCACCACAACCACAACGTGACTGTGGACCCTCCTCCGAAGGGACCCCCTCTGGCTTCCTGTATCACTAGGTATTAATCTATAATTTCATATTTTATAACAGTGACAGCATGGTGGCTTGTGTAGTGGCTGTGCCCCACACCAGCCCCATACTGCCATTTACACCAACAGGAATACTGCCGGCTTTCGCCGCCTGTATTCACTGCGCTGCGCGCGCACGCGAATACTTACACCTGTGTGTAATTCTGTAGAATAGCTTCTTTTCTTTCCTTTTTTCTTCAGCTTAGATTTTTCTGTACAATATAGCATATTTGCCGCGGAGCCCTGCCTTCGTTCGTGTGCCCAGTGCAACACTTGCTTTAATAAGCTTACTTATGCAAGCGCTAGTTCAATTCTATACTGCTAAACTACTCCGTAAAAGTACTTAACTCTATAAAGCTCCTCCGAGTTAGTGTTAAAGGTATAAAACGATACTTGCAGTCGACCTGGGGTAAAAATTCACCAAGTCGTGATGGTATTTGCTTGTTTACCGCTGTTTGAGCTAGCACCAAATCTGGGTGCGCGCCACACCATTGATGTCTCAATATAGTGCGTTACACAAAGCACGAATACGGATGATTGGCCAAGTTCTGGTGTCTGGCGCATGTTTGTATGAGGGATCTATACTCCCTTTGGACCCAATCTCATTTTCAGCCTCCAACCTCATTGGCAACTGCCAATTAGTCCCCGCACACCAGTTGCATAGGCTGGGGGCCAAGGCCAGATTTCACGCTCTACTATCACTGGTTCAATATGCCTATTGCACATTTATGTAGGTATCTACGTATGTATCTATGAACCTGTTCTAATTCCGCCTATGCCACCGTCATTGTCTGCCCGTCTTCATCTTCGGATAGCCCCGAATTGAACTCCATAACCCTCGGCCTCGGCTTAGCGCTATGAGAGGCCTCAGAATCGGATCCCGAAAGATATGGTCATCCATCTATGCGGCCTAAGCGTTGCCTCGTATTCATCGAATTGATATTCGTCGGGAAGATCTTCTCTTTCGTTGACCTCATCATTCGTGCGTTTCCTCAACTCCCCCCGCCCTTGAGATTCTCGCACTGAGCCTCCCGGTGCTTGTTAATGTCCGAAACGGTCATCCATTTCAGTCGGGTTGATCGCTCTTCTATAATTCGATAATGTAGTAGAGTATCGCCCATTGGCTACGCAAGGGACTTACTTCTTATTGGTCAGTGGATACTCCCGGTACGCTAACCCGCATCAACAAATACTTGTTTACAGCCCAACCAGGACAAACCGTGCAAGCCTCCACCATTTCGAGGTCTGTCTACACTTATACAGGCCGACTAGAGAGGGTGACATGCTCGGGAATGTCTACTAGGTAGATCAGGGACAAAGCCTCCATTAGAATTCGATATGCGCGCTCTCTCCATCTTGACAACGCTGTAGGCTTGATTATAACATTACCTCGGTCTTCCTCCCTTGTAGTAGCGAAGGGTTTCCGCTTGGAGGGGGTATGGAAGTTTGTGGTCCTAACTTGCAATATTTTATCAGCAAATGAAAAGTCCTTCATTATTGTGCAGTATGGAAGGATATGTGAAGTCTTGCAGTATCTTGCAGTGTTTTAATCTGCAAATGCGTTATTATAATGTCCGAGTTTCGGAGTCGTTCCTTCTAGATCTGCCCATTTAATATTAACCTTTGATGTTTTATTGCTATTACACTAAATGGGCGAATAAGTAATAAACTATGGCAATATATCTTCGCGTATTATTTTAAAAATTAATTACTTTTTGTTTTTAGCAATGGCTCTTACAACCCTCTCGTGCTACTACCAAGTGGCTGGCCAAAACGGTGCGGAATACTTTCCTCGATTTCTACAAAGAGAGGAAGTATGTCTACGGTGAGTAGTCTGTTTTCACCAGGTTTGATCTCTCATTGACTAATGGCATGGGCTCATGCAATAGCCCCTCGTCCTCTGCCATACCTCACGATGATCCCTCTTTGCTATTCACCAATGCTGGAACGAATCTTTCTGGGCACCATCCACCTGCAGTCCGATAAACGCATGTATAGACAGCTAAGTTCGTATAATCTGGCCCCGAACAACCCTACAGCTGCATACCGCTTCCCCAGAGTGACAGAACAAAAAGGGCATTTTGTATATAGATCTCTAACCTGTAGATGTAGTAGTTGGAGCTCCTTGTGCGACAACAAGTATTGAAGAACTTACCCCTACGTTGCTATCAGTATCCAGAGATCGTGACACCTTACCGCCCACTCACTTCTATGAAAACCACCTCCCTTGTAAATGGCTCAGTTACCCGAGATCCAGCCACATGGAGGCATCTTGGGCGGGAATGTAGGCCGTCTAGCCAACTCAATACTCCCGAATTCTTAAACATCTACTAGCCTGGCTGTTATACCTGATGTTTTAGGGTCGAAAGTCATCCATGAAAATAACACTGCGGCAAAGCCACTCGAGAGCCATTCATAATTATGTCTAGGAACCAATAACATAATACCACAGACATCTGGCAACTTGTGCTTCTTTAGCATTGTTGCTTGTCGAGCCATTTTATGCTTTGAAATCTCGGAAAGGCCCTGAGTATATTATGCAACAGATCCACTCACAAATAGTCTTCTGGTAATTGAATTTTCATACGAAAGATGAGGTAGGTGACGACAGTCGAACATGGCGTCCCTAGGAACAGGCCGTAGCGGTCCTCTAAGCAGGCTTTTGTCGCCATTTGCGATAGGTATTATAATGCACTGGGTGACGGTCTAATTGATCGACTTTGACGGTTCTTCGCATTGATCTATCCCCTTGTTGCAGCTTCCAACCACGGATAAGGCTCTATCGCCGCTCCGACAGGCACTATCTCCTTCGCTGGCCGCAAAGGCAGCGTTATTGAGGATTCACCAATACGTACTTCTATGTCGGGTGACTATAGCGTCACTAAGGTAGTTTCGTGAAAGCCTAGCACAAGCTATCAACTTAACGGCATTCTAGAGTGCCAGAATGCCTAGAATTATTGGAATAGGAAAATTCGCAATTGACGAGCATGGGTATCCTGAACAGCCAATAAACCCAAAGTCTGCCACCCCTTCAATCAATTTTCATCTCTATATCTTCGGAGAATTCTTCAATAGAAGCAAGAAAGAGCGTATGAGCAAAGGAGCCATCCCAGTTCTAAAACAAAATGGCGATACAAGTTTAACTGCGCAATAGATAACTTTGAAGTAAACTCGACGGCTAGGAGCTCCTTGTGCTAAACGCTGCCATTGCGCCCAGATGACACAGGTCCATAGATATTGATTCTTGAACCGCCAGAAGAGAACTGTAGTCTCTACCAGTTTGTTGCTAAGTAGACCTTTAATAAAATATTACAACTCCCAAAGTTAGCGTTCTTGGGTTGCCAAATACCCATGGCTCTCACACTACGTGCTTCAGCTTAACGCTTAAGAGTGGGGCGGCAACCAAATTGTTGCGAATCACACTTAGCGAGTATTAGTAGGTATAGTTCTAGAATGGAATTGGAAGCGTGATGCGGCTGATTCCAGCTTCTAAACACATGAAAGTCGCCGAGCCCCAAGCAGCTGAGCTTGCTGTGCCTTTCTTGTGGAGCTTATCGGCTCAGGATTCGCCGAGTTGTTGCACGTGGACGTAGATAAACTCCGCTGTGCGATCGCCTCCCCTTTCCCTTTTGACGTCGCGTGGAGCTGCCAATGCGACGAACATAGCGTTCGGTGATCGGGGCTGAACAACTGAAGCAAGCACCCCGCGCCGTAGGCGAACTCGCAGACCAGAGTCAACCTCGTCTTCGACAATCTGTCACTAGGAATTCGTTGCCATCGTACAATAATAGACTAGCTTGTCATCCCTTCTTGATTTGACGTTTTTTTTATTAAAAAAAAACATTTCTCCTAGCATTGCCAGACGTGATCTTTTATTATGCTAATACAACGAGATTCTCATTTATTTTAACACTGGAGAGAATTATACATAGTTCGCAACCTTTGCACGCGCCAGAACGTCGAGGGCCTTATCCAAAGATTGATCACTGATGAACTCCGAACCTTGCTCACTATCCACTTTCACTCTTATTTATGCTATAGAAGCTCAATCGCGCGTTCGAGTCGTATTCGTCGACCGACTGTCGACGTACCTGCATGTTGATCGTCGAACGAGCTCCCTCCATCGCGGAGGAATACTCAGATGTACAAGATGTCGCGATCCGAGGACATCATAACGATGAAGGCGTGAGTATGGAACAGATGGGAAAAGAAAAAGCTACTACTACATCATACAGCAGTGAGATAATCGCTGCATTTCAGGCATCCCCCGATGCGTTCATGGTCGACTGGACAAGATATGAACCTCCCGAGGGTTTGAAATATACTGGAGACGTAGAGTCAGATGTCGGCATACGAATTGTTCAAGAGTCTATCGAGAGAATCAAAGCCCGGATCCTCGAGGAGGAACAGCGACAGAAATCGGTAGCCGAGACACCGAGGCTGGGACAGGAGGAAGAGACAGCTAGCGAGGGAAACGAGGAAGCAAAGCAACATGGAAGCGATGACGCCCTACGTGGAGGCTTGGGTGAAGCTGATGAACTACACCAACCTGCAGCTGCAGAGCAAGATGCCTCGGGGTCAGTTGGCACGGGATCCTTCCCAGCCGACCTACCCAAACGGCCGAGAAAGCGGACCTTGATGAATCTGTTCCGAAAGTTGAATGGTGGCCCCGAGCCCGGCGAGTCCAGTGCCGCTGGCGCCGCCCGTCATAGAATTCTCATGTCCTCGTCTACAGCAGAATTTACAACACACTCGGCACGGAGGCGCTTCGTCGTAGATCTCATCAAGAAAGCGACGGGGGACGATTGTACGAGTTCGGGCCCCTCTACACCAGGGCCTGAAGTGTAAGCTGACTCCATCCGCCCCATATCCGTCGCAGACATGGCAAAAACTTACCATGGCCAAGGGAGTGCGTCTCGTGTCTAGACGATTTCGACCCGAAAGACACCGTCAGAGCACCATGCCATAATTACTGCACGCCCTGCTTCCGTCGTCTCGTCGTCTCCGCCTGTCGGAACGAGCAGCACTGGCCGCCCAAATGCTGCCTCAACAACATCCCCCACAGCACCATTCTCGCCAACGTCGACGAGGCACAGCGAAGCGAATACCGCGAGCGCGCGCGCGAATGGAACGTGCCGGTGGCCGACCGGATATACTGCAGCCAGCCGGAGTGCAGTCTTTTTATCCGGCCCGAGTACGTCATTCCAGCGCAAGACCTCGCGCGGTGTACAGACGGCCACTACACGTGCACCATCTGCCGCAACGCGCAGCACGAGGGCGACGTCTGCCCGCAGGACAAGGACGTGCTGCGCACGAACGAGCTCGCCGCGGAAGAAGGGTGGAAGCGCTGCTACGGGTGTCGCGCGTACGTCGAGCACCGCGAGGCGTGCCAGCACATGACGTGTCGCTGCGGCGCCGAGTTCTGCTACGTGTGCGGGGCGAGGTGGCGGACGTGCGCGTGCACGATGACGCAGCTGGCCGCCCTCAAGGAACACGCCGCGAGCCGGCGGCAGAAGCGCCTCGACAAGGAGGCCGCGGAAGAGGCCGCGATTCAGGAGGCCGTCCGGCTCGTCGAGGAGTACGAGCGCGAGGAGGAACTCAAGGCCGAGCTCCTGCGTCAGGAAAGGGCGCGGCTCGCCGAGGAACGGCAGCGGGCAGAGCTCGAGGCGCGCATCCGGCGCGAGGGCGAGCGGCGGCGGGCCGTGACGCTGAGGTTCGAGGAGCTGCGCGCCACGTTCGAGGACCTCCATGCGACGCAGCAGACCATAGTAGCGCAAACTCATGAGAAGCGTGAGCAGCAGCTCGCGCAAAAGAGCGAAGAGGCATTCCGGCGGCTCTTCGAAATGCACGAACTGGAGCGCGAGCTGCAGCGCGCGAAGGTCGAGGCTAGGATAGCCGAGCGCGAGGAGAAGTTCCGGGCCGAGTACGTCGCTCGTCTGGCCGAAGAGCGGCAGATCGAAGAGCAGTATGCCGCCAAGCTACGGACGTTCTGGGGCGGGCGCAAAGGCGGCGAGGAAAAGGTGCGCGCGGCGCTGCTCGACCTCCAGGTCAAGATGAACGAGGGCTTCAAGGTCTGGAAGATCTGGATGGACGGCGAGCTCGACACATACCATCACCATGTCCGCGAGGAACTTGCCATTGGCGAGGAGCTGATGGATGAGAAGGAGCGACGCGTGCGGAGTCGGGCTCGTGAGGCTGCGCTGGCGTTGGCGACGCGGAATGCGGCCGAGCTGAGGTGGGTGCGCGAAGTCATGGAGGAGCGCGGCCGCATGCTTCGGGAGCTAGAGTCTGATGAGATGGAGAACGGCGACGATATCGATACCTGGTTCGCAGAGGGCCCGTTGGAGGAGGCTCTAGCCGCGAACCCGTGGCGATAGGTCACTTACGTAAGGGGGTTAGACAAGAGTCGAGAATTGAAGGCTGCATGAGCATTCGCTATACCTATCATTTAGGTTCCACGCAATATATGTTCCCACTTGGAAGAGCCTCGCTTCGAATGTTTCCTTTCAAACCTTGCTCACGAAGCAACGCGAAGATAAATGAGGACGAAAGGTCGTCATTATTTGCCCCAATGAATCATATCGCAAGAGCGAATATCGTCGCTAATACAGACCATACCATGAAGATCGAGGAGATTGATAAATCTCATCACACCCGCCATAGGAAGCGAAATGCCTTACTATGTCGTCTACCCCGCTCGCAGCCCGACGCTTTATATATACGATACCAAAAAAAATCCACCTCGGTCCTTATCCTATTCGTGTAACAACGTTGCCTCGCCGCCTTGTGGACCTGGATTAACCAAGAAACAAATCCCGTGAGGTCAAGGCTGCCCTGGAAAAATCGCGGCGCAGGTCGAGTGGACGCGGGACTACGTAAGGAATGGCTTCCTATTTACTTTTGGAGAGGGCGGGCGCGGGAGTAGGGACGGAAAGAATCAGATCTGTTTGACTGAATAAGCAATTTTGGCGCGATTCGTGAAGTGGCACGAACTGTATGAACACTAATTTTTGATCGGAATGGGTAATAGAAGGAAGTATATATATCATAGGGGATAGTAAAACTTACACGTCATATGGAATATACTACCCAGCTGACATGCATAGGGGGATTAAGCATGGCGTAATTCATCATCGTGAAGGCCGTGAGAATTGGCAAACTTGGCCGAAAACTAGCCAAATAGAATAGTCATGAGTGGAAGCCATCCAGCCCCTCCAATCTGTCCAACAGTTGGCGTGTGTTGCAGCCCGTGTCCGCCGTGCTCATTTCCTCCTGAAATTAATAGTAGGATCTGGTACTCCCACTGCGGTGGTGATTGTCGGGCGTCCCCGGATATGCACCCACTGGTGTCTCTACTACCGTCCTTTCTTCGTCGTCGGAGCTGGGCTGCCCTCCCTCATAATCGTCCGCCTGATCGGGGAGAGCGCGCATAGATTCGAGAGATTGCCTCGATAACTCGGGCGGCTGATATGGCTTGATACTATGGATGTCTCGACCTGAGGGCAAACTGGCCAGGAGCGCCGAACCGGCAGGTATCGCCTGCGTGAGGATCTGAAAAAGTACATCAGCGATCATACGTCGACACGTGTTAGGGTACCAGTACCGGAGGAAAGTAGATGATTACCGTATCGTTGACTTTGGTCCATTTCGCCTCCAGCATCTCGATGACTCTCGTCTCTTCTAATCTCCCGGCGTCCGAGCCCCAGTTCGTACCCCTCTCGATCTTCTTGTCCTCCCTCCTCTCCGACCAGTCCTTCTTCATGCGGCTGAGACTCAGCCCCTTTTTGGTCTCTCCTCTCGGTTCGATGCCGAGCTCCTGGAGACCGCATCGCAGCCAGCCGATCGCGTTGCCCGTCTGGCCAGATAACTCGGCATCGATGCCGAAGAACCGACATGCCTTCGCACGGCTCGTCTTTCTCAGGTCTTCCAGGTACCGCAGCAGGTCATCGTTGATCTTCCACCCTCCTCCTCCTCCTCCCTTCTTCGGCTGACAGAGGGAGGAAGCTTGAGCGGCGTGATCGGCGGCGGCCAGGCACAGTCGCGCAAACAGATGTGCGCGCACCTTGGGAATCTCGGGCGCCTTGTACATCCATTCGCGATCATTGTCGTTGCGATCCTGAGACACGACGGCGGGATACGGGTCATCTTTCAGGACGGCGAGGAGCGTGGCCTCTGCGAGGGCCAGAGAGGCCATGGCGCGGGCCGTGGGCTGCGAGATGTCTATGCAGGGAGGGGCCGTAGGGACAGCCTCGGCACGACGAGCCAGGTAGTCGTGTACCGACGCCGCATCGAGCAGATGCTTCGTGGCCGTTGTGATGGCCGCCGTGCGCGCCTGCGCGCTCAGTGGCGCCTCGGACGTGACGTGCAGCGGACGAAGCGAGGAGCGAGCCAGCAGTGAATAGGCATAGCCCAGGGTAGACAAGGTGAAGGACAGGTCATATTCCAACGACTGAACCTTGGTTCGGGGGCTTTCCCTCCCGGGCACGGGGTTCTCGGACAGGGTCGGGCGCCATTCCATGGCCGGCGTCGACGTCAAGATGACATTAATCTCCTCGCCTTGCTGGGATGCACGGCCCAGACCAGCGTCGATGGCGAAGACGTAGGGCAGATACGTGTTGATGTTGGATAGTAATGCGGGCAGGTTGGGTCCCTGCGACGACGGCGGGAGCCTCTTGAACTTTTTCAATGCATCTCTCACCACGCCGCGATGCGTGCTCGCGCTGAGGGGTAGAGAGGGGTGTGATTCGCTCGAGAAGCTCGAGGAGAAGGAGAATGACGATGTAGTGGGGAGTGCAAATGGGAAAGGCATCTTGCCCGTCTTCTAACTACCTACCTGGTTGGTCTCCTTTTAATTCAAGAAACCTGGACAGGTAGACACAGGTCGTGCTTTGTGATACACCTGTCCGTGGACGTAGGTAGGCTTTTCTCTGACAGGGTAGGTGGACTTACACAAATTATGATCGTATGTAGGTAGAGTGGATGGCTTCATGCACCCTATTCAGGTACCTGAGCTAATGCCGCTTTTAGCCCAAGCTTGGCCCGGAGCCTGAGAAAGACCCGCTCTTGCACAAGCTACCTATGTCGCGACCAGGCCTCCAGGGCTGCAAGTAGGTAGATTACCTACGTCGTCCATGACTCTTTTAAGGACTTGCCCACTTGTTGCAGAATCCTCCTTTAGGTAACTCTGCAAATGAAGGTGCTTCACAAGGCTTATCCGAGCAAATTAGTTCACCGAAACCTTGGCCGAACAATGTGTGTCACGCAGGGTCAATTTAAAGTTGTGTTATTCTCCTAAGCCAGAAATAATAGCCAAGTTAATAACTGAACCTCCAAGCCACCATTTGTCCTGGTTTGCTCAAGTCTGAATCTCCTGCACCATAACACGCAAATCGGCTAGGGTTGGACGCTTCTCCGGCCTCGGACGCATGCACACTTCGACGATAGCCTGCAGCGGGGGTGGAACAGGCCATTCGATGAAATGAGCGATTGACTCGTTCGCGTAAACCATGCTTTTGATACAGTTTCCAATATCGTATATGTCTGATCGAGGGGTCTACCCCGAGTCTTCTAGGCCTCCCTGAAAGGCGACCTCGGGTGCTGACCGCTCTCCCCAGTGGCTTTCGAGATCGCAGACAACCAGACGCTTCCCATCATCTGAAAAGAAAAGGTTATTGGCGCGTATGTCGCGATGAACAATACCAACCGAATGAAGACAATCCAAGGCGTCATTTAGCTGTAGAATCCAGCTCTTGTAAATTATCAAGGAGGAGAAGCGACCGAGTTGTCCGCACGCCAGACAACAGCTTTTCAAAGACAAGCTGCCCGTCGGCAGACCTGCAGAGAAGCTGAATTATGTGTGGAGATAGTACATGGCCTGGTATGGAGCCGCCCTGGCACCTGACGAGATTCTCGATTTCGGTTCGGTACTTGCCCTTCTTGACAAAGTGCTTCGCTGGATTGACACAGACGAAAGGCAGCTTGGAAAGAAGCTCGCTAACGTCCTCGGAGTCGTCCTCGACGAGCTCCGGATGATCTAAACAATGGTCAAGTGAACGTATGTCGTTACCATCGATCTCAAAGTGGCCTTGCATGGGAGGTAAGTTGCGATAGAGTCGAAGAATATCACCCGAAAGAGTACCGGGAATGTCAAAGACGCGCACGCACTGGCCATACTTGATGCCATCGTCAAACTAATATGTCATGGAGGACTTGTCGCCGCGCTGGAGATCCAGTTCGAGATGGGATCGACCGCCGGGGGTCAAAGATTAGTAGCAACGCGACGGTGTTCATACTCGGATCAGAGACGAAGCACTTCTTTACTGAACAGGTCATCAGCATAACTTGTAGGAGTCCAAGACGAGAAAGTCGGTGTCGTGAGTAGGGAAGTAAAAGCGGCGGGCACGCTAAGCCCAATCTATCGAGCACCTGCATAAAATCAATGACCCCGGCACCGCAAGGCACGCTAAGAATAAGCTTCCCCCACAGTAAGAGGTAGCCAGTCCACTGACACATTATTTTTATGTTATGTGCACGTCACTCGACATGTTATTGTTGTGTGCCATATCGTAGGTACTCTGTTTCTCATGCTACCTCTTTTGAACTGGCCTAGTCTTCTTCCTCTTCTTCTTCTTCCCAGTTCACGGTGACAATGGCGGCTTCTACCTCGGCCATGTCGTCGCCGCACAAGCCCCGGCGCAAGACGAAGAAGACGGCGCATTTTGACGTCAACGTCAAACCCGAAGCCCTCGTCCGATCCCCCAGCTTTCCGCTCGAAGCCGTCCTGTGGCCCGCCCGGACATCGTTGTCGCAGTGGGAGATCCTGCCGCTGATTCTCATGGCCGCCGGTCTCTTTCGCTGGGCTGCCGGTCTGTGGGGATATTCTGGTTAGTACGACTGATCTCTATCGACCTGCTTGGGTCGGGCATGCTGGCTCGTCTCCCTCTATTCTCTATTGCTCTATTGACCGGGCATGCTGCCTATATATAGGTCTCGGTAAACCCCCGATGTTCGGCGACTACGAGGCACAGAGACACTGGATGGAGATCACCACGCACCTCCCCATCTCCCAGTGGTATTTCCACGACCTGCAGTGGTGGGGACTCGACTACCCGCCCCTGACGGCGTACCACAGCTGGCTGTTCGGCCGCATCGGCTCCTTCATCGACCCTTCTTGGTTTGCGCTCTACACCTCTCGGGGCTCTGACGATCCGACGCTAAAGGTGTTCATGAGGGGCTCCGTCGTCGTGTCCGAGTTTCTCGTCTACATACCCGCCGTCGTCATCTTCACCCGACGGTACAGCCGGCTCTTTGGCGTGGCGCAATGGCCCGCCTCCCTCGCGCTCGTTGCCATCCTGATGCAGCCGGGCGCTATTCTCATCGACCACGTCCACTTTCAGTATAATACCGTCATGCTCGGGTTCGTGGTCGCCAGCATGTCCAGCATGCTGGCTGGTCGGTACATGTGGGCGTCCATCTTTTTCGTCGCCGCCCTCGGCTTCAAGCAGATGGCCCTGTATTACGCCCCCGCCGTCTTTGCCTTCCTGCTGGGCAGCAGCATCTTCCCTCGTGTCAACATGCCTCGATTCCTCGGTATCGCTGCCGCGACCATTGCCTCGTTCGCAGTCCTCGTTCTCCCATTCGTTCTGGGCGCGCTCCTGGATGCGAGCAGAGGCATTCATTCTCGACCCGATCTCGAGGGTCTTCGTGCGCCACTTCCCATCTTCGCTTTCCTCGCTCCCCATCTCGACACGACGGCCGCGTACTACCCGGTCGTGGAGCAGATGGTCCAGATGATCCATCGCGTGTTTCCCTTTGCTCGCGGTGTATTCGAGGACAAGGTCGCCAACTTCTGGTGTGCGGCGAACGTGGTCGTCAAGCTGCGTGCCTATCCTACGGAACTTCTTCAGCAATTTTCTCTCCTGGCGACCCTGGCGGCCATCTCACCGGCGTGCGCCATCCTCTTCTTTCGACCTCGCAAGGAACTGCTACCCTACGCCTTCGCCGTAACCGCATGGGGCTTCTTTCTCTTCAGCTACCAGGTTCACGAGAAGAGCGTACTTCTCCCTCTTCTTCCCATGACTCTCCTTCTTGCTGGCAAGCAAGGCCTGGGCAGAGAGATCAGATCGTGGGTGGGTTTTGCAAATATCCTCGGCGCATGGACAATGTTCCCACTGCTCCAACGAGTCGACCTACGCGTCCCCTACGCCGTGCTCACGTTCCTCTGGGCATACCTGCTCGGCCTGCCGCCCACTTCCATGAGTGCTTATTTCCATAAAGGTCAGAACACCGCAGTGCAGTGGGCGACCCTGTTAGTCCATGGCCTCTTCTACCTGGCCATGGCCGTATGGCACGTCGCAGAACGGATCATCCCGCCTCCGGCCGGCAAACCAGATCTGTGGGTTGTTGCCAACGTCGGCGTAGGTTTCGCTGGGTTTTCCCTGTGCTATGTATGGTGCCAGTGGAAATTAGTTCAGGAGAGTGGCATCATGTCGGGTTGGTTGTCAAGCGCCAGCAGAGATAAGGTCAAGACCAAATAAACCATGTGTCTGGAGATTTTCGCTCAAAATTACATCATCTAACTCTATTTGTACTATTATTGATACCCTTAGACAGAAATGAAAAGAAAAGAAATGCATTGCGATGCATTGGACTATGGACGACTACTATTCAACTGCATCCACCTGTGAACTCCTTTGCGATGAACTCTCATGGTACTCAAGTGTTCCATGAGTGTACACTGGCTGCCTTCATACTCCCAACATAATGCGCAACTTGGGGATTAGTAACAGAATCAATCGACTTTGTAATCTTCCGTAAATCTAGATCCTGACCACTGAGATCAGAGCGTTCGGCGCAATGAAGACACGTCTCTCGGCTTACCATAACCATCGTTCTAGCCATTTCGTCGATAAGGAATACACACTAGTGACACAAATGGGGGCCATGGGGGGTGAGATGGGTGATGAATGGTATTTGTATGCCCTAGGGAGTTGATGATCTAGGTTGACATTGTTCCTGGACTGAGATTGGACTATATACTAGTATATATGTAAAGTGAATTATCTTAATTGCATTATTCATCAACTGTTAAGGTTAAAAGATAACAGATAACATGTGGTAGATAACAGTAGCTGTTTCTTATATAACGTAGTTGAAATATTTCACTCGGCTGGCTTGCGAACATTTTGCATCCAATTGTCCCTGACACTTAACTGGAATTGGCCCCTCTACGCCCGATCCTACCATAATTAACATGGAGCCGGCATCACTTACCATCAATACCTAATAGAGTCCTCCATATATGTGGAATCCTTTCCACGAGGAACAATCAAACGAGCCGTATCGTTTCTAGGTTTTTCCCATGGGGATATTTTGCAGTAAAAGGGCTTTCGGTAAGTTCAATTCCAATCTCTCGGACTCCATCCGTAGACAGGATACTCAGCATCCCACATCGCTGATAAGTGGATGCTGACGCGTCCACGGGGTCCAGAAGAAGCCCCGTCAACCAGTAAAAGTGACAGTCATCATCTTCGCTATGAAGTTGAACGCACCGAAGCGGTAGCAGCAAAGTAGTTGGTTTCATCCCTTCAGAAGTGGTCGGGGCATCCAAGTACGGAAGTATCGGCCGCGAGTGTCTAGAAGAGGCGGTGATGATATCTCGGGCCAAGAACAGCAGCCCGGTCAATCTCAAGCTACCATGTACTATCTGCCCGAAAGGCGACTCGCCAGTCGTCGTTACAGACGATTCCACTTGAAAGATCAATGGTCTCCAGTCCAAGCACCTACTTGGTGTCGGACAAGACGGGCTACTATCTGCGGGGCTCATGTAATGGTTAAAGCGATCAATAAACATCTCCCAGCTTGTTCTACGGTGCCACTTTTGGATATCATTGACGCGCCGCGGAAGGTAGTCGTAGAATACACGTCCATCTATGCTGGCCCACGACCACGACGGCGCACGGTACTGGGGCGGCCGGGCGCCTGCGGGCTCGCGTCGGGAAGATATGCTGCAATCCGAATGCCATTCTAGCATGAGTGACAGATGCTGCTTGAACAGTCCGGCGACGTATCCTTTGGAGCTCGTGATAGGAGCTGGATCATTCAGTGGTGACATGAGTTGCGCCACACCTGCTAGAGCGATTAGCTTGTCCCTAGGTTTGGTAAGGCTTGTGCGCGAATAGGCCTGGACGACTTCACACCAGTAGTAGAGCAGGTCTTCCTCGGTTATTGCTAGAGGCTGGTGAGCGTCCGAGAGAGGGTTCTCGAAGAGGAAATCCAGTCGTTTGAAGCCCGTATCTCTCGGTGTCTTGACAATTTCCGGTATGCCTTGTGGGAAGGCCTCGCACGCATCAAGTGATGCGCATTCCCACAGCAGCTGCTCCGGTCCAAAGTGAACGACCCTCGGCGCTAGTAAGCGCTCTTGGAATACCCAGCCGCGCTTTGTCAAGGGCGCTTTGGTGAGCTGCGCCCACCAGAAATAGGGGTCCAAAATGTACCAGTCCTCGTCGGCGTGTTGCCGCACTCGACATGGCAAGGGCACGAAGTCACACGTCTTGTCCAGGAAACCCGTCGAAGTGTCCTCGAAACCGGTGATAGAAATATTGCAAATGGAATTAGTATAGATTTTGCTCATCTCCAGGCTTTCTGTTTCCCAGTCCGACGAGGAATCTTGAATGATGCACAAACAATCAGCCCAAATATATCGAATCCCTAGGGCTTTGATAACTTTCAAGGTATCTTGAAACACCGGTGGTAGAATGTTTAACGACTGGCCGTTCCTATACGCTTGGAGATTTTTGCTGACGAGTTTGAACTGCTGACCAGGACTCCATCGATGGCTCAGTGTCGCATATGGAGCTGAGATCGTACTGTCCTCTCTGAGGATCAGCCGCCACGTCGTTTCACCAGTGGCCCCAACATCGACAAGACGCTGCGGCTGGAACGTCGAACCAGAAGTTCTCCAGGCATGCAACAATCGGCATCTCGGATGTTGCTCAAGGCAGCGGTGCATCCATGTTCTCACCATTTGGACCGTCTGGCCATTCCACCCTCTGTGGGCTTCGAGAGGGGTTTGCGGGAGATATGACTGTATTCCTGCAGAGGCCGTTAAATACAGTCAGGTCTAGAGGGGGGTATATCGAAGTCGCCCACCGTGGTACTTTTCAATCAAGAATACCCGAACACGCCGGGGATGGCCTTGCGATTTCCAGATAAAACGCAAGGAACAGAAACGTTCGCGACTATGGCCATCTACGGTCGTCTGAGGGGAACACTCTGTGAACGAGATCGTGTTTGCGTCTAATAGCGACTTCCGAGACTCGTCAAGTTCGGACAGGATAGCCCTGCAGATAGGGCATCCGGCTGCCACAGATGAGACAAATGACTGCGTATTGACATGATGTGGAACGGGCTCTGCGCTCCTTTCAAAAAGGTCATGTCGTTCGAATATTCGCATGCAACAGTCGCAAATCATGCTTGGAGAAAGAAAGAAAAAAAGAGTCTGTTTATTGAAACGTCTTGAAATAGGGCCATGTAGGCTCTTCGGTCTCTCTTTGAAGTGAAAAACCAAACATCTTCTAAACGAGATTGAAAGAAGCAAAATGAAAGGAAGCAACTGATGTCAGCCTACAATTTCGGTACCCAACGCCGTCCTCGGCTATAAGATTATCGTTATTATGAATATCCTTCCAGACCCCTGACAAGTTTATGCTCGACTAAGAAAGCCTTAGCCCATTGCAAACTAGTTAGCTCAGTTTGATGCTCGAAAAAGATCTGGGGAAGGGGGCTAGAGGGCTACTCACCTATACGGTCTACATAATATCGCCCGCAGGCCTCAAAAGCAGATTCGACAGGCCTTTTCATAACTAGTCAAAAGGGAACTTCTTCTATGCTACGTGTTTTTAGCTGCTAGCTATTTGTCAGCCTCCTTGTTGTTACCAGTGTAAGTCTTCGGTCCTTGCTTGTACAGCTCCGTGATACCTTGGGTAGATTAGTGACCGTGGTCCTACGTGAAAAGAATAAGGTGCAAGAAAGTCGAACTATGAGCGAGTAGGATGAATTGTAAACATCATATCCTGATTTCATCTCCGACTATTTTTGGTAGTTCAGTTTGTTGGACCTAAGGTTCTTTCAAAAGCTTCACAATGGCCTCATGACCATTTACCCTTGCCCATAGGAGCGGCGTTCGCCCATACTTAGAATCCTTAGAGCTGAGATTCACTCCGCCTCTTTCGAGCAGTAACTTGACTATCGCTTCGTGTCCTTTTTCTGCAGCATATGATAGTGGGGTCCGTTGGCAATCACACTTCGAGTCAGGGTTGACGTTATCTTTCGCGAGTAGTAATTTGACCACCGCTTCGCGTCCAAATCGCGCTGCCCACGACAGTGGCGTTCCATATCTAGACCTTGACTCAGGGTCAACCTTGTTTTCCTGGAGTAATAGATTGACCACAGATTCGTGCCCGTTCGCTGCGGCCCATGATAACGGTGTCCGCCCATACTCGCAGTCCCTAAGCTCGGGATCTACTTTGTCATTTCTAAGGAGTAATTGAACGATGGCCTCGTGCCCTTTCTCGGCTGCATACGACAGCGGTGTTCGTCCGAATTCGGATTTCAAGTTAGGATGGACCCCATCGCTGAGTAAACGCTTGACTGTCGCCTCTTGTCCAATCTCTGCGGCATACCATAGTGGTATCTGTCCATGTTCGGGGTATTCT
The DNA here is from genome assembly GCA_022495235.1 of Xylaria curta. Taxonomy (NCBI): domain Eukaryota; kingdom Fungi; phylum Ascomycota; class Sordariomycetes; order Xylariales; family Xylariaceae; genus Xylaria; species Xylaria curta. Next base: position 325,866 of record MU375929.1, on the reverse strand, counting down.
GGGCCAGAATCGACTGCGTTATTCGCTAACAACAACTCGGTGATCGCTTCATGTCCTCGCTCTTTCGAGAACCACAATGGTGTTCGTCTATATTTAGATCGAGAATCCACATCGACCTCGATCTTCGTTAACAATGCCTCGACTACGGTCTTATGTCCCCGCTCGGCCGCCCAAGAAAGGGGCGTCCGTCCATATTCGATATCCTTGGGGTCGGGATTGACTTCCGCTTTCTCAAGTAAGAGCTTAGTGACTGTATCATGCCCGTTCGCCGCCGCCCAGAACAATGGCGTCCATCCGGAGTCTGTAGCATTGAGGTCGGTCCGGCCATCCTCGATAAGTAGCTTGACTACAGTGCCGTGCCCTTTCTCTGCCGCCCACGATAGCGGCGTTCGTCCGTAGACAGAGATAGAGTTAGGATTGACTGCGCTGATTTTGAGCAGTTGTTTTACGATCGTTACCTGGACTCTTGCCACCGCATACCACAACGGCGTCCATCCGCGAACAAAATCTTTAGAGTTTGGGTCCACGGCTTTGTTTGCAAGTAGCAGCGTGACCACCGCCTCGTAACCCCTCTCTGCCGCATACGATAAAGGCGTTCGCCCGTGGGTATCCTTCAGGTCGGGTTCATTCCCTGCAGCAAGCAGCGCTACTACCATATCCTGTAATCCAAAATAAGCTGCAAGATGCATGCCTGTAAGTTTTCTCGGCACATTCTGACTGTAATCGGTACGATAGTAGTCTTTGGTAGCCATCATCGCCTGACTACACCTGGCGACCTTCGGTTTAGCTTGGAGGAAATCCACGACCAAATCACTCAATTCGACAGGCGCTACACGAGCATGATCCCCCCAGTTGTGCGCAGCGTAGTCGTAAAGCGCATTTGACAGCAGGCTTTGCTCGAATTCGGCATCGGTTTGACAGAAGCCGACATCAAAAATGCTGAACGAAAGGTAAGTTACGCAAACGTTGGCAATATAGACGTCTGCATTGGGGAACCATTGCTTTTGCGTTTGCTCAAAGTATTCCTGCGTCGTATGGTGTACTAGTCGGATAATACAGCTTTCTTCATCAACTGTAACCAATCCGGCACATGCAGAAACCATATCTTCTACCTGGGGAAAGTTATCTGGGTCAATGTTGGGCTTGCCGACTTCAACGGCAAGCGCATGTTGAAGTTCTAGCGTGGTCAATGGTCTTTTCGCACAGGCAACCCACAAGAGAACCTGTTTAGCAAGATCGATCTGGTCGGATACTTGACTTTCAATGCGGCTCATGGCGCCCCTGTATGCCTCGTATAATGCATTAGAACCGGAAGGTAGTTTTTCCAAAGCCGTTCTAACAGCTTTAAGGGATCTTTTTCCAATCAAAGAATCGTGATGAAGTTGTGCCAGCAAAAACCTAACAGAATTAGTGCGTTCTCTTTACGTTAATACTTTTTAGATGTGTGAAGAACTACATACATGCCGTCTACAGCATTGAAGATCTTAGTTTTGATTTCATCTTGTAGTTCACCGCTGCGTTGAACAAAGGATGGCAAGTACAACATACGCCCATCGATGTAAGTGTATACGTCTTGTTTATCCGCCCGTATGTCCAATGACATACCATGTTTGAATCTCTCCATGATTTCTGGGATGTATCTCGAGGTTGCAAAAATATTTGCTGTGCACGTCGCCTGGAGGATGAAAATCTCCGATAAGAATCTCGTGCTGCTATATGCTGGGCATTCATCAATCGCGTCGATAACGATGAAAACCTGCGAGTACATAGCAGCTACACACCGGAGGGTACTCAAGATTTCGTTAAACGGCGGTCTTTTCCGCTTTTTTTTGTGGCGACTATAAAGAGATATCACACTGTCCGGTAATGGGCATTGTTTTTGGGTGAGCTGCTTCAACAAGCTTGCAAGAAGATCTTCGGCCTTTTGGTCGTTTGCTCGCCGGAAGTTGCAGTAGAGGTACGCTACACTGATGTCGGGGTTGTCATCGAATCGTGCATGTAGATCGTCGACCACGATAGATGTAAGGATTGTCTTTCCAGCTCCAGGGATACCCGGACAGAAAAGTGTCTGGTTGTCATTTTTCATCCATGCCTGGAACTCTGCAGAGTCGAGAAACCAGCTTCCGGTCCCTGCTTGACGTTTATTGATGAAGTCACTCTGTTGAGCGGAATAGTCAATTGGGGTAATCCAGTCGAGAATGACTTGCTGCTCTGAGTTGGCGTGGTGTTCACAGAGATCCCCTAAGTCAGCCATAATATGACCTTGTGATTCCTGAAGTTCTAACATCATCGTATTCAGCCTTGCAAGTCTCCCCTGTGTATGTGTTGCTTGGTCCTCCATCGTTTGAACTAACTCTAAGAGGGCAGCATTATTCTGATCAGAGGTTCTCTTGATCTCTTCTATCAGCTTTCTAGAATGTGTTAATTTTCGGCAGCCACGTAATCATATTGATCGCACGTACACGCAGTTGTTGGTCAGTGCTAGATGCAATAGCGATCTTTCGCGGTGAATTGCAGAAATGAGTTTCTCTACCTCCTTCTCATCGAATGGCCATTTGAGTGCTGTTAGTGCCTTTTCCCATCCCTTCTTAGGCTCCAGCTGTGCCTTGAGTACCCTAAGAGCAATCCCGAACCGATCCAAGGGTAAGCCCGGTCCTTGAAGAGTCTTGATCTTCTCTGACCACGCCGTTCCTTCGTTCGGATCGTCGGCATGGTCCTGAAGCTGGAGGAGGACGAGTTCACAGCTTAAAATTTCTTCGCGAAGGTTTCTGCGTGCCTTTGTCGCACCAGTGGCTCCGATAATATACTTGACTACGTCGGAGGACAGCTGAAGTATGGCAATAATACTGGTGGTCGTGCTGAGGGGTTCCATGCCCACAAAGTCATTTGTGGTGGTTGTAAGACTTGTACTCGCCAAAATGATATAGTCTGTTTTGTAGTGACTTCGAAAGAATAGCTTATCATTTCGGAACTCTTCTGCAAATTCGACAGTTGAGGCGACTTACAACTTTTTGTCGATCGGGAGGCATGACTACAAATTGCCTTGCCGCAGTTTTCCTTTTGTTGCTTTGCAGGTGCAATTTTTATCACTTCATATTTATAATCAAGTCAATGAATAGGAATTCAGTGCAGTCAAGTGCATAAATAGGCAGAACAAGCTGGAAGATTATATAGCTATTTTCCACTGGAAGCGGGCGTTAGGTGCTTGGCATTTAGCCCTAGTATTGGAATACGTAGGCTGGATCCGATTAGTATTACTGAGGCGACTTATAAGAAGCACGAGGCATACAAATTACACGAGAGGTGACATCACGCAGCAGAAAGAATGCATCATGCCAGACGTAAACAGAAGCTTCTGGGTTAACGAGGCATAATAGGGAACGAAGTGTTCTCTTGACGCAAGAATCTAACCCAGTTACTGTAAGCCTGCTAAAGGGCTATAACGCATAGCCCTCAGCCGAAAACCTTGAGGTGTTTGCATAGTCATGACTGGGTAAAACTGATATTTCTAGTTGGCATACTAAGTAACAGCCTAGTTACCGTACCGCGTAAGAAGTTATCTCGTCTCACGCTAGTAGACCTGACAACAGAATCTTAGGTGCAGGCAAGTCTGGTTTGTCAACTCATAATCATAGCGTAGCGGGCTGTTAGCGCCGCTGAAGCTTATAGCGCATTTTCTTGGGAATCTGGCAATACCAAAGGACCATACACCGAAAGGTTATACATAGTATCGCAACCAGCAGCGCACGGAAACAGGGCGATCGTTATAACGCACTTTAAGTAGTTATAGACAGGCGGAGCCGTGAATATGTGGTTTGGAATATCGCCAGATCTTTTGTGCTGTTGGTCTTGCGCTCAGTAGGGCAGCTAGGTAATTAGGTAGCCTTGGTACTAAATTGCCGACCAAGCGCCCCTAGCCGATGACCAGGTTAATTTGGCTAGAAGTTTTTTGGTTTTCGAAATTGCAACCTATGGTGAAATAAATGCGTTGTCAAGGTATGCGCGATAACTGTCTCGGTCGCGCGTCAAGTCAGATCATGTTTTGGTCAGGCGCCATAATGTGTTGCTGCCCGACCTCCTAAAAAGCTAGGTTGTCGTAGCTTCAAGTAGGCATGGCCCTCCATTTTGAGCAAGAAACGACTTTCTAATCATTTTTCGCTAAGAAAACATCACCAACATCATAATCGCTTCTTTTCTCTATACTTATGGATTTCTTAGTAAGCCCTACCTAGACATGGCTGAGCCTCACTCCCTTAGCATTCCTCGGAAAGCTGTAAACATATTGCCTTATTTGCGCTCAGCAACCTACAAGCCTCTTCTGAATTGTGAGGTTTGCGTTCGATGATACTCTCTATTGAACATCTTCCTCCCTCAGCCGGGGTACGTGCGTGTCCAAGCTTCTCATTTTCTAAGACGAATATTGATGGACCTAGGATGTTTTGCACCCCGAAGTCCGAGTAAACGTGGTAAATTTCAGCCAACCTACTTCGATACACCCCGTCCTAATGCAGATGTCGCCCTAAATAAAGCTTCTAATTTCTAAGGAATTCTGAAACAAAGAGTCTTGTCCCAAAATCGAAGCTTTATTTAGCCATATTTAGTTAGGGCGACATCTCCATTGGGACAGAGTGTGCTTATCCTTCTAGACTCCACAGTCGTTACTACGTATCGTCCCAGCCTATTCATACTAGGCAGCCAAGATTGCAGACATTGGGAGATAACCAAAGAGGAGTATGTTGAGCCAGATTTCTACACCCTGCCGGTGTTGTCCTAAAAGCACAAGCGATTGTCGACAGCAACGAGGGTAGGGAATGGGGCATAAGCAAACGTACAATCGGGAATCCTAGAGGTATTGAACCTGGCACCCGGAGCCATAGTTCAAACAAAATAGACTTTACCAACCGACTAGTGTTGCAATCTATGGCCTCCTTTTGCGGCCGCCTTGCTTAGCGTTCCTAGCTGATCAACAGCCTCCAGAGCCCTGCTGGATAAGCCCAACGCAACTCTAACGCCGTCTAACTCGGTACCTTTGCGGCCGGTTTGGGATTAGTGAGCGAATCTGTGACCGTGAATCTCTACAGTCACTTTGCACGCTCGTTGCCGACAGTAGCGGCGAGGACTGCCCTGGAACACCGACTTGGGCAATCACAGGTTTGCTTTACTTTCCCATTGCCTTGTAGATAATATATACTTGGATCTTCAGGACCTTTCGGTCTTATCCCATCTCTGCAGCAATCCTCGGTCTGGTCGGTCAGCATAAAGAGCAAGTATTCCACTCCTTACAGCGACCAATCATACTCTCTAAATTGCTAATTCTCGTTCGTTCCGCTAGCAATTCCATATATATTGCTCCCCCCAGAATCTAGCGCTTGGCGTTCATCATATCCATTATACCTACGTGTTGTCGAAGGTCGTGTGGAACCGTGTACGCTATTGGCTGAATATTTGCTACGTCGTTTGCGGAGCTGGCTTTCTTCAATCAGGCATCATTCGTCTTGAGTGAGGCTGACTGAAGTTTGTATTTGAGGCTATATCAGATGCTCTGATTACTTGATAGCTTTGCATATACGGTAAGTCCAGTACCATAGGGCACTGAACCTATTCAGTGACGGCACATCGCATTCAGGATCTCGTTCTTGATAGTCGATACTTCGGCCATTGTTTCCACCGCTTAATACTACTACTGAAGGTAGTAGTTAATTGTTCAATCGGTCGTCAAACGAGTCTCGGCAGTAGAATCAGAAGCCTGTCAAGCATTTGGTACCTAGATGGCGGTGTATTCTTACCTAGCATGTCCGTCTGACTCTGACACTGCGCGATGCGTCACGACGAGCCACGTCTTGCATATTGGGCAATTAGCTTCGGAAGAGCCGGCCGAGGCGATGATCAAAAAAGATTGCAGTATTTTGGGGTGGTGGGGCCCAACATACATACTACCAAAATTTCTCATCACGACTTTGCCAGGTGTAATCCATGCCTGTGTACGCTGTGCGTGCCCAACCTTGAAGTTTCGCCGATCACAACCTGGCAGGCCACGATAGAGCAGCTAGGCGTATTACACGCCTTCACCTGGGTCAGGTACACGGCAGGTACAGGTCAACAGGATGATGTTAGCTCCGCGCTAAATATTAAGAAAGCAAGAAAACTGTTAATCCGCAAGGCTGCTATGCAGTTCTGATCTGTTGATCAGTCTTGAGGCCTTTTCGCCACTGGGAAGAGGTTGTTTAGCAAGTAGACCTCGAAAACCTCTCACCCCAAATTCCCTGACAGCACAAAGCTCTAGCGCGCAGCTGAACTGTATTATCCTGCTGACCCATATGCAGGGGCGGAAGAATAAGTAAGGTCGGATATAGCCACGCGCGGTAGGCTAAAGCGGAGACCGGTCCAAGCACTTGGGTCTTTTGTCTTTTGTAATTACACAAAACGACTTGACCACTCAACTAGCGTGCGGCTCAACAAGACAACGAGACACCACACCACACACGTACCCCATGTGTTGTTCTCTTGCCGAGCTGACCTAGGCAGGGCGACGTCAGTCTTACTCATAAGGAATATAGAATATTGGGCACGATCAGGCGGGGTTACGAACCGTTGTCGTTGCCCCTCTTCTCCGAGAATCGGAAATCGCACATCTAGTATATATCAAGATGGGCACCGTACGACTACGCCATTTCATTAAGCTTCGAATGACGGCACCTTTCATTTGAACTCAATTTTCACTGGGCCCTTTCCGTGCAATTTATCTTTCACCATGGTAGGTAACGCTGTGCAAAAACGACCTAGTTCCTGCGGCCATACGCTAATGATTTACACTAGGTTCGGCCCGTTACCGAGGACGATCTAGGCCTCAAAACTCTATATATCCCCACACCCGGAGCCCCAATCAAATACGAGTGCGATAGCCCCCGTCGAAAGCTTAAACAGGAGCTAAATCACAACGCAGTATTGTCGCTATTCACGGCATCGGTGCTCATCCGGATGATACGTGGTGCAAAACGATCAACCGATGTGGTGAGCGAGTGCCTTTTAACTGGCTTTCGGATAAAAAAATGTTGCCTGCTGCGTTACCGAACGCCCGTATCATGCGGTTTGGGGTCAAAACACAATGGTTTGGTGAAGGCTTGATCCGACAGTCGGTGTCTACTGTTGCACTCCTCCTCCGTATAGCACTTGCTCGTGACCGAAAGGTTTGTATGCCTGTATTTCATTAGAAGGGTTGTCGATACCAAATAGACTGACAAGAACCAGGAAAATGGCTGCCAAGGCCGGCCATTAATATTCATTGCTCATTGCTTTGGTGGGCTCGTAGTCATGAAGGTATAGTCCTACTTCTACTCGTTTTGATACCTGGCTAAGTAACTCTCAAATCCCCTAGACACTTCTCAATGCTGCAAATTCCTGGGAACACCGTCATATATTCAACTCCGTTATTGGCATAGCGTTCATGGGAACACCATTTCGAGGTGCGGAGCAAGAAGGACAAGAGAGGATGGTCATGGGGGCGCGCGAGGTGTTTGAAGATGTTGACCCCGGGATTCTGCGCATAAATGACCCTCACGATGAGATGCGGAAAGAAATTGTGCGCGGATTCATGCAGAAGCGAGAAGAGTTACAGAGTACTGCGCAGCTTGTTTGCTTCTACGAGCTCGAGTTTTGCGATGTGATGGTTGTTATAGACAGAACAACAACAAGTCAGAAAGTATGTCTTGCATAACTATAACTGAAGCACGCCAAAACTGACATTAGCCCAGACCATCAGAGTGGACTCCATCTCTGGATGCCTAGACGTGGCGAAGAACATTCCCCTGCAGAGAAATCATTACAACATGAATAAGTTTGGTGGACCTAACGAGGAAACGTACAAGACTGTACAGGAGATGATAGTTGAGATGGCGAATAGATCGAATCCGAATATTCAATACGGTTAGTCTCCTTAGAATACTCTTTGCTACTGCCAAGTCAAATACTGAATTTTGTAGATGAGAGCGTCATGCAACGAGGCACCCCATACGAGAGGCAGAGAGAGGTGTATCTCACAACAATGAAACCGCATTGTTACAGCCCCCTAGAGGCAGCGCAGACTAACCCAGGAGCTGCTTCAGCCAACTGCACTGTTACAGTAGCCCCAACTCCTCTCAGCGAAAAACATGAAGAAAACGCGGCTCCTAAGGTATCTCGTAATGTCGCTTTTCGAGAAACAGCAATACCTATAAGAATGACACCAGCCAGAACCGAGAACGAAGCTTCTTTACAGTCGCGGTCGCAACATGATTCGCCTTTGTTAGACAGAAACGAAAACGCTTTCCAAGAGCCTACCTCTCCCGAAGCCCCCTCTAAGCTTCTCAACAACGAACACCACCAGTCCCATCCTTCAGACACAATTACGACAAAGCTGTCTGCTAAACTGCATGAGAATAGCGATCAACCCAACACTCAACTCCACTCCCTCGACAAGAGGAAGGCTTCCAGGCAGAAACAGCCTCCCGAGCCATCAGTGGAGCCCACGCCAGTTGGCACTCAGGAAGAAACTCATCATACACAGTCAGGTCTTCGGCGTAGTAAGCGAATCGCGGCTCGAAATGAATCTGGAAACACCAATCGATCGTGTCAGGTCAAGCAGTCAGTCACACCTCGAAAGCATGAGTCGAAGCGATCAGCGAAGACACCAAACCCGCGCGAACCGGTGGAAGGCAAACGGCGAGCCAAGTCTCAACTACGTTCGAATCTTGGTAGTGTCGCGGAATAGTGCTGTTTCTGCTATTTGATATAGTAGCTGTGGCGGGCGTAGCATGACGGTCCAAAAGTTTTTCTTTTTTCTCTTGAAAAGGGGGAAAGGGGAGCGGCAAGGTGTGTGTGCACAGTGAAACCATTTTGTCCGGCGGAAAATAAAATAGACGGCGAATTTTTAGTTTAGCTTAGGTACGTGTCGTATCGATTATTGCTTCTAGTACAACCTTGACTGCAGTTATAGCTCATGCTGTTGTGAGTCACATAAACTGTCTCCGCGACCCAATGACTCGAGGAGATTTCTATGAGCAATTCTTCAATTAGTCGACGAAAAATATATGATTTCCAACAGCTTGTGCTCTTCCATCGCACACGCCCTATGATCTGGGGGTAGCGACTTCAATTCAGAGTGGGAAATGTACCTAATCGGACTTTATGCGTCTGGACTATTGAGAAGTAGGACATTTTGATATGAGAAGCACACACAATGCACAGAGAGCTCAGTCGCGTTTACGCCACCGCCACCTAGAAATAAGGAGGCTGCCCAAACAAACATACCAATCAATTTTGTGCGAAACACAGATGGATCATACTTCATTCATCTATGTGAGACAAGGACAGTATGGCCTCCTAATACACCTCTCGAACCATCCTAGCCCGCGACATCATTGCGTATAGTAATGTCGAGCTAGACCAGTACCTAAAAGAACACCGTCTTGATGATGGCAGGGCAATAGGCATCAACGTCGAGGACCTAGGGAATCTCCCCCTGGGTCTCATTCAGCGACTAAGGTAAAGGCCCCGCTTCTCTCTAATACTTTGCGTCTCATCTTTCTGGCAGCTAGATAGAGATCGGGCAGAACGCGCCAGCGGCCCAGACCAGTCCCGCCCAGTCGATGCAGACCAGCTTACCTCGCGACTGCTTGATATTTTTCCGGTTGTGTATCTATCTCAAATCGACAATTTGATGTCTGAGCTATGAAAGGAGTTGTAGCAAGTGCTCGAGCGGATATCTAAATTGTAATAATTTTCTGGGTTTGTGAGGGGACAAGAGAGGTTTAGTCCAGTGATCTATTGTTAGTGTACCAAAGAAGCAAAAGTAATAGCGATAGCCCTAACAAATAAAAAAGAACATGTCAGACCTTTCTCCTTTCTCCTGAAAGCATAAGGCAGATATGGATCATGTCGATATCATCTCAGAGCCCTAAAGCACACGAGATGCATATTACTCAACAATGCGTCACAAAGCAGAAGATACAATACATTAATTTCATATAAGCGATATATACGACCATATATCTCTATCTTGACTAGAAAATGGCATTATTTAGCATCTTTCCAAAAAAAAAAAATGCCTGTGTTGCGGTAGGCTCTACCCAAATAATCCACTAGCATAATCCCACACCTTTATCAAGCCATGAACTTCCTTATCCCAAACCACAAATCCAATCCGCTTCCAGTATGTTTGGCTGTCTACTTCATGTATATCCTTGACTAGAAGAAGACCGACAGACCGTTCTGAGAACCATGTTCCTTTGTCGAAGAACGGGCTTCCATGTCTTCCTAGCAACAGAACTATGAAGATCGATCCATCATAACAATTTTGCAGCCACTCTGCAAGTTGTATTTGCTCTTTTCCACACCTCTGATCTTTCATAGCCCCCCAGGTCCGATACTCGAGAGGCTCGTCTTGAGGTGCTTGTCGAGTGGCATCCAGAGCAATTGAGAAGCCTTCCCCTATCTCCATCATAGGCCCGATTTCATTACAGGCTGCCCGCCGAAACTCTGCAAAGGAACAAGCTTTCCCACCGAACCGCCCAAGCGCTCTGGTTTCCGACCTATATAATCCCAATGTGCATTCAGATATCAGCTTCTGGGCCATCAAATGCCCCATATGGATCCATCCATCTTCTTGTGGTATTCGGGAGGCCATACTGATGCACCAACCATGCTGATCTTCTACTGGGTCGCTAAATACATGCATCTGACTTTCAACGGGGTGCTTTTTCAACAACTGTTCTCCGAGTTGGACTTGTAGTTCATATCGGTTGTATACGCGCTGTATAGCACCTTCGGCAGAATTGCCGAGACGAAAGTCAAAGATTTGCTGAATCCCGTAAATGTAGTCATGGTCCTCTGTCGCAGTGCGTTTCCCTGCGGCACTGTATAGGAGCATTGGGTTTTGAGATCTGAGGACCAAGAGCCCTTTTTCTTTGATAATGGAGCCGATTTCCGCACAGCGCTGAAGCCATGGATGATTTACAATAGGGGCGGGAAAGTGTGCAATTAGGTACTCTATCGCCTCATTTATAATCCAAGCGAGCTCACAGAGGTCCAGGAGATTCGTCAATCTCTTCCTCGATATGACTTGCCCATCCCGAGACATAAAGCAGGCATGGGGACAGAGAAAGGCTTCTTGTAGAGTCCACAGGGAGCTAAACCAAGGATCCTGGCATAGATCATCTAAAGCCTTTTTCATAGTGTCTAAGATCTCTATGCTCTCTCCCATTTCTTCTACAGAGGATACTGCTGACCCTTCAAGAACAAGGAGAAGTCCTAATGTGAAATGAACCTGTTAAAACTTGGGGCTCGTGTTTTCTTCTGCATCCGAACTGAATACATACTATGAGATGTGTCTACTATGTCGCTGAAAATCTTGTCAAGTCTCAGGGATGAGAAATCGGTAAGCCAGATATAAACTTTCTGTGCACCTCTGAATATCGCAGCTTGACGGCCAATTTCAAGCTTCCCAGCATCAGCATTCTGATCGATACATGCAACATCAAGCCAAACAAAGCAACTATCACATTCAGGATAGCTCCCGCTCCTATCGGACGCAGCGGCCGTCTGTAGAGCCATCCGAAACTCGTCGACCGTGAACCTGGCAGGGTCGATCGGCGGAATGGCCCATGAGCAATTGTCGATTTTAATCCCTTTTACTTTGCGCAAAGCCTCGCTCGAGCCACGCATAGTGTCTAGCCTAAACCGGCCCCAAGTGTAGGAGATGGCATTGTACTTTGGCTTCTGATATCCTCCGTAAGCATGCCTAGGTTGCCACTCTAGCGACGAATAGGAAGGCAAGTGGAGGAGTCGTCTAGGCCATGTTGCAATTCCTTCTGGGTCGGCGCTCACAGCCAACCCTACAGAGGATTCCATTTTTGGGCTCTGCAAATAATGGAATGATGGATAGCTCGCCGGTGGGGGATGAGACGTAGCAATTTAGGTTTGCTCCCAGGTTAGTTGCCACTGTGCCCAAGGTGGGACGCTTACAAGCTGCAGGCTTTACCGAGAATGTACTTGTAAGCAACAAGTATCAGTCATTACTAGGTAGGTAAATACTCTACCCCGCTCCGTCGACAGGCTCGCAGTGGCTACAGATGCTCTTCTACAGGATGACATCCCATCCCACACTCGCAGGGTGACATAATTGAGTAAGACAATTCTAAAATTAGAATCACCAAGACCTTCCTAAACAGGAAGTGAGGTGTATGTGCAGACCCCTGAGAAGTCTTTATCAATAAAAAAGAAAGCTTCCTGGCCAAGTTAAGAAATCGGGAGTGGAAAAAAAGAGAAGAAAAGAAATGAGGGAAAAGTCGGGTTTCCCTTATCTTATTCCATTTGTGGATCCTCGAGATAATAGGCACTTGGTTTCAAGGCACAGCTTGACTACCTAAAGCAGGGCATATGACTTGGTTAAAGCCCATCAGTGGTATATATAAGTTATCGTAAAAATCCTCGTATTTAACTTAAGTTATGCTTCTTAAACTAAGTTCGGATTGAAGGTGTCTTTATAGTCATAATGTTGCGGGCAGAACATCGACCGTAGTGACGGGCTCAAGACAAGAACTTTGAAGAATACTTACAGGGCTGCAAGTGGGCCATGAGATCTTGCTATTATTCTTGCTTACAAATGAGGGGACCGAGAACACATTTCTAGATAGCTTTACTTCTATGTGCCGACTTCTCTTGCCCTTTGGAAGACATGTTGGGAACCAGAGCCTTCTATAGAGTCTCAATTTCTTATACATTTAAGCATAGTATGCAAGTCTCAGTTCCAGGTTTTCGGATACAGGTCCTAGACTGAGAAGATTAACCAAATATACCTTCTATGTGAGACCAATTACAATCATCTCCCTTTAAGAGACCCCACAAAAGCTCGTCATCTATGCAATCTGCTAGATGAGAATGCATCCAGATACATATCCCGACTCGGCGCCAATGCTTCAAACCCTGATAGGTGTTCTCAAATAAGAGCAATCCAACATTGAATGACTCTTTACCAACATTGGAACTTCCCAATAAAAAAACTGTTAGCGGGAACTTCTGGCTCTTAATAGAAATCCAAGACGTAAGTTCATCCTGGAGCCGTTGATCTTTGGAGCTGAGAAGATTGATGTAATCAAGATGAGGCGGCAATGGTTCCATGTGCGTGCCACGATCCAAAGCAATCATCTGGACTGAGCTCGTTGTGCACATGTGCATTCTCCAGTGTGAATGTCGAAGCATTTCGACATATGGTGGCTTGTTTGCGTTGCACCAGCCTCTTTGCAACGTATCAAAAGCACAGGCCTTCCCAGAGAGATGTGCCCATAGCTGGCCACCTGTTCTTTGGGTGGACATATGGCAGAGAGAATGAGATGTGATATCAATATTGACATCGAGCCGGCCGCTATTCCAACCAAACATATCTCCTCTTTCTACGATGTGAGGGACGATGGAACCTTCCTGAACACGCCAACTTTTCCCGGTTTCTGGTGGAATGGTGTGAACATACATCTGACTAAGGATCGGGTACATGCGTAGAATTGTCCCTCCAAAGTCATCTTCAAGCTGTTCTAATGTATAGACCTGACTAGAATTAGGGTTTGCCGCTTTGCCAACTCGAAATTCCGGTCCCATGACTTGCATTATGCCATAGACTCGATCTTCTTCACGGGTAGGCCTTCGCTTCGTAGAGACTGCTAGTAACCCCATAGGGTTATTATACCATAGGGCCGAAAGTCCGGTGTCGTGAATCGTCTGAATCAATCGATTGAGGTTGACATTCTCTCTTGAAATCCTCGTTCTCTCGGTCCAGTTCATGATGCGATTGACAATTTCGAAGATGTAATTCAAGGACGCGCTTTTGAAAATGATTCGTGTGCCGTCGACACAAACCCGCCCCTCTCGAGAGAGGATAGTGGCGTGAGCGCAAAGATATCCCTCTTGCAGGGTCCAGAGTGATTTAAACCATGGATCCGCTGTTAGTTCTTCCAGCGCCTGGATCGCTAAAATTACCCAATGACTCCCATCTTAGGGTACTTCAGAGTCGTAAGGCTCATCATGCAAGCCCTGGTTAGCAACGGCTAAATCATTGAGGAGCCTTGCTAGTCTTTCGTATGGAATGCGGCTTAACCATACATAGCAGTGCTCAGCATGTTGGAAAATTCGCGCTTGTCTGCCTATCTCGGCTGCCTGGATTGAGGAATCCCGCTGTTCGATGCAGGCGACATCAAGCCAGATGAACTTGAAGAGAGTCCGGTGTCGCTCGAGGAAACGGAGAATAGGTCTCAGTATCCAGCTAGCGGGTGTTTTCCGGAGAGCTCTTTCGTTTCTATGGTTGTCGAACTCATAGTGTTTATCGACGATACCCATGGTTTGGCGGATCGCGTGCCGGAATTCTTCCACATGGAAATGCTCGTCAGGGTCTATCCGAGGGATCGCCCATGGGACGCCGCGAATGGGCAGGGCCTTTACATGCGGCTTATCTGAGGCATGCCAGAGAGCATATTTTCCCCACGTGTACGAAATGGCCACGTACTGCGGGTTCCGGAAGCCACCATATGTATTTCCTGGACGCCAAGAGTAAGACGTCATCGACGGAACGTAAAGCAGACGCCTAGGCCACCTTGATCCATTCTGGAAATCTGGATGGTCCGAATCTATTGCCTGTTCGACAGTACAGGGCATGTTTAGGATGCGTCAGTTGGAACTACCCAGCATTACACAATTGACAGCGACAAGAAAACGAAAAAGATAAATCCTCGACGAGAAAAATAAAATTCGCAGAGTTTATACTACTCCTCATAAATTAAGCGTCGAATCCTATACCGGCAATAGTCATTTCTTGTTGGATGACAATGTTGACAGCGAGGGCGTCGTTAAAAGGAAAGCGATGAGCAAAGTACACTACTTAAGCCCCACCCCCACATACCCCTTGTCTTGAACAAATCTATAATTTAAGGCCTTACTTTCAGCATGAGTTTTGTATTATCAAGTCACAGTAGCGCCAGGCAAGCTGTCACTAAAATGGAAAGCTTTACCGTTGATAGTAAAGCCACCATTTTAAATACGATGAAAATTGAAATGTTTCGCATTTTAATTTTTAGTGATAGATGCATATCTCTACCCCATTGTGGACTTCGTTTAGACCAATAGGAATTCATTCCACTTTTATAGAGTTTTGGGGGGTCTGGTGTTAATTTCTCAAGCTTCACTTTCCCTCGCACTTAATTGTCCCTGCCAATACGTGTTCGGGAAAGGTAAAGCTTTCCAATAATTTAAGGCCTTACTTTCAGCATGAGTTTTGTATTATCTTCTTAAAACACATCAATTACTTTATCTGTAGCGTTTGTGATTCATATAATGTATACTCAAACCTCCGCCATGGTCGTTCCATTCGAATACACTGAAACAGTCGGAGGCTTTTTTTTGTTTGTTTTTTCCCCGCCAGCTACCGTATTCGTATGCTCGAGGCCCGGGCTCCCGCTTCATTGGTAACGTTAGTTTTGAGGCAGAATAGGCAAATGAAGAGGTATCGAACCCCCTAAAAATATTAAAGAGGATTGGAGATAAAAGAAATCTAGCGGGGGTTAGTTATGTTCGTCTCAATGGGGCCACAGAGGTCAGAATTGGTGCCTCTATGCCCCAGTTTGGTCTGATCAATTATTGTCACTGCATCAGGAAAACTCCCTATCTGCGTTATGTAGCTTGAAATATTACATAGGTCCTTGGCCCCTGCCCAATGCCCTCGGTCTTAAAGGGTTATTTGAAGGTCATTGTTATGTTGGGAGAACAGCAATTATATATGTCCACTCAGCCCTTTCGGGCATAATTTCTCGATTCGCATTCATTCGACAAAGTCAACTGAAAATCTGCCTTAACTACTTCAGTATGTCTCAGGATTCTAGGATTTGGTCGCGATTTGCCAACTTTAATTTATAGATAGATAGATCAATTTTAAAAATCAAGAAAGTCTACACGTATGGTTAGGCTTTTGTGCTGGAATTAGAACTTACTGCGGATGAATAAAATTGACAACAACAAGTCCTCCTAAGTTTTGATATTACCCCTTTCTACGTTTCTCTCGAAACTTCTGTCGAAGACACTCCGCGGGAATAGTTGCGAAGACACCACAGTGCCTCAGCGATGATGCTGACGATGTCCATTGTCAAAGCGGCTTGAATTCTTTTTAGCCATTATCATCTGTAGTTTTGTTACCTAATAGACCGAATTAGGCCATTCGAGGTTAGGAGGTTATTCCTAGACGAGGAGCTATTTAGCAGAGATGGCAGCGGATCCACAGGATGAATTCCGGCCAACTGACGGACTGTATCCGCGCAATCATCCCCTCGAGTGATAAGTGGCATGCAGAAAAATAGACCAGGTTGTCAGATAAGTGCGCTTTTGTCGCGTCTCCTACTCGTCAAGTGCTCGAGCACATGAAAAGTCCGCCTCAGGTCTCTTCCGAGACATCTCCATAACTCTTTCACAGTCATTCGGTGGACGACATGATCTTGGAACTGATAGCAAGAGCAGCGGAAGAAAGCAAGGTGCAAGAAGCCCTCCGGCACAAGCTAACCCAACCACTTACTATGATAATGCTTGGCGTTAAAATACTTTGACGTCATAAATCCACTACTAGCAGAAGTAATACATCCACGTGCACCTATTTTCCTTTAGGCAACAAGATTCCACGTTATCTATTTCTACCCCAGCACCAACATCAAATGTGTTGTGAATATCTACCGTATTCAGTGACCGCACAACTTTGAGCAACAGAAAAATGGCATCAACAACAGCACCGGCCCTTAAAATTCGGCCCGCCACAATAGCAGCCTCAGACCACGAACTTTTAGTCGATTTCCAGGAGTCACAAATCTCGTGGTTATCGACCGTGGGCAGCGGTGACCAGTGGGGCACCAAGTCGATCCGGGAAGCGAATCCAACAGCCTCCGAGAGAGCCCGCTCTTGGATTGAGAAGAGTGAGCAAAATGCGCAATGGAGCAGTGACTGGTGTCGAGCCTTCGTGGCGGAAGCAAGCAGTGGCGTCCCCGTAGCGGGACTGGTGCTGGATTCGAAGGCGCCTGCATACGTCAGCTCTGTCCTCCCCGAGCAGGATGAGAGCGATCCGTTTGTCTATCTGGCATATCTTATATCGAATCGCCATGCTGGAGAGGAGAGGAAAGGCGCTGCCGCAGCACTCCTTGATCTTGCCAAGGATCAGGTTCGTAGTATGGGTTTGAACCGCATATGCCTTGATTGTTGGAGGGGCAATGATAGGAAGTTGGTCCGGTAAGCCTTGGTCTTGTCTGAGTGGAGAGTTGTTTTTGCATGACTGATGCTTTTTTTGCTTTAGATATTACGAGAGCCAGGGGTTCAAGCTTCTTAAAGACTTTGCCGCAGGAAAGAATGACTGGCCAGGCTGCGTGTTAGAGATGCGCCTTTAATTGCGTAGTGTTGATATGCTAAAGCAATAATCGATGCGTCGCGTAATCGAAGGGCCAGGTCGTCGATAACCTTGATCAGGAAGCTGATACGCCTGCCTATTCATCGACTGCTTAACGAAAGCTAAGCGATAGGTATTCTGATACCAACGCGATGAAGGCGGTGTGAAGTCTGACTCAATCTTACCATTCATTTGAGGTCGCGCAAGTCCAGCTTCGGGAAGCACAAGTGACGAAATGAAACTGGTCAATCCATCTCCCTCGTATCGAAGCATCTCGAGGTCTTAACCCTTTGTTAAGAGCTTAATAACTCGCAAGTCTCGTACAGAGACATCCGTCAATCTATTCGACCACTTTACATCGTATCGAAGCATCCGCTTTAGGCTCCGCTCAGAGCTTATAATTCTCTTCGATGCGATCAGGGCCATAATAATAGAATTCATAGGGCAAGCCCCATGCAAACTTGAAACAAGCTTATTCGCTAAGGATAAAGCGCAGAACTTTCTCGTGCTCTTTTAGCGCCATATTTCGTCCGTACCCTCGTCTATTGTGTAGAAGTAGTCTCTGAAAAGTAGTTGTCTGGAACGCGTCGGCTGTCTGCCAGGCCCAATCATCCAGCAAGTCTGATATGTCCCTACACTCTCTTCGCCCAGATTCTAGTCGCAGTGTACGCTGGGAGGAGGAGACGATCTTTTAGATAGCATGTATTCGTTCTCTTCAGACGGCTTGAGTGTGATGATTAATGCGACTCGAATGATACATGCGAAAGGGTGTGAAACGAGAACCAGGCAGGAGGGAGAATTTATAAAGATGTACGAAATCTTCATGCTTGATTGAAATAATTGTAATAGGTGTGCACACAACACAACAGCATGTGCGCAATCAGAATAAGCCTAAAATGGCAAATTTATGAATAATATGTAGCTTCTTAGAACCATTTGGTCTTAATGAATTTAATGTGAATCCTGGGATTGAGTGAGACCTGAAGTCATGAAGTAATCGATGACGCACAGACACTGATAGCTACCCAATAAGAAGCATATCATAACCTTTGCATAACCAATCTGCCTACTTCTGATAGTATATTTGCTCCAAACAGTGATATCCGTATTGTTTCTAGGCCTATGGCCTCTCTCTTAAAGGTTATCATATCACATCCCTATATAGGAATCAAAAATCTCCGACTTCGAATTTAGGTATGTTCGGCCATGAGATAAGACGGCGCGTCCAAACAAAAGCTTTTCTTTTTAGCGATTAGACATAAAGATATATAACTAGTTGAATTACATTATCATAAGCCAAGAGCGCTCAGCCAAAGGCGCCCTACGAGGCGATTATCAAACGAGACCAAAGCATGAATAACCAGAACGGTCCAACATCAAGACGCGAGCCAGTCCATCTATACCACCAACGATACCGAAGTAGCACTAACAGACAAACAGTCTCGAAACGAAAGCGAGGAAAATCATGAGATCGTGACACCATTGCTGCCTGCATGCGCCCCGTCAGCCTGAGAGGTCGATGCGACTCCGTTCCCAGAATTAGTCTGAGGGGGGTGGAGCGTCCCCTTAATCCGTCTCGGCTCTTCCAAGAGGTCCCAGGCGCGTTCCTTTCTACTCGTCCGACCGCCGTCGCCCGCTGCTTCCATGGCGTCTAGGTCGCTGATGTCGCTGGAACTAAAGGAGCTGGCGCTAGGACTGCGGTTGAGAACCATTCTAACGTTCTGGCCTTCCTTCTTCTTCATCTCCCGCCGTTCTTCCTTTCGCTTCTGGTGCTCATCGTCGTCGCAGGCCGGTGTAGCCACTTCCAAGCCCGGGAAATTACGCTCTAAAAACTCCCGCAAAGACGGCAGAACCGACTTATCTGGTCGGTACGTACCACTGTCGTTATCGATAACAAGCTGATAATACTGCGGTTTCTTGGGCGGGCCTTGATCTGAAGACTGGGTCGCTTGAGTAGGACTGGTGTTACCGGTGATCTTAGGGTGCTTCTTTCTCCTAATGAAGAACTCTCCAGAGCAGGCGATATATATCTGAGCATCACTATGCATAGTGTGTTTGCTTAGCAGATCAATGCCAAACTCTTTCCCGGTCTCGGTGAAACGCATGAGACCATCAAGGGTGATGATGTAGGTAAAGATACGGTACCCTTCATCAAAATGCGCCAATTTCAGGAATTGAAGGCTGGCTTCTTCTGAGCATGGCTTGAATATGCCCCATTGGGTCGATTTGTCGAAGTTGTAAATGCGCTCGTGCTGGTGATGCAACGCTTTGTGTAGAATTCGGCCGCGAAGTCCAGAGCTTTGGAAAAGAAGGCCGATAATGGGTCTGAACTCAACATAGCGATGATAAAGCTTTGGTGGTACAGGGCCCGCTAATTGGATTTCATTAGCCTGAAAGTCGTATTTCTGTGCCTTCTTTTCGCTATTTTTGCCATCTTTCTCGGCGGTGGAGGTGCCGTCTTGACTGTGTGCGTCAGCAGCTCCGTCCTTGGTGACCTTGATACCAGTTATACGTCCAATCATAGGCGAGAAATGCTGGAAGTAGTATGTAGGCCCGGCGGTATAGATCTGTCCGTGTGGCGGATCCGACTTTCCGAGCACCTTGGCACTGATATATAGCCTAGGCGTCATCGAGACACCGCTTTGCAGGACACTGGTACCGGCCTTGAGGAGGTATGCTCGCTTGCTGCCCATACGTTTCTTGACGTCAAAGACCTTGTCTGCGAAACCCTGCCAAGATTCGTTGATGTTATTCACATAAATTGTGACATTCCCAAGACGGTCATTGTGATCACTATATACCCAGGGCTTAGCAATTGCCGACTCGTATGTGATCTACTAGTGTTTCAAACGTGCAGAGAAGCTCTCAACGCAAAACTCGAGTTTGCACAGAAGCATTTCGATTTCCCGCAATGGCTAGACAAGAAATGCACGAGACGGAGGGTACTTACGGCCAGTCCTCATCATATAAGCGGCACTTGATCCTGAAGCCGGACGAGGGGACGTTTGCGACGATCCAATCTTCCTCCCACATTGGCTCTAGGTTTCTTCGGATGGTCCGCGTGCGATAACAGAGATCGGGATCATCCTTGTGGCGCTTGGGCAACGATGTGGACAACTGGGCCGTCAGGAAGGGATCAGAGGCACCAGTGCTGATATCAGCAACAGGCAGGTTTTCTGCGCGGTGGAAAGTGAACTTGACGGTATAGCCAGGCGGCGCATCGGGAATGGGAGTCGAGTCGTAGCCGCCTGGGGGGTTGGCCTTTGTCTTGAGTTTCTGTTTTTGGTCTTTGAACTTGTCCACCACTGTCGAACGACGTTCCAGGGCGGGCTTTTGATGACCCTCGGCCTGCTGAGGGGCTCTACCATCATTTGGATCATTTGGCGGGGGAGCATCGTCGGGACCCTGCCGCACGTTGTCGGCGTCGCCTACTCCACGGACATCGGACGACATGGTGGTGGTGGTGGATCCGCGCGGGACTCGCGCGACCGAGCACGACGGAGCGCGTGGCGGGGGTGGCAAGCAACGTCAGGCGCGACGCAACGGAGACAGCGACGGCGGTTTGATGGACTGGCGTTGCCGGTTTCGGGGGTTCGTTTCGGCCAAGGCGGAGCGAAGCAGTGGTGATGATGAGTGATGATGAAAGCCAAGAGCCGGCCCACCACACTTTGCGCGCGTTGAGTCGTCGAATCCCGTCAGGGTGGGCGATGCGACGGGCGCTGCCAAGTTGTCGCGCTCTTCGCAATCGAACGTAAAGTGGGCGAACAACCGATCGATGGTGCAGACCTGGCGCGAATGGAATGGTCGACCCAGATGCAGCTGAATGGTGCCTAAGTGCCCTGAGGGTTAGACTAATAGTTAAGTCAAGTCGAGTCAAAGTCCAAATACTATATCAGCAGATGTCGTCAAAAACAGCAATAGGTATTATCATTCATTCCATTGTCCTGGGTTGGAGAGAAAGAGAAGCAGGGTGCTTTCATTCAGTGAAGCTAAGATACAAAAAGTAGGCAGGTTTTGATTATTTATGGCGTAATCTGTAATCTGTGTAGAGATCTTGCCAGTCATGGCTGTGCCGGACACCCGTGAGATGGTTTGGTGCCGGAAGCCGTGATGGTTCTCCTCAAGCGCATCACCTAGCCATCGCTATGTGGTATTCTAGCACCTGATTATCATATTCTGGGCAGGTTAGTTCTACCTACCTACCGTTTCTTATGGAGCATAGGAAAATAGGCTTAGCGTACCGACTAGTATGTACAGGCCCCGATCACTACCTGTAAGTAGTTACGGCACAACCTAGCACAATCTTGTGCCTAGAACCTATTTTGTATTGAGACGAATCAATAGTTGAAGTTGCGCACAGCTGCGTTAGGATACTTTACGGAAAAGACGAGCGAACTTCGCTTCTTCGAAAACGGAGAAACATCTTGAATGAAGTGCTGAAGTTAGCCCGAGCCGTATCTGACATCTTGAGGAAATTCACATAAATGTAGGCCGACAACCGAATGATCAAGCCGAGGAAACTAGTATCTACCCGCGCAACACACCACGTCGCTAAATTCGGAATTCGAAAACGTCTTCGCTTTTCTATTTGAAACAACTAACGCATATACATCAGAAAAGAGAATCGGCTTTGTGATAAGCCATTACTTATATGAAGAGCAGAAGGGCCTGCCATGTATGTAAGAATTCCTTGGTCGGAAGCTGATCGGTGATATAATTCGTCTCCCCTTCCTCTATACAATCTGTGCCGAACGTCCTTAATATCTTACCGCATTCTAATCACCCCAAAAATGACCTCGTTTATGAGTTATGAACGTAGCCTCTAGGATGAGCTTTGTCGGGGTAGAGCTTGGTATCGCAGGGCATTACATTGGCAAAGTTACTATTCTTTGAAACATTGCTATGAATAAGGACTAAGTTAGAAACTAAGCAATTATCCTCGTGATAGTAGCGTCGCATGCCATTTCGGCTCAGATAAAGCTGAGCTGAATGCTTGTAGAGCTTCTGAGTGTGCTGTTGAAAATACCATGGTTTCCCTGCTAAGAATTTGATGCTCGAACCCGTACTCGTTGCCGTAGTTCATGTCAAGGTCTAACAGATCGATCTTACATGGTGCGTTCTTCCATGTAGCTTTAACTATGTCTTCAAAATGTATCAGGGCTTCTTCTAATAGAACTCACGCCAAGTTCTCACTCTCTGTCAGCGGTATTCGGCCCTCGTTCAACCGCGCAGTAAAGAAGAGTCTGTTTTGTCCTGGAGAGGGCACTGAGGATTAAAACCACTGATCACGTCACTACAACAGGAAGCAGTCATCACGTAAAATCGGTGGGTATTAGGGATTGAGTATGCCGGCACATCAGTCGCTTTTGTCTTATCAGTTAAGAAAAGATGCCCAACGAAGAGAAACACGAGTCTAGCATCTCAGTCATCTAACCTCTGATGAGGGGTTTTTCATAAAAATCTAACCTAACCAAAACAAATAAGATAGTGATCGGATTCCGAAGCGAAGTCGTTGCCCAAATACCCAACAGTAACACCTCCCCATCCAGGGTATAGATAACCCCAGGCAAGATACTACTTGGAAGCCAGTTACCGAATGTTAGTTGCGCCCGTGAGCAGCACCAGTCGGTCTTTCTTCGCCTGCACGCCACCTTCCACTAGATGGCCAAGTTCCTTAAGAATCAGGTCAAGGGTGACTTCTACTTACACGTTAACCAATGTGTGCCACCAGGATAGATGACTGGATATACATACCATCTAGCTCATTAAGAGCGGCCTTTGTTCTAGGAAAACCCGCAATTGTAGTGTTAGTTGCAATTCCGTGAAGCGGAGTCAGCGGCGCATCGCGGTCCGTCACGCCAATGTTGGTCAACCGTGCGATGTTGTTAGACTCCCTATTCAAACCAATGAGTACAAGAAACCGCAAGCATAACAGGAATAAGTGAGAACATAAGAAGCTTACATAGCCCCCAAACGAAGTTCAAGATTTTGGATGAGGGCCTGGAACTCCTGGTAGAAAAGCTGGAAATTGTGTTGGTTATGATGGATATGTCGCTCTGCGAGCTGGAGATTTCGTTGGGTAGTGTGGGCGAGATACCACATTTCTAAGACTTCCGAGTCATTGTCGGTAGATGCAGATTGATTGCTGAAGATCCAGCCTTCGTGAGAAGAAAAATCCGTACTCTGCGGGATCGCGCAAAAAGTTGGCTGGGGAGGAGGTACGGGAGCAGGCATGGGTACAAACACAGGCCCGAGTGCGGGTACAAAGATAGGGGCAGCCATTGTGTTTGGTATGTATGGATAGTGTGCAATGGATGGGATGGAGGCAATGGAAGAAGCAATGAGTATATATAGAATGAGTTAGATGCGCTTTATGCTACGGCAGGATGTAAGATTTTTGTTGGACCTATCAAACATAACCGCCGGCTTGTGCAATCTGAGCCGCTCTGTCACACGCAGGGAGAGACTAGCATGTCTTAATTCATCATGATTGATTTATTAATGTGCTGATCAGATTACACAACCTGTACACTGCTGTCCGGTCCAGGTACATCCAGGAAATGCTTGGTTGTTTGCATTCTTGTGAGTATTACTATCGCGTATGTAGCCGTTATGTATAGTACCGGTACGCTGAGTGTGAAGGACGTTGTAGTAGAAGGAATAGATGTTTATTTTGTGATAAAATGGAAGATTCCTGTTTGAAAAACGAAACTTATCTGCCTGGCTGTACAATCTGAACAATGATGCTCTATCATTCACAATTGTGGGAGCGAGAGCAGCATGTCTTACCTCGTCATGGTTAGCTTATTGGTGTATTGATCAGGTTGGATAGCCAGCATACTGTAGTAGAACATAGTTGCGCAAACAATATGGCCCCTAGACTACAGCAGCTTCATCCTTGGATGTAACGAAAATGGAGAACGTTTAGTATTAAGCTTCACTTTACCGTTGTCCTCGCCCAAGTAGTAACTGTAGATACGCCAGTACAGCATCTATTTCTACCTAGGAAGTACGGAGACGGAGCCCTTGTTCTCAACCGCGGTTCCGGACAAGTCCCGTCATTTGTTTGCCTACTCTCGTTGTCTCTGGCTGTCCGGTCTGCATATCAGAAAATAACCGAAAAGGGCAGTCCAGTACTTTTGATTGGTGACTTCAATTCACAGATCGGTTTGCCATCAGATCAGTTATTCTACCGTCATATCAGTCGTGCTACCATCGTATCTGTTGTGGTACCCGGGACGGACGGTTCGGTGCAGGGGAGCTGATCGGAACGAGCCATTTGGCTAGGAGCAATCTGCGTCAGAAGCAAATAGCCCTCAAATGGAATTTCGAAGGCGGGTTCTTTGGGTGTGAGGACTCGCTGCTGCCTGGTTGCCCTTTGCGCCAGAAACACAGATCTGAGAAAGTGTTAGATAGATGCATGATGTTTCAGTGACTGTAGAACTTCAAGGCAGAGAGGGAAGGTTAATGAAGTTGGATTCTATTATCTGTTAGTCTTTTTCTAGTTGAGGTAGTCCTAGGCATACCTGTAGCCGCTGTTTTTAGTACCAACTTTTGATAGTATCAGGTTTTGGGTGTTGCGGCAAGGTGGAAGCCCTTGGAAATATCTCGTATGCCCCAGTGCTTTCGCTTCTCGCGAGCGATTCGTTATTGCCTTTGTTGTCTTTAAAGGATGACTGCTGGTGATGTTGTAGAAGACATGCAGTAGGTAATTGACATTGCAGTTATCTGGCCGACTAACAGAGAGCGTTGCGATATGCGATCGCTGCCACTTCGCTTCTATTTCCGGTCGTTCGTGAGAGCTAGGGTAGATTTAAAGCAGCACTTGACAAAATTTTGAAAACGAGGTTAACGAAGTTTTGTTTCTTATGATTTTAGTTGGCGGGCGTACCTTCGTGAACCTAGGTGGTTTAGATGACTGTGGTTCCTCTCCAGCCAAGCGGTCCATAATTCGAACCTAAACCAGCCACTACCCAGTTATGTATCTAGACATCTGGTATCTTAACTTGAGATAATAATCAACATCGGTAGCCGTGATCACAGCAGATGCGCGCAAAGAGAATATACCTACTTATTTAATGTGTGCTCTTCAAGTCGTCACACTCTCTCGACAAATTGCGATGGATATGGTCACTACACCTATTCAGTTCCTCGACGGCGGATTGGGTACATCCCTCGAGGACAAGTATGACGTTCACTTTTCAGAGACGACGCCTTTGTGGTCCTCTCACCTCCTCCTCTCCGATCATAATACTCTCAGATCGTGCCAGCGTGATTTCGCCGATGTCCCCGTGGACATCTTACTCACCGCCACCTACCAGGTCTCGGCTGAGGGGTTTCAGCGCACGCGAACAGACTCTTTCCCCGGGGGCGTCCCGCACACAGAGATCCCTCGGTTCCTCGACGTCGCAGTGTCTATCGCCGAACAAGTCAAACAACCGGCGACAAAGATTGCCCTGAGTTTGGGGCCCTACGGCGCCGTCATGACACCCAGCCAGGAGTACACTGGCAGGTATGACGACGAGCACAACTCTGTCGAAAAGCTTCTCCGTTGGCATGCGGAACGTTTAAGCTTATTTACCAGCATCCCACGGCTCGGCAGTCGTATTGATTTTGTTGCTTTCGAGACCGTTCCCCGACTTGATGAAATCCTTGCTATAAGGAAGCTTACTACGCTCCTAACTTCACAGTCACCGGATGCGACCGAGGCCGGCCCACTTGGGCAGACGCGATATTGGATCTCTTGTGTTTTTCCAAGAACTGGCCAAGCTCTTCCAGATGGGAGTAGCGTTAGCCAAGTAATCCGCGCTCAGCTAAGTTTAG
The DNA here is from genome assembly GCA_022495235.1 of Xylaria curta. Taxonomy (NCBI): domain Eukaryota; kingdom Fungi; phylum Ascomycota; class Sordariomycetes; order Xylariales; family Xylariaceae; genus Xylaria; species Xylaria curta. Next base: position 299,609 of record MU375929.1, on the reverse strand, counting down.
AACACTCGGACAATCCTCCATGGGGTATAGGCATCAACTGCACCAAAATAGCAGAGCTCCCTCAGTTGGTCAGAGCGTACGAAGTAAGCGTAAGACTTCTAGAAGAAGATAATCAGCTTCAGTCTTGGCCAAGCTTACTCTTATACCCGGACGGGACAAATGGCGAGGTCTATGATACTGTCACCAAGACATGGAAACTTCCTATGGGACTGAAGGAGGCTGCCAAGGGAGTAAGTTATCTGACTGACTACACTTACACAGCAGTCCATGACTACTTCATATTTGGTAGATGCTGATGTGAGTGACTGTGTTCGTTTCCAGCCTTCCTGGGAGCAGCAACTAGACGATATTGTTACCCACGCACGAAGTCGTGGTTGCTGGCGCAGCATCGTGGTCGGTGGATGCTGCAAGGCCACCCACATGGACATATCGAAACTTCGGGATCGAATTGTTCGCCACTCTTGAGGCACTTACCAAAGTCGCCATCTCGGCGACGCGAGAGAGAGAAAGAACACTCGATGCAACGAACTATGGACCTTGTGGTAAGTGTTCGGAATATCATCACGAAACATATCATGGCATTGTACGGTAATATTTTTCAGTGCCTCCCTTAATCCTACCATCTCACCTCAGATGCCTACAACAATGCTTACAAACTTGGTAGCGTGCACGATGCGAAATTAACCACTATTACCTAAGTCGACCTATTACTACGCATGCTATACGTAGTTGGCATGTCTCGCAATGCCGCTCTTGGCATCTGGTGATAGCTTCCACACATGGACAAAAACAGTAAATGTGGTGCAATCCATGGTTGGGACGAGAACGAAAAGAACGGCGGAGTTTCGTCGTCGCCAGAATGCCGCGGCCCATCATACGAGATTGGCAACATACGGCGTATAGTGACTACTTATAGATCGGAATGCACCAGCAGAATTATACTACTTGCCATAGTCAGTTTAACGGTGGAAAGTAGCAAAATAAAAAGCTTGCGATGGGCCCACTGCCGTATTGCACTAGGCGCATCGGTAAGCAGTTTAATTCATCACATAATCGCAGCTAAAAGTTCAGCTATGCCTCCAGGTTGCGCCTTAACAGTCAGACGAGTGGGACTAAGTAGTTCGTGGTCTGTCTCTTCCTGTCAGCACTTAGAGCGCTTTTCGGCAAGGACTGGATCCAGCAGGACCCTAGATACCTATAACTACGGGTGGTATTGCAGTAAAAACTCGTGTCTCGCTTATGATGCTGAAGCCCGTTGAAGCCGCACCCGCACCCGCACCAGATGCGATGCAGGTGTGCTCGGAATTACTGGCAGACAAACGTGGTATACGGTGGATATACGACGAATGTGTAATAGCTCTGACATACTTAGTGTACAAATGACGGCATAGATGAAGACTACGCTGACGGTGAATAGCAAAACAGCAAAAACGAGCGGGCAACGGACGGAATGGTTATGTAGGAAAATGACTACTAGTTGCCTCCATACTCGTGGTATACGAAAAGGTGAGGCTGCTTTCGCGGGCTTGGCCATCTTGGCCCTCTTTAAATGACAACTTACTATGTACAGTATAACTATTCCAGACCACATAATATTTTTACTCCGCTATAATACTATGCTACTGTAAGTAGCCGATGCCCATTATCGGCGGCTTCTCGCTAGTATAGTTAAATTGAATAGTGTCAGTATCATGGCACGATGAGCAGAAGCGCCGGCCACCAGACGTGGATTGGCTCGATTGACGGTTTCGCCCGTAAACGAGCCGCAGCGCATCTGTGACAGGGACGCAAGACTTGATATTCAATATCTCGTCGTTCCGCTTGCCCTCAGTCTGTATTGGTAATGAACTTCGCAACGTAGCAACGACAATAATAATAACAACAATAACAACCTCCGCGTTGGCTCTCGACTTCGGCATCGTGATAAAGGAGAGTTTTCGTCTTACTACAGCTGAGTCGTACACAGTAGCTGATCAGGGCTTGTTTATGCTAGGTGGATAGAAGCCCTGCAGCCAAGGAGATGAATTCAATAGTCCCGCAAGCTACTCAATCAGGCGTGGGATAGGCGATAGACCAATCATCCGACCGCCCGTATCCACAGGCCCTGCAAATGGACCAGCTGTGCCGGCCGCCTGCATGTCCACTTCTAAAGAAGTAAAATTGGACGTTCAGGATCTATTCAGGAGGAGCAACTGCCAATCTAGGCATTAACTCTAATTTCTCGGGCAGATTCTGGCCGTGGGTTCCCCTGGACCTACCCTTGTCGAGTTGACTGCGCTAGGCCAAGGTACAGCTAGTGTACTCGGAGATAAAGCTGGTGCAATCGCATGGTTTTCCGAGCGGCGGGCCTGGCGTGCAATAGCATTCTAGGCACCTGCATGGGTTCTCTACAGGCGTCCTCAGCCAGACCTGTGGGGCCCTTGGTACACGCACAGTACCTACCCTACGTGATAATAAGCTTTCCGATTTGCTGTGGCATCGCGAAAAAAGATGATAGGTACCTGGTGTGCACTACCCAGACTGGGCTAGCGTAGATCCTACGCGTGCTGACCTTGCCTTGTCCAACGCAAAAATAGCAGCAACCACACAGAAACTCCACACGGCGTAGTATACACGAAATGACCCACGATCGTGTAGAGCCTGGCCTGGCTGGCCCATCCACGCATCCGGATCTGGGGCTATGCGTCGCCATTGACCAGCGGCGGTGGCCAACGGTAGCCAGCCCTAGCCAGTTTGTTTATTAAGTCGGGCGCCGCCAGTCTCTTCTTCGCCCATGATCTTCATCCCGCCAGTCCATCGCTCACCTCCCATTCTCATCGCCTAACTTCAGTCATTCATTCAAACGTTTGAAGTTGAGCAACAATGGTTCGCCTGATCAAGTACGCCGGTGCCGGTGCCCTGTTCGTCGCTGCTGTCAGCGCCACTCAGGGCTACCCGACCTCCACCGACGATGATGAGTGCCCTCCGGAGACCTCTGAGTCTTCCGTCGGCAGCTATCCCACCGCCAGCTACAGCGTGTACCCTTCTGGATACCCGGTGAACAGCTACCCAGTCCCGACCTCGACCGGCTACCCCGGTGGCGACGATGATGAGTGCCCTCCCGATGATGAGGGCGACGACGGTGACAGCGGCGACGACGATGAGTGCCCGCCTGAGGAGGGCTCCGGCTATCCTACCGGCAGCTACCCGACCGCCACCGCCAGCTACAGCTCGGGACCCAGCAGCTACTCTGGATATCCCACTCAGAGCTACCCTGTGCCCACTTCCACCGGCTACCCCGGAGGCGATGATGACGAGTGCCCTCCCGACGAGGGTGATGATGGCGATGATGGAGACGACGACGAGTGCCCTCCGGATGAGTCTTCTTCTGGGCTCCCGGGTGGCTACCCGACTGCTACTGCCACCTACAGCTCTGGTCCCGGTTCTTCCGGATACCCTACTAGCAGCTACCCTGTTCCCACCTCCACCAGCTCCCCCGGAGGTGATGACGACACTTGCCCCCCTGATGAGGGCGATGAGGGTGACGACTCGGGTGACGACGATGAATGCCCTCCAGATGAGGGCTCCGGCTACCCTACCGGCAGCTATCCTGTGAGCACCCCCGCTGGCTACCCAACTGGCAGCTACCCCGTTAGCACCCCGGCCGGTTACCCTACTGGAAGCTACCCTGTCAGCACTCCTGCTGGCTACCCTACCGGCAGTGGCAGCTCTTCCGCTGCTTACCCAACCTCGGAGAGCACTCCTGCTGGCTACCCAACTGGCGGCCAGGGCTCCGGTTACCCTACCGGAGGTGAGGGCTCCTCCTCTTCTGGAGCCTACCCTACCGGAGGCCAAGGCTCTGGATACCCCACAGGTGGTCAAGGTGGTCAGCCCACTGGCGGTAGCGGTTCCGGCTACCCAACTGGTGGTGAGGGTTCCTCCTCTTCTGGTGCCTACCCTACTGGCGGCCAAGGCTCTGGTTACCCTACTGGAGGTGAGGGCTACCCTACTGGCGGCGAGACCGGTTACCCTACCGGTGGCGAAGGCTCTGGCTACCCTACTGGCAGTGAGAGCTCTTCTGGTGCCTACCCTACCGGTGGTCAAGGCTCTGGTTACCCAACTGGAGGCCAAGGCGCCGGATATCCTACTGGTGGTTACTCTTCCGGTATCCCTACCCTCTCGACCTCTTACTCTGCTCCCGCTCAGTCTAACCCCGCCACTACTCCCGCTGGCTACCCGACTGCCTCGCAATCTAGCCCAGCTTCTACCTCTACCATCGCCACAGCCGGAGGTGCTAATGTCCGCCTCGGTGCCACTGGTGTCTTCGTCGCCGCTGCCGCGCTCTTCTTTGGTCTCTTTTAATTGCATATGGATTGGATGATTCCGGAATGGCGTCTGGGCATAGGGATAGAACAAACATAGTCGATTTTTAATGGTTACTAGATAAAGGTTTTACAAACACTTGTACACGACGCTTTGCTCCTGTTCCTATCCCGTGCGGCAGATGGCCTCCCGGTAATCTTCCTCTCTCGCCAACTTGGATGCTTAATGTTTTAGTCTTCTAATGTAAATAAGTTTTTGTTGCCAGTCGCTCGTTACCCTCTTGTGCTGTTCCTTTGTGATTTGGCATCGTTAGATACATAGATGGTCGATGTACCAACCTCAGAATGCTCTTACTGGATACCAGCAGAGTTCTGAACATAGTATATACTTCGCTCCCACCTACTTGTATTAGCCTCCGATATTGTGTATATGTTAGGCGCATTATGGAGTCCTACAATCTTCATTGTATCTAATTTTGTTACGAGTAATGTAGATAGCATGCTATATATTCATAGATATCGTTGCACATGTTGAGGTGGTTTGCCGTAGATAGGCGCGACCAATAAGGCGGCGCGATTTAACAGCTAGGGCGATATTGACATTATATAGGTCACCAAACAATCTTATTGCATGCTAATCCGAGAAAGAAAGGTGTCGAGTCGGTCACGCTCCTTCGTTTCTTGTGTCTTCGGTTATTTCCATTAGATCGACTTTGTGTGAAAGAATAGAGAGAGAACAAACGCCCAACCTCTCTCTGACTTCTCACAATTGAGCTACATTTCTAAGTTTGTGCCTGTAAATTATCCACTTAGATGAAGCAAATCCAAATGATGCCAAGTACCAGAACCCCCTTTCCCAACCGCCTGCTTTTTTTTAAGCTAAGGAAATAAGAGACAACCTGTTCCACCAAACTACTATACAGACATAAGGGCTGCCAGAGCAGGCCCGCTGGTTCCAACTATCGGGAACAGTTATCGAATCGTTTGAATGTGTAACCGATAAACGGCAGGCTCATGTCCAGCTCCGAGCTCTGTTGACCGCTGGCGATGGCTTGGGCTGTATTCACCTGGTCAAGCTTTTCCGTGGGGAAGTAGGTCGTGTCAATATTCGACGTGAGATATGGTTGGAATGGTGCTTGACGGTAGCGAAGGTAATCGAACTCTACACCACGAAAGAAGCTATGTGACTTGATTTCATGAGCACCACCTACGCGCCCCAGACGGTTCTCGGTGTTACAGACGAGGTTACGAATGAGGTGTTCGGCTTCGTGGCCGGGCTTAATATTATCCGGGAAATATAGTGTATATCTCCAGTTCATGATTTTGAGGTGTGTTTCTGCTCTGCTGTTACCCAGGAACGGCGGCCGACCGATCAAACACTCGAACATGATGGTCCCTAACGACCACCAATCACAGTCGAATGAATAACCATGACCGTCACAGACCTCCGGCGCGACATAGTCTAGTGTCCCGACAGCTGAGTAGGCCATAAGCCGCCGTGAACGACGCCAGTCATTGATCTGGGCTCTATTAGACACGGTAAGATTGATTTCGTCGAAGACCGACGAATCTCTGGGTCGGTTAGATTGACCCTGGAGTAATTGTTGGTAATAATTATTGTCGTGGAGATTATGGAAGCTCGTAGACAGACCAAAATCTGTTAGTTTAAGGTGACCCCATCGATCTAGGAGAATGTTATCAGGCTTGATATCCCTGTAAGTGGGTTAGTCAATATACTCAAAACTAATATACTAAAACCGTATACATACCGGTGAATAAAGCCCAGTTCATGGACGGCCTCGATCGCGAGCACCAACTCCGCCATATAGAATCTGGTAGTGGCTTCGGGGAAAACATCGTATTTTATCAGCATCGCCATCAGATCGCCGCCAGGCAGAAACTCCATAAGCATATAGAGACATATGGCGTCCTGAAATGTGGTATATAACTTTACCACCCACGGACTGTCACACTCGGCAAGGATATCACGCTCGGCACGAACGTGAGCGAGCTGACCTCTAGAGAACATTTGGGACTTGACCAGAGACTTCATGGCGTAGACACGGCCATCGTTCTTCCGTACAAGTGTGACTCGACCAAAACCACCTCTGCCGATCACCTTGATTGTCGAGTAGTTCTCGAGCCTGTCTTTGGTTCGCAAGGACCGCAGATATTGGCTCTCGCGCTTCCCGACGGTCTGCCAGATCAGGTAACGTCTCGAGGTAGACCCATCGCCCGGCATCTGCTCTGCCTCTCCTAGCTTCTTTTCCATCTCTATGTGCCGCAGGTTCCTCTCGCGAGCACGCTTGACGCTGTCCTTGAAAAAGTCGGCTGTAAGATGCGAACATCGGTTCTGATTTCCATGTGCATGCAGGCTGTACGCCTCGGGGTTACGTTCCGGTGCAGACTGGAAGGCCTGTTCATATGGCACAGCAGCCTGCTGGGTGTTGCAAGCGTTACGCTGTTGCTGAGGCGCAGAGTGGCGGTTGTTGGGATTATCAGGATTCATCTTAACAATGATCGACGGACCGTTCAACCGAGCCAACACTATATATCTTGGAGGTGTAGTTGGTGAGGGCTTTGGCTATGGTCGCACACGGAGCAGCTTATACATATATGTAGACGCACCTGTCAGAGATAACAGCCACCTTTCAATGAGCACAAACTGTCTATGTTGAAGCACTGAGAGAAGAGAAGATTAGATCTACGATCCGTCCAGGTTCACGAGAAGAAGGGGGAGCGGTTCAGTTCTAGCACTATACTAAAAATAGGTGCATTTCACTTTGGTAGCCTATCTAAACAAACAAACAAACAAGTATGCACTCTGCCGTCTGGTCTTGTAACACTTAATATGCCGAGTACGCCACAAGGCATCTTAGCGGGTTCAACTGAGATGCCAACAATTTCCATGTCTGAGGACTCGGACCGCGACTGTACCGTGTTCTTGTGGGTTAAGCAAGGGGATAAGTTGCTTTTTATCAGATAAGGTAAGTGTAAGTAGGACGTGTTTGGCATTCGACTTTAACGGGTTGCTGCTGAAAGCTAGGTTTCGTGGTGTGTCAGTCGCATTTACCCTCCACGCAGGATGCACCAACCGAACGAGACAGTTAATACTTTGTAGAAACCTCTGTTAGAATGGTTTGGGGCAGATATTATCCACCATATTTTGCTCGAATCGTTGGGTGATACTGAATTATGCCAGCGTCATTGCACAGAGACTACCTTGTTCACAGGCCCAATAACAATCATTGTGTAATTTTGGTGTAGTTACTAATTAGTGGTACATGCCCAGCAATGAAGAAATACATTCTCAAGTTCTCGAACTACCCTTCATAAAAGATAGAAGAGTCGTGTTAAGCATTACCCTGCAAGCATGGAAATCTTGATTATATCTGCCTGGTGGCTGCAAATCTGAGTATATCGTCCGCTCTACAGTAGTCACGTTAAGGAGGCTTAATACGATTCCAACGATGAAGGTGAGCGAGGAAAGTCCTACGAAGTGCCGCCACCATTTGACAAAGCAGATAATCAGAATCGGTATTCAATCCGGTCGACTTCACATCTCCAACCTGCGAGATTCGAACATTCGGGTTTCTCAATGCTAATTGTGAGGATGCTGGCAATCGTTCTCTCGCCCACAGACCTTTGAAGCTCGAGTTCTTGGTAAAGTTCATAATCGCCATTCTGAACACGCTAGATACTCAAGGTAGCGAAGGTCAGGCAGAAAAGATGATCAAGAAATAGAAATCCCTCGGTCAGAATTAACTCGGCTCTTTCTACATCAGACAAGGGCATGGCTCGCACGAGCGATACTCTGGTGCCGCCGCCCTAGATCTAATCCAATTCCTTGGAATCACATGAATTATACGACAATACCAACAAGGTGAAGGTTATCCTCGGAAAGTATTGGGATATTCTGACTTTCTGTTACTCGAGGATGCGGTGAGGCTTACCCAGGTTTGATAACAGAAACCTTTATATCAGTGAACTCTTCGTCAAATCGAACCGGCGTTGTCGCGGCAGTGGAAGCGCGGTGCTAAAAGAGCGTAGACGTGAAGGTGGCCCCTTGAGTATGTGAATGCAACTACCCGCCTACTAGGGTCAGGTTGGCGATATCATGTAACTAATCTGCAAGGCGGCGTTTCATATATTCGGCTACCCGTGTCTATTCATAGGTATCATTATTGCTATTATCGTGTTTGCTTAAGCCCACGACAATAGTGACACAGGCCTGAATTATCCCGACCAGCGAGAACATGGCCTCCTTGACGCACGAGAAGATAATTGCTTCCAAGCCCCAGTACTCCAGCCCTGGTGACAAAAGTATAAACGAAGAAAACCTTTTATTGGAGGAATATGTATTTGATTCGGAATCTACCGAAGAGTAGTAGCTTTTACACACTGGAACCCAACGTTAGCCAGACAAGTGTCTCCGTGTGTAAATACGCACTTTGCATTTGACACACTCTAGAGTATATAGCTAAGGCTCTCTTATCGCCGGCAAAGACAAAGTTCTAAAGTTCATACTAGCTCTAGGTTAACTTTCACGTCGCCAAGTAGTGCGCTAGATAGGGAAAGCGAGCGAGGCTCTGAAAGTAATTCGCCAATCTGGAAGCTGATGTTCTGCTTCTAAGCATTGTTCAGGGATTAGACTCGTGAAGAGTAAGTGGAGCCGTGGGCGTGGGTGGGGTTTTGTGGTTTTGTATAGATGTTGGGGAATGGTTGTCGAACTCCGAGACATAGGGATGCCGCAGCACATAGACGGAGGATTGACGGAAGCTAGAAGGTACCCATTGATGGCGGGTTTACCTAATATCGAAGACACAATCTTATTTAGGCATAACTCTTTATATTATTTCAAAGGCTGGAAAGACACTGCGAATCAGGGGTCGTCCACTACTGTGAGAGGTGGACTGGTAGCTAGCTCATCAAAATCATCAATGCTCAGAATCGCTGTGTACAGGTCCGATTAGCGAACGGTGATGATGTAGTAGTAGCTAGTGGTGAAAAAAATAACAACGCAGTCAGTTTTCAATCCAGGACACAAGGTTCTAGATGAGAAAAATTGTCTTATTAGCATATTAACTAGCTGGAAGCTCTGTTGAAATGACTATTTCCCTAATCTTTCTACTGTACAGTGTCTTCTCTAACCGCCATTAAGCCATGAACGCCTTCTATGCAACATCAATTATTTCTTTCAGATGAATCGTAAAGTGCATGGTGAAGAGGAAATCAAATATCGAGGCACCCATGCCCTCGGTACAGCGCTGCTCATTCAAACGAATGCCTAGATTACGTTTCCAGGGGCTTCTCGGCAACGATCCGATACGTAGTGGTGATAAGACGCATATTATCCATCTCCACAAAAGCCTGTCCGTCTAGACATAGCCTATCGAACAGTGTCTTGAAGTGCTGTGGCAGGGCGTGCACCTTCGCGAGACAGTTAATCAGTCGGCGGACTGAGCGGAAGTATATATCGACCTTATCTATGAGTCCCGCCTGTAAGCCGTCGATGCTGGGATTATCGGAGCGCGTGACGACGAAGCCAGCGTCGTGGAGGGATTTCTCGAAACTCGCGGGCGTCGGCGTGCCGACGGCCCCGATTAATGGCTTGACTCGCCGCATGAGCGAGGTGTGCAAGGGGTTCTCGGGGTCATAGGCGGGCAAGCTGACCCAGTCCATGAGCAGGAACTTGGATCCCGGCTTCAGTATTCGATATATCTCCTTAAATAGCGTCGATGGATCTTTGCATAGACTGAGTGCTTGAATTTCGTAAAAGGCGTCGAAGGACTCGTCGGCGAAGGGGAGGGGCAGGTCGTTCTGATCGCGGACTATGAACTCATTGCCGAAGTTCAGTTTCTCGTTGAACTCTTTGGCCTGCGCGACTTGATTCACGTCGACTTAAATTTGTGCGTTAGCAATTACGTTTCGAAACGGTGCGTTTCGAAGACTTCAGGGGGAACAGGGTGCGCCGTATAAGTGGCCGATATGGCATGGTCGCTTCCGCAAAGTAGGCAGAGACGAACTAACAACCAATACAGATATTACACTTACTATTGATTCCAGTGACCCTGGCTCCACTGAAGCTCGTCATATGCGCAGCGACTCGACCACGGCCGCATCCCAAGTCGAGGACTCTCATCCCCGGCTTCAAGCCGATCTCCGTAGCAATCGATTCTTCGCATAGCAGCTGATTATCCCGCACGGAGGCTTTCTTATTCATCAGTGGCGGTATATACATCTTTTCCACATCGCCGAGGCTACAGAGGTGGTTGATGACCGAATAATAAGCCGCAAGACATTGGCCCACGTGCTGTTGGTAGTCGGGACCAAACGCAGCAACCATAGCATCTCCATCGGCCCAATCCAGGTTGTAGATCTCGTATGACGCCATGAAATCATCTACTTGCTGTGGTGTGAGATCGCGGATATGCTTGAAGGCCTTGAGAAAGGTCTTGATTCGGTTGGGGGACGCCGAACGGTCGACTACATAATCGCTTCCATATCTCTCCTTGACTAGGGATTTCTGAACCGGCTGTTGTCCTTTGATCTTCACCTTTTCGGCGCTGATATCGCTGGACCGTGAGCTGTCACTACTATCGTTCCGTCCGCTCAGAGCAAACGCTTTCGTAGGGTCATGGTTGCTCTGCTGGTGTCCAGGTGTGCGGGGGATTACCGTTGCCGTCGCCATCGGAGGTGAGTTATCTGTAGTCTGGTAGAAGCCTTGAAAACCCGCCCATTCACACACGCACGCGACTCGTAGATGGATGAATTCTCACGAGGCGAACACAACCCGTATGCGACTCCGTTCTTTGTTGGTTATTGGCGGTAAATTTATATTCTCCGATGTTTTCCCTCGCGGTCACAAAGGAGTCCAAATGTACACCTACCGGTTCCGATAGCGTGACTACAATGATTCACAATAGAGTTTAACTACATGCACCCCCCCAACGGCCGACCTGTTGGCGAGCTTGGGTCCGCTCTTTTATTTCCGAATGGTCCGATAGTTCCTTTGCTATGACAAGAGGCCTTGAATAGCCTGCCTACCGGCGATCGCATGATGCATTGGATGTGATCACGGGTTGTGTTCTTCTAAGTAGTCGCTTACAAAGCGCATAGCAACTCTTCGAATCTAGTCAGTCAGCTTGGCTCGCCGTTTCGGACCTTCGGGCACAAGCGCGTCTCCCATTGCTAGAGCGATCGGAGACTATGTCTTCTTTCGCCCTACAGCCTTGTCTTGCGGAAAGCCGGTAAAATATACCCGCTAATTGTTGGGTGACATGGTGCCGATTAAGATCTGTTTAAAATGGTGCGTTGTTAGCAGATGAATGGTCTCCTACCCAATCATGTAAGACAATGACGGCATATAAAAGGGTAAAAAAACGCCAAGAAAAAGGCTCTGCTTCCGTTTCTTTCCTTTGACTCATCGGCGACGTCGGCCATTATTGGCATTGGGAAGCTGTGCAAGTCCCGGGCACTCCGGAGATTTACCTAATCGGGCGGTTTTCTCGCATCATATTACCCAACATTACTCAATTTTCTAGATGTCGCGTCTTGTTACATGAGTTCAGTGCCTTTCGTTACTGTTAATTCTTTACTTGTGTTTCTAGTCAGTAAACAAGTATTGGTGTTGACCGGTCAGGAGTTAAGTCGAGGTTAAGCTTTCCAAGGTTTTGGATTAGGCTGTTTAGGCTTTGCTAGTAGGGATTATTACTTAATCCGTGGCCCACTTTGCGGAGTCAACCTCCTAAAAGGGACCAAGGTGGAAGCTAAAATACTAAAATACAAACGCGCTGCGGGAGTTTGGATGGGCCAAGGTAAAATGCCTCGTTACAAATGAATCGAATGCTAGCCATCTTTCCCAGCCAGTTTCACACCTTAGACGACCCCAATGTCATTTCCACGAAGAAGCGAATCGTGCCAACGGGCATCCCACTTCCCATATACGCAGGAACAAGGCCATCCGTTAGGAAGATCCAACCATGCAGGTCCCATTCGCATTATCAACACGTCAAAATCAAGCCCTCGAAACACTAGCTTAGAGTTACTTAGGTTGACCTGGTTTCTAGATAAGGTTCTAAAAGTGTTGTTTCATTTGGCGTGGAGATCGGTCAACATGAGAAGACTAGCATATGGGTGTAACGCGGGCTATTAAATGCGATTCCACCTGTGTACACGCGGTCACGTGATACTATATTCGCAGTTCATTGTAAAGACCGAGATTGATACAGGCTTGGACGGATGCGAGGCTGGAAAAATCTTCAAGGTCCTTCTTGCAGATGTAAGGGGTCGCAGAGTTTAAGGGGGTATCTCAACATATGTCCCCTATTCTACGTGACCATAAATAGTGAAGGGACATGCAATATTGTAACAAGACCGATAAAGATCTATCGTCGAGGCGGTCTGTAATAACAAGCCGCAACTCGGTCGCAAGAGAATCAATACCAACCATTTCATGCGAGTTTGACTGCAGTAAAGTTGGAAATAGGTGTCATACATATGCAGAGGAGGAAAGGTGAACTTCGGGCGAGCTGGTTCAACGCTCGACTGCCTGTTCCACCATATGGTTTGTCATGTGGAGGACGAGATTATAGCAGAGTAGCCATACCTAAGAGTTCCTACAGCCATACTGACTACACTTGGTACGCTGTTTAGTGCTTCCCATGATATTGTCTTTAACTCTAGGATATTGCTGCTTACCGGCGTATTGGCATCGTTGGAAGTTCAAAAAATCAAAGGCCCTATCGCTACAGGTCTAGATCTTCTCGACTTCGTTGTTCCAACACATCCATTCTAACTACGAGACTTTCTCACTCAATCATAACATTCACTTCCAGTCTATTTCATCTCTATTTCAGTCCCTATGAAGAGTCATGTAGGTTTTAATTGAAATTGTACTTTGGTCAAGAGCTAAAGTCGTATCTCTAGTGAACAGCTTGAGTTGATAATAATCACTGATAGCATCCGGGCCCATTGCCCTCTTTACGAAGAATAGATCTCTAGGGACTATTGCTTCCTTTGAATGGAGGTCTCTGTCACGGAACGCTACGGAATACCCTTCGGGGAAGCAGGGGTATAAGGCACGGGCCGGAGGCCCGTGCGTATATATACTAGCCAGAAAATATCTGCTATGTAGATAGAACTTCTCCCCCTTTGTGCAATAATGATAAGTCATTACTGGAAGCACCAGCGGCGTGAGCCGTGACAGTCTCGGACTATTTTCGTCAATCATAGGCTAATGAGGCTATTCGCAGAGATGTCTAGGCTAATTGCTTCCTGCTGCCTAGAACCTGTGTAGCCCTGTGTAGCCCCTATTAAAATCTGTCGCAGGATGCACCAGGAAATATAAAGACAGAAAGGTCCATTTTGGCGCTCTACAGGCCTAATCCATTTCCTTCACATACCGTCAGCTCGCGGGAAAACTACTGCTTTAGATATCTGGTAACCTGCCACCCCTTCATTAATTTTCCAAAAACTGAGAAATATGAGGATGTCTCGACATATTCGTTACGCCTGATCCTGTTTTCCTGATAAACCTACTTCTGCTCTAGCATACTTTGGCTCTGCGCCTTATACTTCCGAGATAGAAGCGGACGGTATGGCCTGAATGAGACGTAATGCATAGAAGCCGTCAAGTTCAAAGTCATCAACGTAGACGGGACGTCAATGAAGCTTATTGATCAGGAGACGAGCCGGGATCTTGCTATTCCAACAAGTTTCGTGTAGCGCTGACATGCAGTCCCGGGGAAAGCCAGAAATCTTTAGACTACCCTAAACTCGTAGAAGACCATAACAAAATACTTACGGGTGATGGGGAGCGGCGCTCGAAGAAGATCTTGATATTGAGAGGAAGAGCCTCCATTCTCGGCTAGGCAAACGAAATCATCTCTCGAATTGTCGCCCATTCGCGTCGTGAAAGCTCGAGCAGCTACGTCCGGGACTGCCCTGGCAAAAGAAAGGGCTATGCAACGATGCTAAGAGACTGCTGATGCAGATAACAAGCAACGCTGCATCGGCGGGATCAATCCAGCGGCACTAGGGGCGCTCAAGTTGATCACGATGGAACTCTCTGAATGGGATGAGATCCGGTATGAAATGGGCTAATTGACGCCGTGCGACAGATCGAATTAGGCCTTTACGAATCGCGAACCGCCACCACCGCCAGCCGATTATTTCGTGTGGGCAGAAGACAGAACAAGGGTGCCGTACCACGTACATATAAAGAAGCCGAAGCTGGTCTTCAAGATTGCAGGGACAGCCTTTGATACATAAGTGATAAGTCGCAAATGCATTCCAGTCCCGATTGACGCGTACCAAGCAACCTAGTATAGGTACCTATTGTGAAGTGCCGAGCACACCAGAGTAAGCGCGATGTCTAGACCCCTGCGACGCGCAGACACAGACCATAAGATGTTTCTTCCCCGCAGAAGCCGTGCGCCACATGCTGGCTAATTGGTTGCAGTACCAACTCCCCGGAAGTCTGCTGTGACGAAGCGCAGGGATTCCGACATGCCACAAGACCACGGTACCAAATAACCGTACGGTAGCGGTGAATCGAAATGGCGGGTAACGATTCTCATCAAGACAGTGTCTTCTGTCTTCTTGGTCGGTCACGGCAAGAAACGTTATACCTGCCTGCCTTCAATGTTGGGACGAAGGTACGAGGAACAGTGTTTATAATGACCACTTACGAGACTGCTACTTATGTACTTAGGTAACCTACTCCATCTATTGATATGACCTCATATCCACCGTGCTCGTGGTAGGCTGTCCGAGTGTAAAGGAAGGTACGAGGGACAGTGCATATGAGGAACCCCTCACGGACAGTCGCTATGTATGTAGCCTGCTCTATCTCATCTACAACATCATTATCCACCTTGCTCGTACAACAATGTCCGAATTAGGAACCCAGCCCCATTCCTCAGAGCATAAGCAGAAAATTTAGAACATCACCCACATACATATATATATTCAGTATTTACGTGAAGCCCGAGCACACAACTGCGTCGCTTTTCGAGATGGCAGAGCAAGAACCAGGCGTAGACGTGGAGAAGCAGAAGCAGCAGCCTCTCGGCGAAGAACACGAGGGACAACATGTCAAAGAGACGGCTGCTTCCACCGTTCTCGCCTCGCCCGCCGAGGAGAGGGCGCTTCTCCGCCGCCAGGACAGACGCATCATTCCTCTGAGCGCCACAATCTACTTTCTCGCCTACCTCGACCGGTCGAATATAGGAAATGCGAGGGTTCTCAACTCATCTACCGGGAATGACATGATGACCGAGACGCACACCACCGATTACCAGTTTACCATCGCCTTGATGATCTTCCTTGTTGGTTACTTTCTGTTCGAGGTGCCCTCTAACATCCTGCTCAAGAAATTTCGGCCGTCGAGGTGGCTGGCTTTCTTAATGGGTTCTTGGGGCCTGATTACCATTGGTATCGGTGGTGTTCATACCTTCGCTCAGATTACCGGCGTACGTTTTCTGCTAGGTGTATTTGAAGCGTGAGTTTCCGTCTTGATTCTAGCTGTTTGCTTTTACGAGAGGCACAGTTTTCTGACTCGGCCATCGCAGTGGACTCTTTCCAGGTCTGGTCTATTATTTGACGTTCTGGGTATGTAATCTTATTGATAAAGATGCCGGAGTATCAGCCGCACAGGCGTTCAGGGGATTCGACAATGCCAGTGAAGCCTCCGATCCAAATAAGACAGTTAGACTGACCCCTCTCACTTGCCTATAGTACAAGACAGATGAACGCAGCGTACGGGTCGCCTTCATTCTGGCTAGTGCTACTCTCGCTGGTGCTTTCGGCGGGGCGATAGCTTATGGCGTGGGCCACATCAACCAAGTTCGTGGACTATCTGGATGGCGTTGGTTGTTCATTCTCGAAGGCATTCCCTCCGTTTTGTCATCGCTGTTCGTGTGGTTCATTCTCCCGGATTACCCAGAGACCTCTGCATGGCTATCCGAGAGCGAGAAGGAGCTAGCATCGCAGCGTTTAGCTGTCGACGGCGCCAAAGGATCAGCATCTGGTCTCAACTGGAATGACGTTCGGGAAACTCTAATGGATTGGAGGCTGTACGGGCACTATGCCATTTACTTCGCTGTTTCGCTTCCTTTCAGCTCGCTGTCTCTCTTCACGCCTTCGATAGTATCCGGACTGGGATACAAAGATCTCCACGCGCAGTTGCTAACAGTCCCTCCTTGGGCTATCGCTTACGGTATGATCTATAGAGGCACAAATCTGCTCCAAGGCTAATGAAACCTAGTGGTATCAATCCTAACTGCATGGTCAGCGGACCATTATAATGCTCGTGGCATCCATTGTGCCGGAGCTGCGGCGGCGGGTGCTGCAGGATTCTTGGCATCCGCTCTCTTGCCGCCGACTGACTACGCGAGCCGATACGGCACACTGATCGTGGGCACCTCTGGCGCATTCGCATGCATACCACCCATGCTGGGCTGGCTCACCTCCAACATGTGGAGCACGGCATCGATTGGACTGGCCGTTGCCCTCAATGTCAGCATCGGTGCGGGGTTGGGGCAGATGCCAGGCGTTTGGATCTACAAGACATCAGAGGCTAAACGAGGGTATCCCACAGGCCATGGAGTGAACGCCGCCATGCTTTTTTTCGTTGCCATCGGTGCTCTTTGTCTGAGGGTTTACTACGGGCGGAAAAACAAGCAAGCTATCAGGTCTGCTCCTGATGGTACCAAGCCTAGATTATACGCACTCTAAAAGCTTAGCTTGACTTCTCATTGATTCATAGGTTGTCTCAGCATGCTTAATGCTGTATTGGTAGGTAGAGATAGTCTTCTATGCCCTGAATATGATTCAAAGTATGCAACCCTGTGAACTTAATCCAAAAGTCATTCCCATGACGTGTCAAGAAGATTTGCTATTTTTGAGCTCGAAATTCCGATATAGTTGCGTGAGGAGTGATGAGCTTAAACCGCAGGCTTGGTAGGACCCAAAACCCGGTCGAACAGAATCGTGCCTAGGAACGTAAGGGTCTCACAAGCAGATTGTCGAACCCTGCGATGTAACATAACCGAGTTTGACCAAGGATCGGATGAGGTGGTATTCAATGGACACTCCAAATGGTACCTATATCACCACGGCGGCGGAGGTGGATGCCACACATCGTATGTCTAAGCCGCTGCGGTACACCCATGGAATGAGTAACACGGGTGGTATCGCGCCGTCCCGTGCGAAGAAACCACAAGCGCGTAATGTAGAAGTTGGGGTAGCATAAAAGTACATATATCCCAGCCGCTGAAGCACGCGACACCACACACCACAAAGCCGGCAAAATCCCCAAGATCTGCAGTGCGACTATAGAAATGTATCTGTGCGACCCGGGACAACTGATCGCGATCGGTCTTGCTACGTTAGTGGCTACAGTCGCGTCGTCCGTACATGATCCAAGGCAAAGTGCCTCCGACTGTAGTGCGCTGGCGCTGGCCCAGCTACTACCAGCCAACGCGAAGATCGAACGGGTGGAAGCTCTGGAGGCCGGTAGCACATACGGCGATGGACCCGAAGATCTCGCGTATCCCACCCAACCCACGAATCTGCCGGCATTATGTGCTGTCACGGTCGCAGTGGCAAGTTCTGCGACGTCGTCGTACCGACTCGGTCTCTTCCTCCCGGCGGAGTGGAACAACAGATTCCTCGCAGTCGGTAACGGCGCGTTCGGCGGCGGCATCAACTGGATCGACATGGGAGCTGGCGTCCAGTACGGCTTCGCCGTCGTCTCGACGGACACGGGACACAGCTCCGTCGCGGCGGACGTGACCTGGGCGCTCGACGAGCCCGAGGCGCGGTCCGACTGGGGGTGGCGCGCGATCCACGGGTCCGTGGTGCTGGGGAAATTGCTCACGCAGGCGCACTACGGCCGTCCGATCACGTACTCGTATTACAGCGGGTGCTCGACCGGCGGCCGCCAGGGGCTCAAGGAGATACAGGCGTATCCCGGCAGTTTTGACGGCGTCTTGGTGGGCAGCGCGGCGTGGTACACGAGCCACTTGAACAACTGGGTGACCAAGGTCGGGAGCTACAACTGGCCAGCCGAAGACGAGAAGCACATCGACTGGCGGCTCCTCGCGCCCATTGCCGACGAGGTCGTGAAGCAGTGCGACGACATCGACGGCGTCGCGGACGGCATCATCAGCCTCCCGGGGCTCTGCGACGTGGACCTCGAAGCGCTGTCGTGCGAGAGGTCCGGCGCCAATCAATCCGCCTGCCTCACTGCCGCGCAGGCGCAGACGCTGAGAAATGTGTACGACGACTGGAAGACGTTGGATGGAGAGTTCCTGTACACGGGCCTGTCGCCAGGCTCCGAGCGGCAGATGTATACGGTGCTGAACTATTCCGAGGCGAGCCCCTACGGCATCGGGTACGCCCGGTACTTCCTGCTCGACAACGCGTCGTTTGCCCTGGCCGACTTCAATGATTCCCTGGTATCGCTGGCGGAGAGGCTGGATCCTGGGAACGCCACGGCAGACAATTACGACCTCGCGGCCTTCCGTGATCGCGGTGGGAAGATGCTCATGTATCATGGAACGGCGGACGGACTCGTGCCCATGCGAGGCTCGGACTTATATTACGATCGCGTTGTTGACAAGATGGGAGGGAACATGACGGCGACTCAGGAGTTCTTCAAGTACTTCATGGTTCCAGGAATGCAACATTGCTGGACCACGGCAGTGGGTATGTGGTTTCCTTCAAAAAGAAAAAAGAAGAAAAAAATACCCAATGTTAGATAGTTTCAAAATCCCTCTTGGATATATTTGTGTCACTTGTCTTCCATGTTACGAAGTTGCCAAGACTAGTAAAAGACTCGCTAACAGACCCATTTCTGAAAAAAGACGCGCCCTGGGCCTTCGGCGCCGCCTCTCAGGCAAGCCTCCTCGGCAACGACACGTGGTCCGTCCCCGGATTCAAAGACGCACAACACGACATCCTCCTCGCGCTCATGGACTGGGTAGAGAAGAACATCACCGTCAACCAAGTCGTGGCCACGACTTGGAAACAGTCCTTGAACGTGTCCTCGGGGGTCCTCAAGCAGCGCCCACTATGTCCCTATCCTCAAATGGCAAGATGGGACGGCGATGGCGACCCCAACGACGCGCAAAGTTGGAGTTGCGGGTGAGTTTGTTCCCGCCAGTCTGATGCTGAGATGGTAACATGAGCTGACGCTTGCGGCCAAAGAGGCGATGTCCATACCGCCCCTGTCCCAACCAGCGAAGCGCAAGGCTTGTTGTTGAAGTCGGGCGTAGCGATGCTACTGACTGTGTCGGCTGTGGTCTTCTCGTGGTAGGCATGTGAACCTGCCTATTTGGTGTCCCCGAGACGGATATAAACTGAACGACGGGCTTGCGCTAGGATTGCGATCACGAGCCGTCGACCCGGCGAGTTCAAATCCCGCCACGCCCCAACGACCTAGACGTTTATAGACAGTTTAAAGTAAGTGACTTTAGGTGAGTAACAGCATTGGGCTGACAGTATGGTGCATAAGGAGACAGACGAATAGTCACCTCAGGTGTGGGGATCATCGTCACGCGAAGGTCGTTCCCCTGTCTCTTTCCATGTTCCATAAACGTAGCAAATATCTCAGCCTACTGAAAGATAAACAAATCAAGAACTCTAGTCGGTGCAATGGTGATGCTGCTGTCGGCAAATAAATGTCCTGGCTATCCGCGTGAATGTTGGCCAATATCGCCAGCAAAATTGTATTGCATATTGATCTCGTAACAGTCGTCACTCAGGCCTGTTTTTTTCTTCCCTTTTCTGGAGAGCGAAAGCGAAGAATTATTGCGCATGTAGAATCAACTCCCTCATCTTGAATGTCATATATAAGTATATGGCCCAGCAAGTACATAGGCCGGAATAAATAAACAAATCAAAGACACCTTTTCCGCCTTTAGATTATACAGAAACAAAAAGAAACACCCAAAATTTTCCAGAAGGCCAAAACAGGGATATCTTAATAAAACCACACAAGTCAAAAAACTCAAATGTCCTCCAGTATTCTTTTCTAGGACGAGCCCCTCGACGCCGGCAACGAGTTACCGCTGCTCTCAGCTGCGCTCTCCGCAGCCTTTTCCTTTGCCGGGGCGCGAACAGACACCCCTATCTTTTCCTGCTCCTCCTCGATGCGCGAGGAGTCCGGGGGCGAAAGGCCGGTCGTGTTTGCCAAGTTCTGATGTTCCTCGATGCCATGTTGGGGCACAAAGCGGTGACCGTTTGCGACAGGTTCCTCCTTGACGGGGGTCCAAGCAAGGAAATCACGGCGCACCTCCACGTAGTCGTACGCAAACTCGCCGAGTTGGTCGTCGTCCATGCCCATGAGCTCGGCCTCTTCCGAAGCGCGGAGATGCAGGCCGGGTATCAGGTCGATCAGCTTTGCGATAATGGCAGACACGACGAATGAGTACCCGGCTGTTGCCACGATGTATGCTATTTGGATGTATAGTTGCGCGTAGTGGTGGTCTATCCAGCCACCTGGAAACACGCCGTTGTTGACACCATCCAAGCCGATAATATAGTTCGCGCCGAAGAGCGCATTGAAGATAAGTCCTACGATACCGCCGACCGCGTGCTCGGCGAACACATCGAGAGAATCGTCGATTCCGACAAGGAACTTGACTGAAGAGTGCAGGGTCAGAAGACGTTCTAGAATTGGATAAGAAGGTGAGGTTTACCTTTGGTGCCAAAGTTGCAGCAAATACCCGTCACAACACCCAGTATGATCGAAGCCCAAGGAGGGATGAAACCTGACGCTGGAGTAGCCGCCACGAGACCAGAAATAGTGCCAGAGCACCAGCCGACCATAGACCACTTCTTAGCAAGGCGGAAATCGAGAAGACACCATGTCATAGCGGCAAACATGGCAGTGAGGCAAGAGTTCCAACATGCGATAGTGGCACGCAAGTTCGCGCCAAAGGATGAGCCGCCGTTGAAGCCAAGCCAACCGAACCATAGCAAGATCGTTCCGAGGGTGACGAGGGAAACGTTGTGGGGTCGAAAATTGAGCATCATCTTCTCGTGACGACGGCCGAGAATCCACGAGTACGCTAATGCTGACATGCCTGAGCCGATTTCGACCGGGCCACCTCCAGCATAGTCAAGCACGCCGTAGTTGAAAGCCCATCCGTGAATGTTCCAAGCCCAGCACGCGAGCGGGCAGTACACGATCGTGGCCCAGAAGAATATGAAAATCATGGCGGGGAGTACGCGACCGCGCTCAGCGACTGCGCCAATTACTAGGGCGGCAGTAACACCGCAGAACATCATCTATCGCATTATCCATTAGCTATCTCGGCTCCTCTTGTAGGCATATGCCTTATGAGTCCTCTCTGTGGTGGAAAAATGAAGCGCTTACCTGGTAGAATGAGTATAGAAGCTCTGGAATAAGCGGAGATCCTGGAGACGGTACGGCTAATGTGTTCATGAGGCCAAAATGATGTAAATCGCCGATAAACCCATTCGTCGCCGTGGAGCTGAAAGCAAGAGAATAACCCCAAAAATACCACTGGAATATGATGACTGAGAAAGACATCATAACGACCCATATGAGGGATAACGCCGATTTCCTCCGTGATAAACCTGAGTATAGGAACGCAATGCCCGGTACCATCAGTAGTACCATGCACGCCGAGACAATGATGAAGGCCTGGTCTCCTGATTGGTACCATTGGTTTAGATTTTCGGTGCCTGCAGAGTGAAGTCCGTCGTTAGCCACTCCTACTCTCTCGAATCCACCAATTGCATCTCGTTATGCTCAATGACCTTCCCAGAATTTGAGAGTGCTTATAACGTACTGGAATCTCCTCCAGTCTCAGTATTGGTGCCATTGAATTCAACAGGAGGCCCCGTCCACGAGTAGGAAGGGCGCCACGACATGGTGTCGGCGCGGATGGTGAAGAGAGAGGGTTCACGATTCCGCAACTTTCATGGAAAAATCAGATTTCGACAGTTGACGATTAAAGTAATAGGAGATGACGGCAGGCTCTCGAATCTTAATTCTTGTAATGTCGTATACAAAACGGAAGAATGGGTTGGATGAGAAGGGTATATTAGTTAGACAGGGTTGGGTGTTTCTTAGACGAACAAAGCATCATTGACAAAATGAAAGGGGAGAGAAGGACATTAACATGTGAGCGAACGCCGATGCGGAAGCCGGTGCTATATAGGAAGAGATCCGGGACCTTATTTGGCGCCGCAGCGGTGGGCGTCAACCCGCTCTCGACTAACCTAACCTTATGTTGTACTATTGTATGTACATCATGTACAGCATATTCAGACGCAAACGCAAACGCACGACGGACAGGGTCCCGATTTGGGGGATCTTCCATGGCAAGACATCGACAAGCCCGAGCCAATCAGACGGGGCAAGATAAGAGTGCCCCTAGCCCGTTGTTAGCTGGATACACAAGTCCCGCACGACATCATCGGCCAGGGAAATGGAACTGATGGAGACCCCCATTTTGCTGGCTTGCGCTAGACAAGGTAAGCAGCGAGAAGTCATTCCACCGAAGAGTGCTATAGCCTGGCAATAGGTAATCAGATTATAAACGACGAGCAGGGTCTCTCTCTTCTTCTGTAGTGCAATCGTAATCGTCGGGCATTGCCGTAGCGTTGCGCCAGATCCATGACCTCGGGCGTTCGTTTTGCGAGAGCGACATCGGTTCTAGCGTTTAGTCCAACCGCGGTGATCTTCCGAAGAGAACCTCTCTCCACCAGGATCAACGAACTATGAAGTGCCCTCACAAGCTAGTATTGGACTGATGCTATGCAGCGCCCTCTGAGCTCCGGGAATGAAACTGATTCATTTCATCTCTTGCGGGATGGCGTATCTCGAGAAACCTACTCCCATGGGATATCGTGTCCTGTTGTCGCTCATATCTATCGTGGGAAGACTTGGATATCTATCTAGCTGAAACGATCTCTGGCGATGATGATCTAGAAGAAGAAAGCCTTGGCGCCTAGCGCTTGGCATTCTGAGAGTGGGGTTTCCTGTGGGGTCTGCGCCGCTTCGCTGCATGACCCACAGGTAGCCGACAGCTCGTCAAGGGTCCCCTGAAGCCCACTGCACAATGCGTCTCTCTATGACGCAAATCTTGCTTTATCTCTCTTGAAACTATCAGATAACAAAACCCATTTATCTCCATGCTTTTCTTTTCTGGCGATACTTCAAATCTACAGCTGACGCCGAGTTCTTGGAGTTTACTTATCTGTTCGTAGAACTTTGAGCTCTGTTACAACAAC
Organism: Xylaria curta; assembly: GCA_022495235.1. Taxonomy (NCBI): domain Eukaryota; kingdom Fungi; phylum Ascomycota; class Sordariomycetes; order Xylariales; family Xylariaceae; genus Xylaria; species Xylaria curta. The sequence continues at coordinate 276,036 of MU375929.1, read as the reverse complement.
TTGATAGACCCTGTCATGCTCAACGATGCTCGGTGAAGCTCGAGCCTCTAAACGACAGGGATAGCCAGTATTTGTTACGAAATAGATTGCTCCATTGCTTCATTTCTATTTGCAATGGCCTGGTTGCGAACGAATCAGGTCCTCAGTCTCTGAACCCGAACAATCCCTATCTCTAAAATATTTATACATACACATACTAACATTTTGGTCTTCCCGTATCAGTATCAGTATCACGGAAATTACGGTAGGCGTCCGCTGAAGCCCCATCTACGCGCTTCGAAGCCTAGATTTCAGCGTTGCACTACAAGATCAATATGCTACTACGCCTAACCACTGAACCGAAAATAGTAGGTGTCCGTGTTGTGTACAGTACATACTCCCGATGGGTATATGCACGGTGAGAAACATGCGATCATCGTCGCTAGAAGACTTTTTTGATGTTCTATGCATGTTATATTGGTGCAGCCGAGGTGGTTCCCCACGTTGGACTACTCAAGGGGCTAGCCAATTGCCGTTCCTTGTACCTAACCAAGTGCATGAATGGCAAGGATAATGATGACAACAAGGGAACATGAAGTATCTCACTAACATTTTTATACATGATCCGGCGTGACAGCCTGTGGTACATTTATGATCGCGCCCACTTGAATATAACCCAGCGACAGGGAGAATCCCACGCGTGCCGCATTGGCTTGAACTTGGGGGAAAGGAAGAAGAACGAATGGATATTCGTACACCGAGATGTTCGCATGTCTAATTGGGGAACTGTGGAACCAATACGAATAGGTATGCGCTTATAAAGACCTTTTCTTAATCTATCTCGAGTTTGAGATTGCTGCGAGTTGTGACAAGCGAAAATGACTTGAGAATGGCTGGATGGGATAAGATCTTTGCCATGCTTAATGATGGTGGAACGAGCTAGCGCTTGGTAGCTTATTGCCTTATCTTTCGCCAATGGGGGAACGGCAGCTCAATCAGGATTTGCTCATTGTTCGATCAAATCGAAATCTTGGCACGTCAACTCTGGGCTCCACTGAAGATGTTGGGGTGTTTCTCCAAACCAGCCTCACGATAAGCGTAAAACAAGTCAGAAGAAAAGCAGTTAGCCTTTGGAAACCTATCTCCTGCAGCCTTGCGCTTATCAATTGTCGTCCAATCTTGGAACAACATCACGCCTTGAGCCCCATTCGGCAGATGCCATCAAACCAGACCCAATACGGCGGGCCGTAGGGCTTAGCTCGGGATGGTCACTTGTCTCGAGTACGTAAAAATTTGGTGATCGAGTCTGCTTGAGCACGAGCTCGATTGCTATTTCTGGTATGATGGGCCAGCCCCAGGCATGCCCTCCAGGAAATATTGATAACAAATCCCTGCACTTGTTTTAGCTGGCTGGGATCGAATGTTGGCCAATCTGCTACCTATCAATCGATACCGCTTAAATGAAGGTGTTCTTGAGAGTCGCGTCCTGGCTGGCTATAGTTACCTATATACAGCGCTAGCAAAGTTTGAGTAGGAAGGGAATACTCTACAACCGCCCAGAAACTTGTCCGGTGCCCCATATCTTGTTTCCTTTAATCTACCAAATAGTTGAGAATATAGCAGGGCTTAAATGAACAAAACTCTTCAGTGTGTTCCACACATATTGGAGGTTAATGCTATGGTAGTAAGGGGTAGCGAGGTTCTATGGGTCAATTACCATACACAATGGCAGGTAGCTAATCACTGCTACCCACGTCTGTATAATCATATTACTTATTTTTTATATATCTAAAGTGCCCCAAGGTTTGCCTCTACCGACGGTGTTTAGTTGACTTCAGAGCGTCAACCTGTGATCAAGCTATGATACTATTAGCCAGCCAAGCCGTTCTTAGCTACGATAAGATAACAACCCGCAACACACCTGACGTGCGGGGTAAGTGTTTCGTTTTGGGGTAACTATACAGATCTGTACTTAGGTTAGTTATGTCCGCAAGTAATCAAGGTAGGCACTGAGGAAAACCAAGAACTTGTATTTCACCACTTTTAGTTACGCAGAGACAGCGTCGTGTGATTTCGCAATACCGTGGTTACTCGTCCGATAAATAAGAGATTTCCCGGGGGCATATATGCACAGGAACTATAAAGACCTCCATTGGGTACCTACCTACATGTAGGTAAGTCTGTGTTGTTGTGTTCCAGGTTGCAACGTTTTCTTGTTGGCCAATTAGCTGTACAAACTGCCCCGGAGATCCGTCCGTTGCGTCAGGTGCAATGCGACTCTTGCCGTTGGTTCCAGAGAGGTGCAAGTTTTTAGCCTATACCTAATTATTTAGGGAAGTAGGCAGGCTGGCAGTTCAGAATGATATTAAGGGAAGGCACGAGGTACCCACAAATGAATCTCCAAAACATCATTAGCATCTTCATCATCATCATCATCCATCATCGGTCTGAACGGCATATTGACACGACCTCGCCACCGCCCTTACGGCTAGCCGGCCAATCAATCTACGACAGACAAGAACAGTTGTAGCTACAGGGACAGGAATAGGAACTGAAACTGAAACGACCGTCGAGCCCGTCATGGCACAGCATGCCTTGGACATTGGCCGGTGCCACTGTAGAACGGCCCGCCAGAGGGTGAGCGATACCCCTGCTAACACGAGCTCAGGTTGAGTATTAACGCAGCATCTACTAGTATCACATCAAGCCTTCCATCCCCATACCATGGGATGCCCGCTGGAACACCCCATCGCCTTTCCAAGCGCCTGATCTCGACTCAGAGTCTGACTCTACCTCTGACATGGACATGAGCGAAGACCCGAATGAAGATTCGTACGAAGATTCGAGTGAAGACTCGAGTGAAGGCTCGAGCGAAGATTCGAGTGAAAACCTATTGATCAACTTACCCTTCCATGAAGAACACGAAGACGAGGAAGTCGACGATGAACAAGATCAGGACGAACCTAGCCAGCCCTTACATCACGCATACGACTACAATTCTACCCCAATGGTCCTTGACGAACTTGAGCTAGGTAATGTTCCACCCCCGGTAACACTCAACAGAATTCGCGAATTGATGTTTGGGTGTTACAGTTGCTGTCGCCCCGGAGTTCAACAGTCCGTGGTCCTTGCCCGAGATTATTGACCTAACAGCGCCTCCAGATCCTGGGGAACCGGATCCTGGAAACGGTGGCGTCGACAATGAATCCCCGGAAGAACAAGTTCCTGACATCTCTTCTTATCGACTTAACCTTACCACCCTATCTCAACGATACAATATTTACGCCGCTGCTTACGCGGAGGTAATCCATATCTGCCGCGTACAGAGTTGTGTTGACCATACTCTTCCTGCACGTCCTGGTAAGCATACCCACCACACTTTATCTCACGCGTTCTTTGGTCTAGATGGCCAGGGCCCCATAATCAGTCTTTCTTTCACATGTTCTATAACAAGAAACATTAGGAGTTAATAATCTTCCTCTGTTCTGCAGATTTAGTCCTAAGGCCCCCAAGAAGCAAGGAAGCCGCGAAAGTAGGGGGTTATCTCGACCCCCAGCAGCCTCATAAAGTGAATCACCTGATTATGGGCGATTTAGGCGATGAAGAGATTCTCCTACTCGCCTGCGACGATGGTGACGTGCTCGCCTATTACACTTCCCAGATCGAGACGGCACTCCTGCATCTCGAGTCCAGCGATGCCCTTAACAATCCCGTCTCCGTAAAGCCCTTTTTCCATCAAAACGTTGGAATATCGGCCTGGGGACTCGCGATCCATAAAAAATCGCGATTAATCGCGGTTGGAAACAATAATCATGAAGTGCACGTGTTTGCGTTGGCGTTAACAGACCCGCAGTATACATCACCGGTGATTAGAGAACAGCCGAGGCGAGGATTGTTCCTGTCGATACGAAAAAACTCTGATGGGCAGCTATTGGACATGTCGGAACCATTTGGACGGCCATTTACTGGCAATGCTGACGCCGTCGGCCTATTGTTCCGCCAAAGACAAGACGCCTATCGCTTTATCCTTGAAACTGGTACACATGGAAATAACATTCCTAACGTAGCCTTCGGCAGCAATTCTGAGGGCGACGCTGTAGATGTCCTCGCTGTCGATATCGCGGGCCAACTCTGGGTCATGAACATCTGGTCGATGCGCGGCGTCCGTAACCGGTGTTTCGAGGGATTACACACACTACACTATAAATCAAAATTCTATCGGAACTCTCGTCGTAGAATTCGAAATCAGTAAGTCTGTTTGTCTATATCTCTAAGTTGTCCTTGTATGCTTTATCACATACATCAACTACCGAGGTCGCTATATTGACCGAAGCAAAACAGGCCACCAAGGGGCTGGGGTGTTCTTGTATTACCTGAAAGTAGCTTTCTACCTACAGAAACTTTCCGAGAATCTCTTGGTTTGAATCCAGCAGAAGCCGTATACGTTAATAAACCTGAATATGGTTATTACATCGGAACCGGCAAAGCCATCAAACACGTAAAAGATAATTCGACTCGCCATCCATGGGTAAGAGAAAATAAATGCCACCGATTCGATACACTACCAGAGTGGCAAAACTCTGACCTACTCTCTGAATGGTACGATCCTGGGGAAGACTGCGACGTCAAGTGGGCTGCGGCCCAAGATAAAGCCGCCGACAAGTCCTCAGAGATACCTCTTCTTAGCCTACCCAAAAGGAAGGAGAAAGAATTGTCTCAACCCCTTGTCACTGACGGTAGTAGTGGTGAGTAATGTTTGAAATCTTGCTACATTTCATATCTTGAGAAGTATTGTGTTGCTCCCTGCACCTTTGTGCTAGTGCTAACTTATGGTACGACAGTGATGAGAACCTATGAAATGGACATCGAACTCATGGGTGGCGAGGACAACACTGGCATTATGTTTACGGGCAGCATCCACCAGAACAAACCCCCGCGGGCCACATTCCCAGGGGTTCATTTCCCGATTGAGCGCCTCGCCAACCTCCTACATGTACCAGAGCTGTCCCTAGTTGTGGCAGGCTCGTTGTGCGGCCGGGTGGTATTGATCACATTGACACGGCCGACAAACCCACACTACTCGTTCAAGCGCGGGTTCAAAATTGAGGCCATCCTACCAAAGCGCATAGATGAAGATCACCATCTGCGACCCATTTGCCCCCTGCTCGGCGTCGCCATCGGACCCATCCCATCAGCTGGACTACATGGCCGCCTTCTCGGTGAGCGTCGATACCGCCTCATGCTCCATTATTACGATCATAGAATCTTAAGCTACGAAGTGTATCGAAACATGATGACCAGGGAGCTCTCAGTTATTTAAGTTTTCCCATGCTTCACAAAAACCTACACTGTCTCCACGAAGCGTATCTAAGTAGGATGTCGTATCTTTTATGAGTTGAGCATCGAGTGGTTATCGCAACTGGGAACGTGAGGGTATAGGTACGAGAGGCGGAAATGGAAGAAAGGTGTTGGGTACGGAGGCAGGAGGACTCTGGGTAATCGATTTCTCTGGCGATTCTACGTCTCGTTAATTTTCTAAGTCTTGTTTTACGACACGACATCTTTTTATGATACCCCTTTAGCTGGTAGCGGGGTTATTTGGTGAGTAACTTCTTCCAAAAACATCAACCCGCGAAATCCACACCGCACGTCTTGCAGCTAGATAGTTGCCTATTGATATCTACTATGAAACAACGTACTACCCGAAATGACTCAATACTTTACGCCCAGGGTGGGCTTTGGGGATTGTTTCTCGTAGATGTGCTGAGTAACAATGATTGTGTGATCTCGGTAGACTGCGAATCATGTGTCCAGGATGGATGGTGTTGTTGAGGTTAGTCTGGAAAGATCCAGAAATCATAAATAGAAACGTTACTGGAATGTGTAACGAGGTGATCGTTCCCGTGGTCATAATTCCATGTTATAACGTACACGCCGCCTTTCCCATAAGGTGAAGGCCATTTTGAGAATCGGTGACTAAACAACCCACCACCTCAGCAGTCAAGCAGCGAATATCGTGTCCGCATGCGCCGTGCGTTAGGCGAGCACTCTACGCGCGTTCTCGATCCTTCGGTACTTCTACCTTGGGCTTCGGATCCGGCTGCATGCCTGGCTCTTGACCCGACGCGTGCACGCCTGTGCTCCCTCCCGCGACGGATGTCGAAGCTTCCTTCGCGACGGCGCCTTTCACCTCGTTTGAGACGGGGGGCGGGTCCGTGTCGCCGCCGCGCGGGGCGTCGGCTACGTCGACTAGTTTTTGTTAGTTTACTAGAGATTAGATGGTCTAGGTAGGTTGGTAGGTGATTATAGGAGATTGAGAAAATAGAGTAGGTAAGGAGGACGAAAAGGAATATCAACTTGTTGTTGTTTTTGTTGCGTACTGATGTTCCCGCGTCCGCTGTTCGTAGCCATATCGCGGGGTCGGTGGTTGTCAAGACAGTCAGATCGAACTGCCTAACTAGGTAGATTTTGATCTTTTGTAGCGGTATCGCACCGGCAGTATATTAGGCTTGATTTTATGCTTGATCGAATCGATTTTTGCTGTTATTGTTTTGGTGAGTAATTGCTATGATGGCGTTTAGCATCGAGAAACGAGAATGACGTAGCTACTGACAATTCAGGTCCCGTCCATATGCTCTTTCGCGCTAACCTTGTCAATTAGGTACTCTACCACTTTTACAACATCGATAACGTATGGCTGGAGGTTTTCTGCATTAAGTAATAAAGCTGTACGGGTAAAGAATGAGAGAACAGATACGACTCTAGTTTTACTAGAACTAGATAATGACTACACTATATCAATGGGGAAGCGGGGCTGGAAGCCATCGAGATCACTACATTCTCTTCTCGCCCTCCTCCTACCACTCCTCCGACACATTTGGATCGTTTCGGGCTTCCTTGAGGATGTCCGTCATCTGCTCATATAGTCCTGGAAACTCTTCTTTCCATCCCCCATACGGAAATACTACTCTCCGTAATTTGTTCATATGAGGTATTAATGGGTACCAATACTCGTGGAATGCATCTTTTGCAGTTGCGATGAAGCGGTCGTCAGGACGTAACGCTACAACTTCCTTGAACACCACGAGTTGGGGAACCGTGCAGAAGTTCCACGTCTCGAGTTCTGGGACAACCCTACACACAATTTTCCTATTTTCCTTGTAATAGTGTATTCAAATCCAGTAAAGCACCCAAAAGAACGACTCGAGGTCGCGCATATAAGTATGCAGCTGGCCTTCAAGTGCACCAATGGCCATAAAGGCTCTTGTGCCAGCCATTCCCTCTACTCCCGACGAGCCGTTACGATTTGTTGCAATAGCGAGGTCAAGGTCGATCAAGAAAGATTTCACGAACTTATTGCTGGTCTCGTCGTGAACCAAAAAAGATTTCGCGGACTTATTGCTGATTTCTTCGTTAATCATTAAATTATTGATGGAGATATCTCTGTGGAGGAAGCCGGCATCGAACAAATATTTGTGTCCGCGAATGCAACCCTCTAAGGCGGCAAGGAGAGCCGTCCGGGAGCTCGCCTCGTAGATGGGCTTTCCATAGTCACGAAGAATGACACGTCGATGTATCCGATTCGGTGGTAGGTGGTTGAGAGTTTCCGTTAGAGATGGCATGAGTCGCTTGCTAGAGGGCAGAGGGAGCTCTAATTGGCTGGAAGATCACTTCTTGCTGAAAGAGCTGTTGTTGCTGCCGAAAGAGCCGTTGTTGTTGCTGCTGTATGAAGCGCTCGACGCGACTGCAGGCATCTCGCGGGCCGGTTGGTAGTTCTCAGCTGTGGTAATATCTAACCCTTTGCGAATATTGTTTTGGACGTCATCATCCATGCCACCTACTTGAACGGTTTCATGGTAATAGTGTCGGGCCATGTGAGCAACCCTTTTGTTTGTTGCCTTCTGCAACATGGTGCCCTCATGTACGCGGTCACGGTATTGCCATGAATCTTTGATAACGACCGTCGAGTGCGGTGCCTCTTCGGGATGGGCTTTCCAACAAGTTGTAGCTCGTCCAGCTACACAACATGCGCGTCCAATCACTTGGTCAATAATAAGACGTACTTTAGAACCATCCCGCTCAACCTCGATATACCGCTAGCCATTTTCTTTTTTGAACGTCGGATCGAAGCCGAGGTCTTCTTCATTCATTTGAAGAAACCCCAAAATCGTGTAGACGAACAGCAGTCCTTCTTTATTAATGTTAAATGCTCTGGATGCAATCCCCCCAGCCGATCAAACTCCCATACTCTCATAGAGGACCCGCAGAGAGTAAAGCACAAGACGAAACGACGAGTGTCTTGGGCGGAAAAAACCTCTCTTACGTATGTAGCAAGATCTATCTTCGCTTTTTTTTCATAGTTTGTGCTACACGTCAGTTCGCCAGCCACGATGACGTGCCACCAGTGATGATTCTTTTTCCGGCTAGGAGGGGGGTTATAGGTATAGTCGACGAAGCCGATATCAATTTTGCGCTGCCCCGTAGACCCCTCGATCGGTTTTGTTGGCTCCGCTAGCAGCTTTCGTCGAGACGTTAGTGGATAAGGACAGAGTTGCATATATTCTTCCAGCTTTGGGATTAATTCTTTAAACCAATCCACTACCTTCGTCTCTTTTGCGGTTGCTGGCCAAGTACGCTATCCTTTGGGGCAAAATAGCGGCTTATTGCCCTTGTTGTTTTCCCGGCACATCTGGAAAACCTGTTGACTCAAGTATTAACCAAGGATTTTTTAACATGATTGCCCTACGACATAATCTATCCTGCCTTCGATGCGCACTGATTCGTAATCGTACCTAAAAACAAACACTATGTCGTCTATCAATGTAGATTATCAAAGATAACGAGAGAAAAAAAAGTTTGCATCCAGCTTTCATAACCACAAGAGTTGTTCAACAACACGACGATGTTGGGTTGCTCGTCTTACGTCAGGGGCAGGAAATATGAAGTAGAGTCGCAATGGCTTTCGTCTGATGAGCTAACAGATCAGTACAGTGGCAGGGACGAGCAGCCGCTCGATGACCAACAAGGACAAGAGTACGAGGACGACAGTGATAACGGCGATTACACGAGTAACAACGATGATAGTGACACGGAAGGGCGAATGGTCCGCAAAAAACTGTTGAGGTATAGTTGGAAAGGGACAGAGGACGGTCTCGAGAGCGACGATGCGGCGATTCTTGACCGCTGGTGAACTAGGGCTCGGAAGGGCAATTGATATGATACTAATCTACTAGGGCGTCAAGAAGCCTTCTTGTGATCTAGTATAGGTCTAAATATACGATGTCTTCGCTCTTGCTCGCCTATTTCGCTATTATCGTGAGCAAACACGGATACTTACATCGCCGGTTCCTTGCCCCCCTTGTGTATGGATTGATGCAATCACAATACCTGTGGGCCAGTCTACGTGACATGACATAACCTTGCTTGCATAGGATATTCTACTGCCACATGCTCCTGGACAAAGGAGCTCCTCCTACATATAGGAAATCCATACTTCGTTAGATAGGCGGTTAGTAATTCACTATGTTTTCTATCTTCACTTAATAAAAGATAGTGGTTCTTCTTACCCGTAGCTAGAGGCAATTGGACTTGGATGAAATGTGATCTTGTCAGGATCCTCTGGACGAGAGAAGTACCCGTCACTGTTCCGCGAGTAGGTCTTGAAACGTGCTGACAGATTAGCTCTGGCTGTGCATCTGTTTTCTTTTTTATCCATGCAATGATTATAAACAATGGGTGGATAAACAGTCTTATTATTAATGAGTATAAGTGCGTTATTAGTAGGTAGTAATGCCTTATACTGCAGGCTTAACACCAGTCAATTCCCATCCACCTCTCTCATCCGCCAAACGCTGCAAATGGTATCAAGAACCCTGGTAATAGCCAAGGTATTTATGTAGGTAACAAATTAACTAGCAAGTTGAAGCTGAGTTTCTCCCAAGACAAAGCAAAACAAAAAAAGAGCCACACCTACGTCACCGTTCCCAAGCGGTTATGATCGTAAGTGGACACGTGAGGCTCGGGGCCTCAACATGTAGCATACTGCAAGTGTCAACTTTTATAATTGGGTAAGCCGACTGTTGTGATATTAGTGCCCGTGATCAACCGAAGCGAAATGCTCAGACTTTGGCGCTGCCCTCAGCACTTTCGGATGTTGCGCCCTTGGATTCCTCGGCCGTTTTGCCCGTCTCGACGCCGGTGGTCACTTCAGGGGCTGACTCCTTGGGAGGCACAATCTCCTCAACAGCGGCTCCCTCAGATACTGCCACAGTGGGCCCGGTTGCAACTCCAGTCGTGACCTGGGGAACCGATTCGGCCTCCTCTTTCGCACCCGAATCAGCAGGTGGCGCGGAAGAAGCCTTCGCGCCCGATTTTCCTCTTTCCTTGGCGATCCAGCCCAGGAACATGGGAACATCCTTCCAGACGATGCCGACGAGGGCTTTATCTTGGATCCACAAGGGCAGAACGCCAGTAGCGTCACTGGCAGTTCCAAGCAGCCACTCGATCTTGCCATCGTCGAGCTTGCGTATGCGCTCGACGCTTACATAGTATGCGATCTGGGCACCTTTCTCCTTGGAGAGATTGGCCTTGTCGCTGGTTGCAAAGTCAGGCACGGGGATACTGACGATGACGAACTCCTGCGCACCGGTCCCCTCTTTCACAGCGCACGACAGCTGGAGCACGGGGAATGTGCGGTCCTTGAGGATTGGCCGGCCAATCTTGTGACGCATCTCTTCGACGACGAGCTGGAACCTGTCCCACGACTGGCCGGCCTCTTCTAGTTCGATGCCAGTGCAATCCCACCGCTGGGCCTCGTTTGCGCCGATGACATTGGGGGTAAAGGCCATCTCGGTCTTGCCGTGTTCAAGACGGAAAGAGTGGTCAAATTCGTCCCAGGAGGCCGTGCCCTTCTTCGCTGCATCCTCGTGCACGCTGAGGCGGACCGCCCACGTCTCCTCGTCGACCTTGCTCTTGATGCCGTGTTTTGATGCGACGGCTTGCAACTCCTTGGCCGAGATGACGCGTTCCAGGACCTCAACCTTAGCGGCCGAGTCCGGGCTAGACTTGGCGCCCTTGGATTTCCAAAGCTTCTTAGCATCTGAGGAAGAGGTCTTAGGTGCGGCACCATCGATGAAGGGAAGGGCTTCCTTTAGAATCGAAGCGAAGAATGGTTTCAATTCGTCTACTCCAGCTGTTGCGGAGGGTAGCTGCTTCACGGGCAGACCCCAACGACGCACAAGCGGACCTAGTTCGTTTCCTGTCGACATTGCAGGCCGAGACTCGGGTGACGACCTATGAGGAGGGGCTGAACAACTGCAATCTGTGGAAGACTGGGGGATCGAGAGATATAACGGTACTTCAGAGCTTCGTAGGAAAGGCTCAGTGGTATATTTGAAAGGAACTGCTGGATGTCCGGGGAATTGGATCGTCGGTCGAAACAGATGCAATCCAACCTGCTTCAATTGTAGTTCCGTTGTAACTAGACTCGTATAGGTATACTTTTAGCTTTAGGTGAGATGGAGCTGTCCTAACACGGGAGTGCATAGATACACAGCTTAATAGTTAAGAGTCATTGGCAAGATAATAGGTATGATGGAAGAGAAGTAGTAAGTAGGTAGGTAGCCTGGGGAATGGGAATCCGGGATTAGAGAGAGCAATTTGGCGTCATCTCAAATAGCAGTACGAGTACGAGGGTGAAACACAGCAACATTTGTTAGCGGATTAAACGCAGGAGCTTCCTGCATTAGGTGCTGAGCTAAGTCCATTGCGGGTTCCCGATCGGTCCCGCTATTGGAAGGAACATCAGGCAAGTCAGGTACCATTATGGCCATTGTCACTCCCCGATCGCTAACAACATGCACGGCAATGACGTGCAATTTAAACCTTGGCGATGCTAATGCTACACTACCTTGCGGCTCGGGAATGAGATCCGATTCTCTTCAAAAGTAGCCTATTACTGTAGATTAAACACTGTAGGTGTCTCTTTCGGAGTTCAACATCTTTACACATCAAGGTTCTTTTGCTATATTGTTGTTCTTGTTCATTCTTATTTGTTTATTAGGTAATACTGTGTATGTCTATGCCATGTCCTCGTAACACGCCTGGATAAGCAGCATCCGCTCCTCAGGCCACCTGTGGTAGCACAGGAATTTTCTTCTGTCGGATTAAAACCGTACACAATCATTGTGTTATCCATCCTGCTTAAGGGTTATTACTCCCGCTTCTCCCAGTATATATTGGCGGGCTCAAGGGGTCGTGAAAACAGCGATGCGTAATCTGTACCGATGACTTTGTCGCTGCCATCGACGTTGCGGAGCTTGAAATGACGAATCACCATGGCTGTGATGGTCTGCAGTTGTACGTTGGCAAATTGCTCACCGATGCAACGGTGACGGCCCGCGCCAAACGGCAAGTACGGCGAGTTGGCGCCTTTGCTGACCAGGCCGTATCCGTAATCGATCTTCTCTTCATCTTCTACCGAGCTGACCATCCTGGGTGCGAGAGGCGAATCCTTGTTCCATCGCGTCGGCTCCCAGAGGTCCGGCTCGGGGAAATAGTCGGGATCGCTGGCACTCACTCCGGCGGCCGCGAGCAGATTGTGGCTCGTAGGAATGACATATTTCGTTCCGGGTACAGGCATAGGCGATTTGACAGCGCGGAGGATAGAGTGGATAGGAGCATGTAACCGCAACGTCTCCTTGATGATCGCTTGGTTCAGGGGGAGCTTCGAGAGGTCCTCATATGTCAGTGGTGGCAAGTCAGCACCGAGATTCTCGACCTGTTCACGGTAAAGAGCCTCGACAATGTCTGGTCGGGAAGCTAGTCGCAGCATAATCCAGGAGCTGGTAGATGACGAAGAGTGTTGTCCAGCCATGAGGAGGGCAATCATCATGTGCGCAATTTCGTGGTCGGGAACCTTAACGCCGTTCTTGTATGACGAGTTCATCAGGTGCCACATGATATCTGAGGAGTCTGATTTGCCAGCTGCGCGGCGCTCCTTGATGGTGTCCATATAAATTTTGGCAATAGTTCGTTGGGCGTGATCTCGTCGCTTGTTCCACGGTAGCGGTGCCCAGTGAAGCATGAAGTTGACGGGAGTGAAGCCCATGTCGAGATCGTGATATAGATCAGCCAGAGACTCGTCGAACTTGTTTCGGATTTCAGAACCCTGGAGTGAGTGCGAGGCGGTGAAGATTGTAATCTGAGCCATACTCTTGGAAATGTTGACAACGCCAGACTTGCCCTTAAAGTCCGGGCTCCTCTTGAGATAGTCGTTGACTTCGTCGGAGATAATGGGGACGTAGGATTGGAAGGCCTGGGTGGTAAGGGCAATCTTCATGAACTATATCCGCGGTTTGTTAGTGGCGGCCTGGCAAAGACGCTGAAGGAGGCAACTGGTGTACCTTCTTCTGCTCCATAAGCTTGGAGTTGGGACAGTCATAGACCACATCCTTTCCAAAGACGGGGGTAGTAAGAACAGTATAGATCTCTTCGGTGTTGACGTCCTTCAGCTTGCCGTTCAGGATGAAATCATTACCCGAGGGCCCAACATAGACAGTAGTTTTCTTGCCGAGGAGAACGAAAGTGAAAATATCGCCGAACTAGGATATCCGAGTTAGCAACAGGACTTTTACTAGTTATGTTGAGTTGCTAGCATACCTTCTTGCGGTTTTCCTTGAAGAACCGTGGGGGATCCATGCCATAAGTAATGGTACTCCCTATCACGGGGAACCAATGGAAGACCAGGGGCGGCTCATTGGGGTTTTTAAATAATATTTGCTGCAAAACGTTGAGGACGACGGAGAGAAGCAGGAGACCAGCAACCACAACTCCAACCTGCGACACAACCGACAGCTGCGATAGCTGCTGGGACAGAGGTCCCGCGATCTCCTGCAAGAGACCCATTCTGGCGAAGATTTTTGTCCTCCAACTCTCGCTGTGGGATTGACGTGCCGTGTGAAGGAGGGAGGGCGAGAATTAGGTGGTGCGGACGAGACCGTGTACAGGTAATCAAGGAGGGCAGAGGATTTTATAAAATTAACATCTAGATGTACAGTAAGGACGTCCTTCCACATGCCTAGCTATTTGCTTCAGGGCATTGTCCAATGAATGGCGCGATGGCGATAGTGGGATAAGGGGTATTGCGGGGTGGTGCGAGGGCACTGACCAATCGCATAGCTACGTTTCCAATCGGAAAGTCGATTTATCACGTTCCCAACCAGATACGAATACGAAACCCGACACAATCACTTACTTCATTATTTCTGCTTTAAGGATAGTCCTTTTTATACCGATATCATAGCGTACTATCTGTTGTATTTCAGCGTTTAAAATATATATTGCTATAGAATATCATACTGCAGTGGATCAAGCAAATGGTCTCATCAGGCCATCATGCTGTGACTTTTATCATACTAATTACTTATTAGTATTCGTGTACCTGGACGTGGACAAAGAACACTCGTGTGTTGGTGCCCTAGAAACGAAAACTCCTGAAAAATTCTGCCCTCGTGCGATGCATACTGGAATGATACGAGTACGGTACGATACATACCTACTTACCTTACATTGAGTACATGCTTATGGGCAGCAAATGCTTATTTGCTAAAACAGGCGATTTGCCAATGTTATGATGACAAACGTTCTTGACATCTCAATCCTTAAAAGACGTTAGTCGGTGTCAGTGCCACTAAATAGCACTATAAAGAAAACGGTTTCTGTGATCAAGACGTGCTTTTTATTTCAGTATATTGCCTATTCGTTAGTAACACCATCGATAGGTAACGATACATTTGCCTAACATTGCTGTAATAGAAGACCATAGGATTGAAGCAGTCTTGTAGTATCATGAACAGTTGAAAACCCCCGAATATAGGGGTATCGTACAATCGTACATATATGAATACAATGCTATGTTACGGTTACGATCCCTTGACACCTCGTGTGTTGCTAACCCAACATTTCCCCCTTATTTCGTGATCCAAACGTCACGGACCTTATCGCAGAACTCGTCTAACCAATACACGTAACCAGGGATCCTATCCATGATCCAGCCAGATCGAACAATATCGTCCTCCTCCCCCGTAGTCGCAGCCTCCTTGACGCACTTCCCGGCGGCGTTGGAGTACTCGAGACACTGCGTGTCCGCAGCATGGCCTAATCGCAGCTCGTCCGAGACGGAGCATTTCCCCGGGAGAAAGGAGAACTGGATGCATCTGGGCTGCTCCTCGCATGTGGCCCGACACATCTCAAACGAGTTGTGCGCGTTCTGCTCCACGAGCGATAAGTTGTCAAGATCGTTTTGCGACAGCTTCACCAGCGCCTCGTCGCTATACTCTCGTCCGATAGACATGTTGTCCCAAGCCGTCCGCTCGGCGCGGAGCCGATGGCGTATCAGATTATTGAAGATGTCGCGAAAGCGAAGGGGTGGTCCACCCGTCGGGTTTCTCCGGTACCAGGTCTGCTCGAACTGCCAGAGGTCCGTGATCTCCTCTGCGTTCATGTGGTGGAAAGTCGTGGCGGCATAGCACCAGGCCTGCCTCTCGAGTTTCTCGACGGCCCAGTTAAGCGCCGTCAGGCTGTCGCCTTGGAGATGAGGGTATGCCCAGAACATGGAGACACCAGCGTCGCTTAATGTCTTTCCCAGGATCATATCCCCGGCCCACCCTTTCAAGGTTGCCTGCTCGATCTCGGTTTTCTTGTCGCGCCAGTGCTTCGATACCTTCTCCAAGGCGGGCCTGGAGAGTACGAACCCGGACCCGCCATGAGCAAACAGGACGCCGCTGGCGTACATATGCTTGCCGATATACCATGGCTGACTTTCGTCAAAATGGCTTAGGTACTCGAGCAAGTTGGTAAACATCAGATATGTGTCCGGTTCAACGAACACAAACCACTTCGCCTTGGGCCGCTCCTGTAGCGCTCGGTCGACCATTGGTAGGAATTTCCACTTGTCGAGCTTCCAGCCGGGATTATCCAACGCGCCCGACGGTCCACTTCCAAACATAGTCTGATAGTCCAGTCCCTCACGTCCCCTGGTGAGGAGATGGTCATACAGTTGAAACTCTGGAGCCGTCCTCTTTATCGTCTCATTCACCTCGTTGAGCACATCGTGGACCTGATGGCCGTCTACAATCTCGTCCATGTCTGAGTAGACGATGAAATTCGGGACGCATGTGAGAACAGTCTTGAAATGAACCGGTAATTTTTCCTGGGCCTCAGTCGCCCCAGTTCGAATTACCACGAAGACATCTTTCATCAATGGCGACTTAGGGCACACGACCCCCTCTTCCTCGTCCCGGTCCAAAATCGCAGCTTGCGTGTCGTGCACCGATGTTGAAGTTGGTCGGAAGTATAGAAATACAATCAGTATTATCACAGACACAAGTATTGCAGGTCTCAGCCTGCGTAGTCTGGATCTCGACGGTCTAAAAGCCATCTTGTTTCAGTTTCCGTGAACGAGGTGGCAAGTACTATATATGAGCTCAAGTACGAATATAACCTATAGAACAGCGGCAATGCAAGTGTCTTAAGCAAGGTATGAATGAGACTGTCGAACCCGCGTTTTCTCATTGAGTGACTCGCGTGTCGTGACACCTTCTGGACACCTCACATCAGCCAGAGAGGTAAAGTCGATGATGCTGTCTCGCCTGTGGCATTGCGGGTTGTTTCCGCAAAGTGCCTCGGATCTAGAACGGCAAATCAGAGGCGACAGATACAGTAAGGGTATTCCTCATTGTCGTAAGGCTGAGCGTCGGCTTCAATAAGAGGTAATTCGAGGTGTTGTTAAAATCAATTAATTGTTGACTTCATCGTAGTATTAAAAGAGTTCTTCCTAGAGGTGGATCATGGATATAATTGGATAGGGGTCAATTCCGCTTGGCATCATTCCTTCAAAGTAGCGTGACACATAGATGAAGAAGTAACTCCTTCCAACCAATCACCGTCAACATCATCAGTCGACTTAGCCTAATGGGGCTAACGGCATCTGGGGTCGGTCCAACCATCCCCGATGTGAGCCTCTCTCTCATGAGTACAAATATATTATTACTCTTTCTACTTTCCAGGTGTTGTGTATTTGCGTTGTAAGTCGTCACTATCCTCATATCCCCCTTCTTAGTTGCGATGTTCGGTCTGCCTTATTTTTCCGTTACTTCTTCCTGCACTGCACTTCTAAGCTCGTATGATAATATGGCTATTGTCTCCTTAGAGATCTTTGGACTATGGACAGGCAGCTTACCAGGGCATACGTAGGGGTGTACGTGGATATGTCAAGACCGGCGCAAACTTCTCAATATGGGATATTGTTGGCCATCGTTTTACTGTAGTGCTGCGTAAATCAATGAGTTGTGGAGACGTCCATTAAAACACCTTGAAGATTCTTCAATCTCTTTAGCATGGCTATGCAACATCTCCATTATCAATCTTGTGATATTGAGGAGTTCACGTTTCTGTCATATCTACCCAGGTCAATCAGGCCTGGCCGAGTTCTGCTAGTATTCTAGTGTAGATGCACTTGCGTGGAGCTACCTATAACCTCTGGTGACAATCGCACAGCTATGCAATATCAGCGCACGAGAGCCGATATAGATAACGCCAAGCTCTGTCTAGAAAGACTCCTACTGATATTTTTATGGACGTTTGATTCAACATGTAACATAGCTTCCATTCTTGTCATAGACGAGTTCCTTTTATACTGTTAATTGCCAGGAAGATTATGTAGGACTGTGTTATCTTATTCACGATGACGCGGCTTGTAGTCTGTATAATAGGTATATAGAGAAACTGTACCAACTAGGGTACCTCTGAGATCGACAGAGCTCGGACTCGGTTCCGCGAGTGGTTTTTCTTCGGTTATTATGCTTAACATCGAGACTCTTCAACAGTCTACCAGCACGGGTCTACCGGGTAAGTGGCACATCATTAACAACTAGGCTTGGTAGCACATAAAGTGGCATCATCTATAACTATGTTTCAAGTTTGAGTTGGGTATCTAGACACTTCGCGCGGGTATAATGCTTGATTAGAAGCGCGGCGCTAGAATGAAGGCAAATCGGAGATGCAGATAAAGGGCAGAAGAAGCATAGGCGGCGTTACTGGACGAATTAGGTGACATAACACAGCATTAGACGCCTGGATTCCATCCGAGGCTGCTTCGACTAATGTATCCATCCGAGACTGGTTCCAATCCCTAGCGAGCATATCTGGTTGAGGGTAGCCCGCCCCCGATGTAGGAGCATACCCTGATCCTACCCGGCCGGTAGACTATAATGCCCACCTGCCGCACTGCTGCTACCTAAGCGCCCGGTGGGGGGCGGAACGGCCCCGATTGAAGAAAGGGAGACATCGTCGAGGTAGACAGTTTGGTACTATAGCGTACAAGACATGAACACAAGGTGCCCAGGCATGACACAAGCAAGACTTTGGCTCATACCAGCGATCACCAAAGAATGAAAGCCAATTAGCTAGTTCGTTAGACAGTCGAGCGGTGGGGGTTACACATTTCTGCAAGGAGTCGACGATGGGCGCTTGGGGCCGAGGGACAGAGCACACAAAGACGAAGATGGCGGAGAGGATGGCTGAGCGGCATGAAGCGGGCATGAAGCATGAATTGATTGGTTTTACAAGATTGGGTGGTGTGATACGGTAATCATTATACTATGCTCGATGCGAGCTGATGGGTGCGGGGGGAAGAGGGTGAAGGAATAAGTTGGGAGGGAGGACAGCCCTCCTATTCATGCATCGCTTGAAGCCCAAGTCTTTGCTTTTCCCGCTGCACATATAAAGAGTTGCTTCTAGTATCTACATCTAGTTTAGACTCAACTTGTAAGTCCTTGTGCCTTAGTCTACCTGTCTACGGAGTAGACTAAGCTGAATATACACTGCACTAAAAGGATCTAAGTGGAGGTAGCCCCGGTTTTTACAGCTTGAAATCGCAGCTGTCTCGTTCGATATTCGAGCAAACGAAAAATATTCTGAGATCAGACCACTACCTTCCTACAAATCGTACCGCGAAGCCTGTGGTCTCTGTCTGTCTTGCTGTCGATCCAATTGCTTGAGCTTGGGCCAACACCAGACATCAAGCCACCGAAAATGAAGCGCAAAGCAGAGGAGCCACACGCCGTGGACAAGACACCCCCGAAGAAGAAGAACAAGAGCTGTAAGTCACCTTCTCGCTTGCGCCGCCAGGACCAGAACGAATTGGACTACGGCAATAGAAGGCAGACTGATGGCTAACACCAATTCATAGCTCTGAGCAAAGAAGATGCCCAAAAGCGCTTCAGGAAAGGGCTGTTCGACAAGAAGGTCCTCAGCCAGTACACGCAGGAATACGCTGAGTCGGCGCCGTACAAGCATGCCGTGATCCACGAGCTGATCGACGACAAGCTGCTGCGTGCCGTGCGTAACGAGATCAAGGACAACGTCATGTTCACGCCCAAGGAGACCGACATCTATAAGATCCACCAGTCGGGCGACCTCGCCAACCTCGACGGACTAGGCGATGACGCCCTCGCCAAGCTACCCTCACTCCTGGCCCTTCGCGACGCCATGTACTCCCAGCCCTTCCGCGACTATGTGGCCCACGTCACCGGCAGCGGTCCCCTTAGTGGCCGCAAGACCGACATGGCCATCAACGTCTACACCCCCGGCTGTTACCTACTGTGTCACGACGACGTCATCGGCAGCCGCAAGGTCAGCTATATCCTCTACCTCACCGATCCAGACATTCCCTGGAAGCCCGAATGGGGTGGCGCTCTCCGCCTGTTTCCCGTCAAGACGATTGAGGGGAAGGATGGTCAGGTTGCACACACCCCCGTCCCCGACGTCAGCAAGGTGATCCCACCCGCGTGGAACCAGCTGAGCTTCTTCGCCGTTCAGCCAGGAAAGAGCTTCCACGACGTCGAGGAGGTGTACCACGCCGATTCCAAGGCGCAGCTAGTGCGCGAGGGCGGCCGCGTGCGCATGGCCATCTCAGGCTGGTTCCACATTCCCCAAATCGGCGAGGACGGCTATGTCGAAGGTGCCGAGGAGCAGAACACCAAGAACAGCGGTCTCATGCAGCTTCAGGGCAACCCAGATCAGTACGACGCGCCCCGGCCGCAGCCGGTCCCCGTAAATCCGGAGGAGGACGAGGGCGAGAACGAGTTCGACGAAGCCGACCTCGAGTTCCTCCTTCGTTTCATGGCTCCCACCTACCTAACGCCCGACACACTCGAGCAAATCTCTGAACACTTCGACGTGAACTCAAGTATTACACTACCGAACCTGCTAGGGAAGAAGTTTGCGGCGCGGCTGCGCGCCTATGTGACGGCGCAGGAAGAGGCAAGTAGAGACCTGCCCGAGGATACCATGAAGCTGGAGAAAGAGACCTCCTGGCGCGTGGCGAAACCGCCGCACAAACACAGGTACCTATACTTACCGCCGTCTTCTACTGAGAAGAGGAAGAAGAAGGGTGGCAAAGATAAAGGGAAATCGGGCAAAGGCGACGAATCCGACTCCCCGATGCGAGAGCTCCTTGACGAGTTCCTGCCCAGCCCGCAGTTCCGCCGCTGGCTGCAGATTGCGACGGGCTGCACGATCGCGAGCCACGACATCCTGGCGCGGCGGTTCCGGCGCGGGAAAGACTACACGCTAGCCACGGGCCACGAGGGTAAGCCGCGGCTCGAGCTGAACCTCGGCATCACGCCGACTAAGGGGTGGGGCGACCAGGACGACCAGGACGACCAAGACGAGGGCGAAGCATCGAGCTCTAAGACGAAGGGGAAGAAAGCAGAGAAAGATAGCAGCAAAAGGAAACGTAAACACAAGGAAGAGGAAAAGACAGATGAAGAAGAAGACGCAGGCGCCGGAGAGGTAGGCGGTCACGAAGTATATATGGCGACGGACGAGGGCGACGACAACGAGGATGCGGCCATCTACAAGTCGGGCGGCAACGACGAGGAAGGAGACAACATCCTCTTCTTCCAGGCTGCGGCGTGGAATCGCATGAGCCTCGTGCTGCACGACAAGGGCGTGTTGCGCTTCGTGAAATACGTCAGCCGCCGCGCCAAGGGCGATCGATGGGACGTCAGCGGGACCTTCGAGGTCGAGGAGGAAGAGGAGGAGGAATATATAGATCCCCTCGCTGATGATACCGAGGAGGAATGGAGGGGGTTCTCGGCTTCTGAGGACAGCGATTCGGACTGAGTTGACTGGGTCGGGTTGGTAGGCCTTGAATGGTGAAAATGAGATGAAATGATGCGAATGTTAGGATGAGGTGTCTTGATACCACTATCTAGTAATGATTGAATGAATGATATCTTCAATGTTTCTTGATTGCCTATATTATATATATCTACCCGCGACACGGACTCCTCTCAACCAACATCTAACAAGCACTCCTGACTCCTTATATCTAAAGTCTACACCAAAAAACAATCCAGTGGTAATCAAAGTATAGATATATGCATAGCCCAATCATTCCCTTCCCAGATAAGTAGTCAACCATGATATATGATTGAACAATGCATGTGGATAGATGCGAACATATCCTGCGCCATACGCGATGCACGACTTACACACCTGCCGAAACGCCTAGCTTGCTTATAGATAGATGATAGGTATAATTCCCAAAAATGTTCAAATCCAAATGATGATGCAATATCAGCCGCCAACCCAAAGAGAAAGAAAAAAAACTCCTTTGAAACGACCGGCGGGATCCCCTGCCGGTCTCGTTCCCGCTACTACAAGTCTTCGAGCTCGTCTTTGCTCTTGGTGCTAACGAAGGCGTGCTTCAGGAAATGCAGCCACGTCTTGCGTGCCTTCTTCCTGTTCTTATGTTTCTTCTTGCCGCGTTTCGCAGACTCGTACATCTCGGAATCGCCATCATCGACGACGTATCCTTCGTCGTCATCTTCGTATTCGTCGACCTCGTCATCAACCAAACCATCTTGTGCAAACGATTCAGTCTTCTTGGACGCCTGCCCTATGCGGTGGGCGAGGCGCACGAAGCTCTTGACCGTGAGGTCGTCGAGTCCGTAGATCTTGTCGTCGAACGTGCTGTACTCGACCTCGAAGCGGAACTCCCTCGGCTGCGGCTTGTCGTGCTTGGGAGTCTTCCCCTTGTGCTTCCCCGGGTTCCACCCCCTGGACGACGCCTCATCGCCATCTCCGCTGCCGAGGTCGTTGTTGATATACGTGAGGTTCGCGTAATACTGCGTAAAACCGAGTAGTGTCAGGGCTTGAGGACGGTACGCCGGGCCCGGAGGGGTGCCCTTTGCCGGGGGTTCGGGAAGGCGTAGGTGCGGATCCTTCGGCGGCTTCGGACCTTTGCCCTTGTTCTTCTTCTTTTTCTTCTTCTTTTCGATCTCAAGATCAGCCGTCTGGCGTCTCTTCAGCTCGCCCACATCGGGTATCTCGTCTTGATGGGAGATTTCCTCCTCGCTGAGCTGTATTTCTCTTGCGGTGTCTACCCAAGTCGGGTTGTCTTCGAGCCCGGTGATGTTATATTCAAACACTCGAAGACTTGGGAAGTAATTCGGCACGACGCTGGGAGATATAAGAGAGAGCTGGAACCGCTCTGCCCATTTATCTTTGCTCTTCTTGCCCCTCCCCCGCTTCTTGGACCCATCGGTACCTTGCTCCAGAGCGACGGGGCTGGGCAGCTTAGCCCAATCATCACGTAGCTCTTTCAAGTAGCCGGCACTGGACTGAATCGAGAGCTCTTCGTCCATAGTCTCGCGGACTGAAGCCTTGCTCTCAGCTGAAGCTCGGATCAAAGCCATGTCGATTTCTTTTGCGTCTTGTAACAAAAAGTGGTCGATGTTCATATGCCCGAACAGAGAGCTGACAATCACATCGCGGTACTGGTGCATCCATAGAGTGTATTTCTGCCAGCATGTCTCGTCCCACAATTGCTTGCCTGATGTCCTAGCAGGAGGGACATGTCCCATGAGGATGGCCTTCATACCGCGACTTCGTAGAGAATCGAGCTGAACGAGCAACCATTCAAAATGCTTATACCCAGGCTCGGAAGGATGCACGCAGTCATCGATGCCAGCATTGCGGTCAAAGAAGTACATAGTGTTGAGGCTGAATACGGCAAGTTTGTGAGGTATGACCTCAACGTAAAACCAGCCGCCGAATTCGAATGAGTGCCGCTGAGCTTCGGGAATGAATGGTTTCCAAATACTACTATACGTTCGAAGGATGTCGTTCGGCCCAGGCATCAGAATGTTGTGAGGATAAATATCGTTGTTACCAAACGTTGGTACTACGGGAACGACCAAGCCCGTTTCGTCGGAGAAGGTGTCGACGAAAGCATCGGCAATCCGACGGTTCATAGACAAAATGTCGTTGTTATGGCGGGGTATTTCCTCGTCGCTGTCGTGGCGGGCAGAGTCGCCGGTCCAGACAACAAAGTCAACCTCATCCCTCAGATGCTCTCTAACCCAGGCCAAAGTCGCATTAACCAGCGACATGGGGGAGTCGCAATCCGACGTCTCGGCGCCATATACACCGGCGGGCCCATGGCCTCGATGGCATGCGATGTTCTCCTGAGTCGATGTGTGGGGTTTGTAGTGGTCATCGGGGTGTAGATCTACGCATCCATCGTTAGCGACAGCTGAAATGGGCGAGCTAATCGCTTGCTTGTCGCAATGGTGGTGTAGTGGGCATACCTGTGATATGGAGGAATCTGCCGCGAAGGCGACGCTGCGAGGTAGCAAGGGACCGTTCGCTACCGGGGTCGTTTGGTGGCTGCAGAACAGCCTGAGTTTCGGTTGCTAATGCAGTAAAAGGCAGCTGTGCCAGCATTAACGTTGCCCATTGGAGGGCCTTTAGCGGTGCCATGCTGCACTACGAAGGGGCGCTCTGTGAGCTGAATATAGCGTAGTTGATTGAAGGTCTTGGACATGCGAGGTACGGCTCAAGGATGGACAGTTATAGATAGATAGATAGATCGATACCTAGCATAAGAGTTCCCAACCAAAGAGTAAGTAGAACTTTTTGGTATTTTTAGCCCCGGTAGCCTGGGGCTGCGATTCCGTCATCAAAAATCCATTAAACACGCCGTCATAAAAGTGCCAACCTAGCAGTTCTGCTCAGGGCAAAATCGGGATAGTGTGATAGGGGATCGCCTTGCGCCAGGGGTGCTGATCTGGGGCTGAAGCAGCCTATCAAAAAGCCCCGACAAGAATAAAACGAGGCAAGCGACTGGGCTCGAGTTTAGTCTCCAGTTCTCCCACTTTCTTGCCGTTGAACCGAGACGAAAAGGAATTGACAGCTAGCAAGTCAGCCAGGTGGGCGCCGGCGAGTTGATCATCTTTTTATCCTCTCTCTCTTCTTCCTACCTGGACCCTGACAGAGTCCTGAAACTAACAGGTGGCACCCACCAGACATATAAGAGCTGTATGGTGCGTGGCGAATCATGAGCCCGGATTTCGCACGTGTAGGAAACTTAAACAATGGGAGATGTAAAGACGTAACACGCCGTGAGCACATGGCGTCCGTCCCTATGATTAAGTCGTACTCAAATGGGGCTGGCTGATGGTAATAGTGATGGGCTGGTGGGTCAGCGGAGCGTACCCTTCGATCAGACGACGAAGGACCCTGATGGCTTAACCTTCCGATGGTCTGACAGACACGAACTAATAATACTTACATACATAGATACTGTTCACAGTTGGGACGAAAACGAATCTGCTAACAACACTACTTTATTGCTTACATACATGCGTATATGGGTAGCATTATGTAGCAGGGCGTTTGTGTCATTCAGCTGTTCCAAGCACCTATGACGTTATGGCAGGACAACTGGTCAGCTGAAAGAAAGGCATTTTTGGCTGTTGTGTACCACACCATACTATTCGTAGTATAGCTCGGCAGAGTTCCGGTTAGCGTTGTGCTTGTCGATAAGACTCCTCCAACTAACTAATCCTTCCCTATTTTTGCAGCATCACATGCGACATTTTATTTTCGGCTTTCTTTCTTTACATTCGACAGCACTACCAATTCACAATCTTTTTTTTGATTGCTTTCGAAAGGCCAGCATCTCTACAGTCTCTCGAGTTGGATATAGTGCGAGACTAAGATAGCCGTTCGTTTGAGGGAAGTCAGCTTTTGCCAACAAGCTGGTTTCCTATGGTAAATCGCGGCCACATCAAAAGCGTGACCACAGCAACTCGCCTCGTGACAGGTAGCCACCGATTTCTAGGCGGCAAACCTCTTTCCAACTTGCAGGAGAACAGCCAGGCTGTCCTTCCCGCAAGTGTATAAATACCCTCCTCTCTCCCCAGGCCCCCATCTCCTCTTTTTCATTGTGGACGCTCGCGGCCACCTAAACCAACCTTCCTCCCCTCAACTGAAGAACTTGATTCCACCTGTAGAGACTGATCATGCGTAGCTGCCGCCCCCTACTTGGCTCGTGATATGTATCATCATCTCTTAAGGTAGTACTGCAAACCGGTAGGATATAAATCAGTTGCTTGATTGAGCCAGGCAGCAGGTTCTTCCGCCCTTCTTGCGTAGGTATGTTACGGAAGGTCACGAGACCTGCAGTAAGATGGCCGATCGGAAACAGCTCACTCTTCCCTTCCTGGTATATCCTTGCTCTGTTCTGCCAACTCAACCAACTCGACCTCGCCTGAATCGTTCCTTTCTATCTTGTAGGTCCGGTATTCCACATTCCTGTATCTCGGTCCTTGTACGACTCTATTGAGAAAGCCTGAATGGGTGACGACAACGAGACACTTGTCTGTCTGCTCAGCAAGCCATTTTCTTGCAACCGCGGCTCTCTTCCGGATTGTCTCCTCCTCCGGCCCATACAAGCCTGTTTTTTGGGGGTACACTGGATCCAGCTGCGAGAAGTCGTAGCCCGGCCAGTCTTTTTCGAGCTCAGATCTATCGGCGCCAACATCACAGGGGTTGGCTGTGTCTTCCTATATGCTTCTGATGAGCACAAGATATAGTCGAGTATCTCAATGGGAGGTGTCCTACCTGCCATTCTGCACGTGCCACGACTAGTACGCCGCGGTCCAGCAGCCACCCAAGCGAGTGCTGGACTGTCTGCAGGGTCCGTGACAATGGACTCACCACGATGCGGCAACCTTCTGTAGCGTGGGGGAAGTCTGTCTCGAGCTGGTTCGCGAGAGTTTGGCACTGATTGATGCCTTTGTCTGTTAACTTGGGATCGAATATCGACCAGTCATGTGCCATGCCGTTAGCTCTTGCCTGCTGATTTACGGGATATTGGGTAACTTATTAGCCACGTCTAGTATCGTTAGTATCCGTCTTGCTAAGGAAGATTGGGTAATATTCACTGTGTAAAGCCTGTGCATGGCGTATGAGAATCACGACAGGTGGCATCTTGGTAGATCTTCGGTATTTGTATCGAATGCCTTGTGTTGAACCTACGGTCTCTTAATTTCCAAGAAGCGAACAAAGAACAAGTGCATCGCGAGCAAAGAAGAATACACAGCAAACAGTACCTAGACAAGATTGGAGCGGTTGTCCCGCCTCGACCCCGCTGCGACCCCACCAAATGATAGGTACCTAGGTATTTGAGGCCGATAGGTCACAACAACAATAACTGGCCTCGTTATTGTCAAATAGAAACAAGAAACAGGTTTAAATTACCGCTCATGAGGTCGAATACCATGCAATTCGAGCCTTTCTTGGACAGTATGCCCGTCGACATCCAATACTTTCTCGTCACATATCATAACGCTCATCATTAAATAGAATCAGTGCCTCTGTTAGTTACATGGATTCTTATACTTAGCATCGGATACAACGACACCACCAATATAGCGGCGAAAGTCATCCTCTGCCCACTCGGCTAGGAGCCTGAGAGACTGAAGGAGCTTGTATGCCTTCCGGATACTTTGTGTTCTACCAGTAGATAGCTCACTTAAAAGAAACAATTTCAGCGAAGAATTAGCAGCCGTATAACTATGTTGTTGGCTTTGATTTGGATTTTCCGTCCTTTCGTAATAAGCGAATAGTACAGACCAATCATCACCCTGAATTCTGATTAAAGGAAGAGGCCTTTATCCATATAGCAAAAGCCGCTGTTTCTACTTTGGCCTCGACCGCGACAGCGATCGTGTTGTACCGTATCGACTCATCCATCGATTGATTCAAGATTCCTAGCCCTTCTGGCTCATGTTTTCAGATCCGACGGATGTCTTCTGTAGGCTCAAGCGTAAAGCAGTAGTCGGTCATCTTAGCCACGGTCCTATCACCATTCTCATTGATGGTGGTAGCCTCGTGGAAATACTTGGGGGCAAGGTTGGGGACTATGGCAACACTCATTCTGAGGGTAAGAAGAGCTGTTAAGTCATATTACAGCCAATGAAACAGGAAGACTTACGTGGACAATACTTCTATCGTCTTACCTAATTTAGCAAACGCGATATTAAAAATACGGCAATGAACGTCCATATTCCAGGCAAGATCGGGGAGGGATTTTACCCTGCATTCACTCGCATCTCGAAGTATGTCTTTAAGCTAAACAAGCTCAAGAAGAGCCTCTTCCTTTGAAATATGATATTCGGTAGTGAAGATGGAGTCATTTTTTGTGAAGATGGACACTTTTTGGATTATGGCGGCTTTGACTTGTTCACGGATTATATGAGGTATTCGGCCACTTTCGCTACACAACAAGGCTTCAAGCAGATCTCTCGTTTTGCTAGGAAGGCTAGCCCAGCTATATCGGCAGTCAAGGTATTCGATATCATGAAATTGCAGATCGTTCATATTCATGATAGGAGGCGTTGGTGTCTTGCTGCCATGGGTTTTTTGGGACACTTCTGAGGCCGATGTGTTTGTATGCCGGCATGACTCCCCCACTCCTATCTCGAGTAGAGGTGTCAGCGATTAGATTTGTTGCGAAATTCCCTACTGTAGCTCGTTGTCGTTCAGATTAAGCCTAGAAGATATCTGTTGTTAGATGATACCATATGAGAGAGGACGGGATCGTTAAAATCAAGTAAAAGCATCGTATAAAAAGGGCTGAGATGATTGAAACGGAAGTATTTACATGGAAGTAAATGGCGGTCGCTGTGTATTCGTCAAACACCACGCGACCTGTTCAGCCCACACTTTAATCACCCTGTTCATTTGAATCATCCGATTGCCAGACATGATGGTTGGTTTCTAGTCTGCTGTTGTTAGGGAAGGACGACGGGGAAAAAAAGAAGCTTGATAGAAGTGACAAATGATTGTTAAATGTTCCATGCCAATATATGAAGTGACGCATACTCCGTGTTATTGTATTTTTTTTGTAATTGAAACTGTATAGTTGTCTAGGGATAACAAGTTTAGTCAATTATATTGAATTCAAACACGAGCAAAAAGAAAGCAAAGTAAGCGAATCGCACGAATAAAACTTTCAGCTGATTCTATTTAATCATGAGCGTTATGATAATGAAGTATTGCATAGTATTTGACCTCATGAGCGATATTTTAAACCTGCTTCTTGTTTACTGATTTAACGTTTACAGGGCTTATTTAACCACCCTTTGAAAAAACGCCGTAATACAATGCATTGTAATAGACTGCCGGATTTTTTCTTCACAGTATAACTCAGCTCAACCATGCCCTCCCCCGGGTGATGGTCAGGTGGTCAGGTGGTCAGGTGGTTCAATAGTGAGACACCGTTGTTGACATTGTCCTCTTCTATGTTTTTGTAGCGAGTGGAAACAGTAAACAACACAAACAATCCGCGACGACCAACCACGCTCACAGGCCACACAAACCCATCTACTCTCGTCCAACTTATTTTTCGTCGCCATGGCCCAGATAGCCGACAAAAGATGGCATAGTCCAGAGGATCAGTTTATGTTTAGCGAGGGGTTGAGATTCATAGCCATATTCTTGCCTTCTCGGTCTCGCATAACCACGAGGCAGTCCAAATATACGGTCACTACCCTGTCATAGACGAGAAGGGCGTGAAGTATTACCGCCATCGCATTACTAAATTCTATTTTGACCAACCGGACGGTGCAAAGAAGTGGATGGCATATCAGTTTACCAAGAATTTTTATGATATTTGGATGCCATATCACTGGAAGAGAATCTGCTCGGCCATCGACCAGTTGCCGTCAAAGGTGGAATTTGAGGCCCAGATGCGAGTGGTTGACTCAGCATCGCTACTAGCTGACGCTGGAACTATATGACATAACTCTATCTATAGATGTACACAGATCAGGATTATGGGGATGAAGGACTTGGAATTGCCTGGCCATCCTCATCTGCGAGTGGTTATTGAATTGTATACACAGATATAAGGCATGAACAAGCTAAGTATAAGTAGAGCTCGTAATTTTGGATCCTACCTGCGTGGATGCACTTAGTTGCTTATAATAATTGGTCTAACCCGAAGAAGAACATAGGGTTACTTATCTGGGCTATAAGGAAGGCTAGCAGTCAACGCCGCGAGCCTGAAACCATCCATCCGTTCAGCCTTTTTGTCCGGACTGACTCACAACGTCTCGAGGCCCAAGCCCGTCAGCCGAGCCATGATCTCTCTTTGCACGACCGAAAATGAGCCTCAGGTCGATTTTGGGGGGCTCGGGGCGGGTTAAGAAGAAAAGCTCGTCGACATTGTCGAGCCGGCCAACCGCCACACGATCCTCGTCTTCATTATCCGCATCGCCCTCTCCATCAGGGGCCTCTTCGGCGCCGCGGCGCAAACCAGGAGTCGGCGCGAAGACGGCAAAGAACAAGGGCAAGAAGGACGACGACTTGTTCGGCGACGACAAGCTTGACGACTTCGGCCTCGTCACAGCCCTTGCGACCGATCTCCGCCTTCGCGATACGCCTCAGGCTATCCAATACATACGCTCGCGCATGTTTGCGCTGGTTCCCGAGACGGCTGCTGGCATGACCTCCACCCGCATCGCCGAGATCCTCAACTACCGCCGCAACCTCCCGCCTATCGTGAGCATCGCACACGTGCAGGCGCTGTTGTCGTCGCCTAGTGCCGTCGAGAGAGAGGTGGCCGAGCTCGCGCGGCGGGGGTTCCTGCGTCGCATCGTGGTGCCGCGGCGTGGAGTCGTCGGTGAATTCGTAGTGTTGGCCTCGGACTATGAGACGTCACTCGAGAAAATGACGGCGCTAAGCGATAATGCTAAGAAGAATCTACTAGATTTTCTAGCGTCGAATCCGGATTCCCAAGTCCTACGAAGAGGCGCGTTAAAATCATCCGAGATACAAGAGCTGGTGCACGCAGGCTTTCTCACTGCGCACCATACCGGCGGCGTTGTCAGCCATGGCGCCATATCTGGCACGATGCGTTCATTTGCCCGCCCCGAGGACAAGATAACCCTCACGTCCCTGGAGACCGTGTCGCGGCAGGCGGCAGGCTCTGTCGGCACGGTGGGTGGCGAGGGCGCGTTGCACAACGCCGGTGGCAGCGGTGGCGGCTCCTTATCCGTGATGGCTTTGACGAATTCTGCTTCTACGGAATACAGGCTTGCAGTCCCGGGGGCAGGTTCGTTCCTCAAGCTGGTGTCTACGGCCCTAGATCATTTCATGTTATTGCTGGGCAAGTCCAAGTTCCGCGAAGGCCCCGAGTCAGTCCTCAGGGAGCTTTGGGATGGCGGCATTGTCAAGATCGACGAGCCGTCCACGAGGAGGGCTCGTGGCGAATTCGCTGGCGTGCTACCTGGGCAAACGAGAAAATGGCGCCAATTCTACGGGCTTACTTTCGACTGGGTGCTACAAGAGGCCGTGGGTGCAGGGCTCGTAGAAGTCTTCGAGACTCGCAGCGTTGGGCGGGGTGTCCGTGCCATTGGCTGACTCTGCCCTCAGTCTTGACCATTAGTTTAACGATCCTATATCGGTGTAGTGAATAAATAGCAAGCTAAGTCTACCTTACATGAGAAGCTAAGAGAACATTGGAACATCACAATAAAACAAAGGAAACCAATACGCTATAATATTGACGACTTAATTATTCGCAGTAGGCCTTCACTAGCGACCCCTCCGCGTTACATAATACTCGGTATTCACATTGCCGAACTAAGAAGACGGGGAGTCCATCAGGGATGTCCCTCGCACACTATCTAAGTTATAAGCACTTAAAATATGACAGCGGGCACTCCCTTGCCCTACCCAGCGTAAATGTGCCTATATGCGTTCCACGTTCTCGCCCTGTGGTACAACCTCATTTGCTTGTTCGTTTTGGAGTGGACAAAGATGATATGGCGCCGTGTTTCATGAGATCGAGTTGTGTTTCCATTAACCAGTTGTCCCTCCCACTCTAGAAAAGACCTGTCTTAGCATCCAGGTTTTGAAACCCGCACTGAGTCATTGAACAAATGATTTCAGATAGATGTACTACATTGTGAGAAAGTCGTAAGGTCAGAGGTACGGTGCGAAGAAAGTCCCCCCTGGAACGATACAGGTCTTTCTATCGAGGAGTTTGCTTTTTTTCGACATGCTGCATGATGTTGGGGTACGCATCGACTTCGGATCAAATGCGCAATGCAGTGCTGTGCACATAGGCGAAATGGCAATTCCTACATGAGGTGGCACTGCCCGCGTACTGCAGACGGGATGGCATACATGGGCATACATGGCATGGCCATAGATCCTTCGGAGCGCAGAATACCACCTACCGATATATACATAACAACCAACCCAGCCCATTATATCCCTTTTGAGTTTCTCGGTTCTCGTCTGCGTTGAAGGCGGCGTTCTTTACCCATTTTGTTCCTCGCGCCGAGCGGGGAATCCGGACGGGGGGTCTCGGAATTCGAATGCCTTGTCTCACCGATGACATGTGTGTTCAATTATTCGTCCGACGAAGAGGACCGGTGAAACCCGCACTCGAAACACAAGCCACGATTCCACGAGGGGTCTTTTCGCTCGCGATGAGCAGCCAATGGTCTAGGCTCTGTAGTATGTATAGCCGTATAGTGTCGTATAAGCACCCATGAACCCGGTTACGCGTAAAGCTTTATAAGGTACACTGCCGGTATGTGAATAATGTGCTGCCTGGGTACGGTTTCACGGGGATAAGAAACATCGACTCGCACTACCTTGCACCATGCCTTATCTGCGGCGGTCACTAGTCAGTTACTGTGTTCCCGACTTCAGTTCTTCGTTCCTTTTGTCGTCTTCTCGAAGAGAAATTCAGAACATAGCAATGCTATCGTGACCTCGGGGAAGCACAAGAACAACAAGGTCAGGGATATATAGATGGCTAGCAGGCTGCAGTTCGGTTCATGTTCCGATAAGGACGGGACGTTGGGGTACTGTGTTCTATCAAAAGTCTAGTGTGATACCATCATATGAGTATTTATATAGCCATAGAGCGGCAGGTTACCCGATACGTGCTCGGTTCGTTTTGCGCGCCATGCAACCAACGGACTTTGGATTTTCATTGGTAGTAGACAGGATACAGCATGATCATGAATCATTCACAACCATTGTCATGTTATTTTGAAAGCATCTCCTTTTTTTTGTGACATCTACGTATGTACAAACCGTGCTTTTTTAAAGTTTCAGAAGACACAACCCGACCCCATCAGTCGACATCATCCCGCCTACTAGGCCATTGCCATTCATTCGGTTCTCGTTGTGCATTCTTGAAACGCATTCTACTTATTCTTTTTAGAGGGTAGCATCTGATGCAGTCTACAACTGCACCATCCGTTGGTCAAGTTCAAAAGTTACGAAGACTAACTAATGCCTACCACGACTGTTCAATAGAGTCCATACTGTCAGGAGTTGGACTCTTCAACAATGACATGCTAGAATCGATTGTAGGATGCTGCCCCGTCTTACGCCCGCCGGTGACATTCGGTTTGGCCGTGTTGTTCTTGTGCGACGATAAGATGCACTGATTCAGGTCCCCCGTCCGGTAGCTGAACCGACGTAACATCTCATGAATTGTAGAACAACTCTCTTGATATGTCCTTTAACTTATCGCGCGTTCTTATAGCGGGCTAAGTAATCGGCTCATACGTCCGGTCGAGCTCAGGAGGTGGCTTGTGAGACGAATAATTTGACTTATCATATTATACATATTCGAATAACGACCCGGCTTTAGCAAATTCAGAGCCAGTTGCTTAATATGTCACTTATGAGGCTATGCGCATCTCCCCCGACCCAATATCATACCGATATCACGAAATAAGGTCAGGTTCGCGATCCTAATTGTTGCATCTGTAGTCTGTATTTAGGATTGATCAAAGTATGGTTCTCGTCGCCAAGCTTTCATTGCACCACTGCGGGGTAGCGTAGTAGCTCAAGAGCGAAGTGGCGCCGGCGTGGGAAATTGGCAAATGCGAAGTGGACAGGGAGGCGTTCCCAGCCCAACCAGTTGCACCACAACGGCCGATTTCTGGTTCGGGGCGAACGTGGAGCATAGATAACTACTTGTGGTGTACTTAACAACTCACACAAAGCCCAACCAGGTGTTGCGCTCGATGGTCGGCCCGCCTAAACAAACGTGACGAAAAAAAAGACACACTAGCGGCTACTTTGGAATCCTATGAGTAGGACGAGTTCCCTTTTCTGCCTTTTTATCAGATAGACATGCCTGGTACTGCGTGCAAGCAGAAACCCCAGCTCCCTTGAACACCCCCTTGAATGGTATAGTACCTAACTAATGCTTGTACCCTGGACACAACAATTCGGGGACGGCAAGCCCACTCGAAATGAGTGGCATCGGACCTGCGTCGAAAGGTCGCATCTGTAACTACACCTGCGGCTCTTACTGGTCTCTATCTCAAATTCTTAGCTCGCCAGCGGGTTTTAAGTGGACGTGTGTCGACCAAAGGAAAAATCTGGAAAACGCGTGGTGGCGTGTCGCATCGCGGGGGACAGTCCGATAGTCGACGATTTTTGGTCCAATCTATCATCCAACCCGTTTTCGGAGTGGGTAGTCGAAAGCACAGCTTGGCGGGAATTTTATATGGTACAGTATATACGTTCAAGAGAAGCAGCACAAATCGATGAAGAAAGGCATTATTCCGCGGCTATGTAGGCAGTTCGTGCAGGGTCGACTGGTCGAGATTTAACCGTAATTGTTCAAGTCTCATGTACCGGGCTGGGCATTTGGAGTTGTGCCGAATAACTCATAATGTTTTCATGGCGACTGCTGGGTATACTAAAATCCGAAGTCACCACTCGTAACCACAAATGGAGTACGAATATGATATGAGATACGTGTGACTTATCTCATCCCGTCGCACGTTGCGGTGATATCGTCGAAACACTATCACAATTATGCTATATCCTAGCCCTTTGAAGTATTCATGAGCCTCTCGATATTTGTTTAAGTAAATCCCGTCGAAGACCCCCATATTCCCCCCATGGATATAATATGCGTATTATACATACATAATGCGGCCTAGCATTAAAGGTTGTTGGCTGTGATCTGAGGTTAAGGCCAATACTTGTGCAGGGTATGCTGCAAAACAGCAAGGTTCATGGAATGAGATTGGCTGGGATGGGCTGCATTAGGTCGCGGTAGGAAATTGTCTAGGAAATTGAACCTGGTCAGGGGTCGGGTGATAATCATAAAATTTATGATCCACCGACGGCAGTGATGCGAGATACTAGTGAGGAGCTGCTGAGATAGTACAGATGCTAGTATTAGAAAGAAAGAAAAAAAATCAAGTGGAGGGAAGGAGGAGGGAGAAGTTGTTGTCGTCATGTCTAGCGCTATGAAGGGACAGTTGGTAATAGATAGTCTGGTCTGGAGGATCGCCATGTTCAAAAGCTGAGCACCGCATTTCCTCGATTACTAAAGGCGTGTTCTACTGCGTTGCACGAGATCGAAGATACGTGTATCTATGACGAATTACATGCTTTGTACTGTATCTTTCAGTTGATGGACGACTCGGGTAATAATCTATGAGTTAGAACCATGACGGGTGATAAGTTACTGGGTATTACAGTAGTTATGGGCAGGATTGATAGTGCTCTATTTCTCGGTTTAGTCCCCAGAGCCCTGCTAGTCCTCATTGGGAATCGCCAGCACCACTAACAACGAACATCACCAACGCTACCATTTAGTTAGCAAGTCTACCTAGATTATCTACGTATTGGACCAGGGTAACTGGTCCCTGTTAGCTCGTACCTACCATGTAGCGATGCTTGTCATCTCTCATTGTGCGCACTTATACTGGACCATTCAACCCCAACCCCGACTAGACTTGGTCCCGACCCCTAAACCGACCACTTGAAGACTGCAGGTGAAAGGTTCCATCAGTTGATGATACCTTCAGTATTTGGGCCAATTCAATCGATATCATCTTTGGAGCAGAACAGTCCCTTTGCTGCTTGTGCCAGTACCTACTGCGAACTACAGGTCTGGCCCGTCTAGGTAGCAGGTACTCGGCGCAGCACACAGCAAGCATTAGTACACCAACGCTGTCACTGTGACCTGGGGCTTGCGTAGCTGCCCAGGTTTCATACTTTTGCGGGCAAGAACAAGTCTCTTCCTCTCACCACAGGCAGCGACAAACCGTACCTTGCTCGCTGCACTGCACACAGGCGCTCAAGCGGCCTTGCTGTGCCCTCGCTATTACTCCCTTTTCGCCTACCACACCCCATCCCTCACCATCGCCGCTTGACCTCGGCCGGACGGAAAGCTGCGTTGGCGACCGGTTGACTGACCCGAGCAAGGCCAAAAACTAAGAATACTATATCCACACGGCTGTCGACGGGCTTCAACTGTTCGCAATCCTTCCATCGTTGGAATAACCGTGGCGGGGATAGAGTACGCAGCTGTAGAGGGAAACGGCGCGAGCTTTATAATCTATTGAGACCGATCCCGCCTTGTCTCACGAGAGAGACATCCAACGGCCGATATACGCTCCCTCTGCTTACCCTTTGTAAAGGGCACAAGGGCACAGACAGGATTTGTCCTGAGCTGTTGGACACCTCGACACTCTCCCCGGTCTTGACTTTGTCATTAGTTTCCGCTTCCCGTGAGTTAATCGAGCTTCCCAAACCTTATCTCTGTCGAGTCATTCATTCCACATTCTGCCAGAGATCGCAACCGGGCCTAACTCCCAATTCAAGAAGGCCCCTACAGATAGATCTAGAAGGATTGACTAACCTAGTCTGCTGAGATAGATCTGGATCTCAAGTTCCCGTATCTCCATCTCTGCCCAATTCTTGTTGGCCAGCTCCACGAAGGTTGCGAATCGCCAGCCAATCAACAACCAATCCACCTATCCTTTTCATACAGCTATAACTAGTCCACCAAAATCGACTTGTTCAACCACCGCTCCCCAGCGTCCAGGCAATGAGTGCGGGGTGAGACGTCTTGTTGGAGCAGTCATTTTTTACTTCATCTTTCTATCCAGCGCTGCAACACCGCATTGCATCCAGACTCTCATGGAGGCGTAAAGCGCAAACCGCACATCCACGAGCCCGCAGACCCGTGCGCTACACGCGTTCCCACATTAGACTACAATGGCGACCACACTACCACGATTACGAGGATCCAACGATCCTCCCACGGGAGCTCTTCCGGCCTTGCCTAGACCAAAGAGCCGGAAGAGCACCGGCGGACTGGCGAGCCCCACCAGAGCTCCAGGCACACCGAGAAGTGGACTGAGGACGCCCTCCGCAGCATCCGTGCACGGTGCTCCTCTGTCTCCAGCACCTGTCGGCGCCCTTCCGATTCCAAGGGGTGCTGGAGTGAACAGCGCCGGGAGAACCCTCCGAAAAACCGTCAGTATCAACTCATTCCCGCAACCTCCGAGTCGAGCGGGAAGCGTGCCTCCGAGTCCACTATCCGGAGCAATCACACCAGCTAGGAGAGCGCGCACTCCTCAGTTGACATCCAAAAACGGTTACCAATCGAGTACAACGCCCAGCCTGCTGAACGGTGGTGGGGAGGGCAAATCGCTGCTCGGCGGGGCCGGCACGAGGCATTCGGACGGATTGATCAGCATAGCCTCGCCCCCTCAAAGCCGTAGCTCTTCGGCGCAAGGTTCCTGCTCAACATCAGCTACTACGTACGACGACCCTTCGGAGTCGAATGGAGTTGGCCTCAAGGAGAAGCGCGCTTCGAAAGGTCTAGATGGGAAAGGAAATGTGATTGTCAGCATTCGTGTAAGGCCAGATGCTGGAGGCAATAACGGCCAAACCGAAGGGGAATGGATGGTCGACGGTCGAAAGTCGCTGGTCGCATACCGTGGACGCGAAGGAGGCGATTATTACTATGGTTCGTTCCCTGCCCTTCAATGACGGACTCTGCTAATTACGTATGAAGATAACGTTTTCACGACCCACGACGACAATAGCCGCGTATACGACCACATTGCGAAGCGTTTAGTTCGTCGAGTGATGGAAGGCTACCACGGAACAGTATTCGCGTATGGTATGACGGGGACAGGTAAGACGTTTTCCATGCAGGGCACTGCCTCGTCTCCCGGCGTGATACCGTTGGCTATAACCGATATATTCTCGTATATTCGCGAAACGCCGACCCGGGAATTCTTGCTTCGGGTGAGTTACCTTGAGATCTATAATGAGAGGATACACGACCTCCTCAGCATGCCGACGGCGAATGCCACTGGGGCTGGGAGCGCCCAGGAGGAGATCAAGCTCCGAGAAGACAGCAAGCGAGGTGTTTATGCGACCCCTTTGAAAGAAGAGATTGTGCAGAGTCCTACTCAGCTGTTGCGGGTAATTGCTCGCGGCGATCAAGCCCGAAGGACCGCAAGCACGCAGTTCAATGCAAGAAGCTCCCGTAGCCACGCGGTTGTGCAGATCGTCGTAGAGAGTAGAGAACGTTTACCTGGAGGATCGGGCGCGGAGGGCAAACGTTCAGGGATCTTTCCCGGCGGTGTCCGTGTATCCACGCTAAGCCTGATCGATCTGGCTGGCTCTGAAAAAGCTGCCGAGTCAAAGGAGCGCCGGCAAGAAGGATCTCACATCAACAAGAGTCTGCTGACGCTGGGAACCGTCATCTCGAAGCTTTCGGAGCACAAGGAGAAAGAAGGGAAGGGTGGGGACAAGGACGGCAAGCATCTGCCTTACAGGGATAGCAAGCTCACCAGATTATTACAAGGCGCACTATCTGGCAATTCGCTTGTGAGCATTCTCTGCACCATCCAGACCGGGTCGGCAGGAAGCACTGCTTCGGCCAATACCCACGCGACCGAGACCCTGAACACGCTCAAATTTGCGTCAAGGGCAAAGAATAGCATCGTGAGCCATGCTAAACGGGCCGAGGAAGCTTTGGGTGCTGGTGGGGAAGGCGGCGCAAGAGTTCTTCTCGAGCGCTACCGAATGGAAATTCTCGAACTGAGGCAGCAGCTCGAGTCCCAGGCCAAGACCAGCCACAACAAGGCCGAAGAAGCCGAAAAGGAAAAAGACGCGGAAGAGGAACTTGCTCGAGAGAAGGAGGCGGAGGCAAGGCATGAAGAGCAGATTTTAGAGATGCAACTGGCGCGCACTGCCTTAAAGGAACGGATTGACCACCTGAACCGTCTAATATTAAGCTCCAAGTCAACTGGAGTGAATCCCAACGGCACTTATAGCGCGTTGGGGATCCACAACCGGTTCTCGCAGAGCTCGATTCGCACTTCGCTCACAACTCCCGGTGGGCTCGAGAGAGCGGTATCCAGAGGGTCATCAGCCTCGACAATAGGGCGCAGGTCGGTGAACGCACGACATTCAAGTGGCGAAGAAACGACTGCAAATGAGGATGACGATACCATAGGTGAGTATGGCGATGGCACGGCATCGCTGCAAGCTCAAAACCAAGCGTTGCAAGCCGATATCGCCGACAAGAACCGATACATTGCAACACTGGAGAAAAGGCTGAACCAAGCTCGCCGGGCTAGCTCGTCGAGGACATCAGCGGGGTTCTCCGCTCCGAGCAAGGGTATCATGGTCGGTGAGGATCATAGCGTGTCCGCACTGCTCAAGGAAAAAGACGCCGAAATTGCAGAGCTCCGGGCGAGGTTAGACGACAAAGACAGGATGTTGACGGCTCTACGCAGCGCGGCTCGCTCACGGGACGCTGCCGAAGGACTCGAAACGCTAAGGAGTGACACCCGCTCTTCACTGCTCCTAGAGTCGGTCAGTCCGCCACCGCAAGACGCCCTACCAGATCCTCCCGTTGCCAAGAACAAGGGGCACTCGCCTGTTCGGAGACGAAGCGTGGATGAGATGAGTAAAATGTTGGACGAGATGATTCAAGATCGCGTAGAAGCTGGTCAAATCGTGAGAGGCGTTCGTGGCAGTGTCCGAGTTGTCAACCATCGCAACGTGGGCAGTCTTGCAGACATTAGCCAGCCTGGTCTTGAGCTGCCGCGAATCGACCAGCCGGCAGGAAGCGAGGCGCAGGCGCAAGAAGCGTGAGCTTCCTTCGACGATCCTTCGATATCGACCAGGGCAGCTTTTTCAATCTCTCATGGAGTAAACCGGCGTTGAGGTCGAACTCTTCTATTTTTGATCCGTTTATATTATACCCCCTATCTTGTTCTTGTATTTGTTTGCTACGATAT
This sequence comes from Xylaria curta, assembly GCA_022495235.1. NCBI lineage: Eukaryota > Fungi > Ascomycota > Sordariomycetes > Xylariales > Xylariaceae > Xylaria > Xylaria curta. The sequence continues at coordinate 236,590 of MU375929.1, read as the reverse complement.
CGGTTGGCTCGTGGAGCGCGAGCGTCCTAACGAGGAAAAGGACTAAGCGGATGTTATGTTCTGTTGGTTCCTTCCGATCCCGTCGGATGGGCCACGTTACCCATGTTTTACTAGGTATCCGTTTCCAACGGCCAACGAGGAGAGGGGGGGATGATGCAACCTGTATTTATGTCGGCTGGTTGTAATATTTCGGTTATCATGGAGGGAAATGGGGGGCGAAAGGAAGAGTGGGCATTTCTGTTTCTGTCTCTACAGCCTTACATGTGGTGGGAAATACCTCGTTTTATACGTCTTGTATATTATTTTATCAAGCGGCCAGCCGCGCTCAAACGGACTCCGGCGTATCAGTCCGTGGGTTATCTGTCCCAATGAGCTGGGCCCCGGTCGGGTATATAATTGCTTTTTTTATTCTCATCGTCAAATAGTTCCGAGGAAAGGACATGGGAGAGAGGAGACGGCAGATCAGAAAAGGAATCTAAATTTATTATCTGACGAATGCAACCCTGCGTTATTGTTCCCGTCCCGTTTCAGTGTGAATGCGGCGCGGCGAGCGACCAATGCCGTCATGGTTCACGGTTTATTATGGACAAGGGAATTGTTCAGCTTTCTCCTGGGTTCGGCATGCATGGATGGTCTTCTTGCATGATTTTGTGGGTTACACATGGAGGGCATTTGCATATATGTACATGTATGTAAGAACAATGCCGTCCGTTTTTTTCCCACCTCTTATCGGTAGCTGAATGTCAAACGGCGCGTTTGTGGTCTGATGGCTGAGGGGCAGGACGGCGATGTTAACATTCTGCGGATCTTACCGAGCACGGATCAGCTTTCCCATCTCGAGTTCCTTTTTTCCCCCACTCTTTCTTCCCATTTCTTGCTTATACTCATACCCCCTGCCACGTCCTTACCTGCTGAGATATGAGAATTATCAATATTATGCAATGGATGCGGACTATTGGGGGCAAGTCTGGAATTAGGCTCGTACTATTTTTATGCTGCCTTATTTCTTCCGCCGCGATCGTGGAACTGTGAAGGTTTATGTGTGGTCGGCTGCCTGTCTGTCCCACTTTTCTGTCTGGTTTGTGTTATTGGCTGGCTCATAATTGCGTTGCATGCAGCCAAGGGATTCAGCCTCAGATGTTAGTCCTGGGGGCTACTACGCTAGGGAGAAAAGCCCAGTTGCGCATTTTGGGGGTGGCAATGATGTGTGCAACAGTCATGGTCGAATAGATTGAAGCACGATTGCTAGAGATGCTCATTGGGTGTTAATTAGTGTGTTCGCACACTGGTTTACGTATCGAGGTGTGCTAGTGGTCCTTCAATACTCAGAAGAGAGAAATTCGTCTGATCATTGCGGCTCAACACCCATGATGGCTGCTTCGATTTTTACACTAACATAAGTACTTGTACGAGAAATCTGTAGTTTTGGTGGGACTACTGGATTGTAAGGGGGGTGTTGACGTTATTAGAGACCGTGGTAATTAACATTACTTCAACATTATGATGACAAATATAGAATCGTTAAACGTAAAAACAACAACCTTCACTTGTGTTGACCTATCATACATTCTCTGAGTCTTGGGACGCTATACTTGAACTCCGACGAACCGCTTGAGCTGGTCTAGCCGCTCCAAACGCTCAAGCTCAGCATCCCCACGCTCAGGATCACCATACTCAGGCTGCTGACCTAATTCTATAAGAATCTCATCAAGTTGTTCAACTACGTTACATCACAGTTAGCATACCAAACTATGTTCGGCGAGCCACCAGGGAGATAAATTAGCAAACAATATACAATAGCTTACTTTCGAGATTTTCTAATTTTCTTAATGTTTTAGGTAGCTCAACTACTTGGTGTGTGGTAGTGTTTCTAAGTGGTCGTAGTAAATCGTCTCGTTTCGTTGCACGGCTGTTGGATATTTGTGCTCTAGTATTAAACTCGCTACTTAAATGTTAGCCGATACATATTAGAGGATCAAGCTTTGCTTACCAGTCGTCCATAACTTTCTGAAAGAATGCCTTCATACTATTCATCTCTTCGTGGAAGGCGCTAGTGAGCTCGGTCTTTGCGGCTTGGATGGAATCGTCGGACGCCGTCTTATTAGTCTCTACGTTGATTTTCAAACCCCTAACAAACGCAGACAACGACTGGAGATTCTTAGTCAAGCAGTCCACGTGTTTCGATAGGGCTGCTCTGGAAGTCGCCTGCTCCACGGGAGCAAGGTTTTGAAAAAAGCGGAATTCTTGTGCTATTTCTTTGAGGGAAGTTACTATGATATCGAAGTCCGGTAGAAGTGGTGGTTGGTTAGCCATGATGATTGAGTATTAAAGGGATAGGATTTGATGGGATGGGTCAGGTTGTGTGAATGGATCAATGACAGGAGGAAGAAGAATGGAGAGACGACGTGCCGCAGGTGAGTTAGTTTATGTATCACTTTGAGGATAGTGTGATTGCTTAACCAACTCCTTCGGCGTTGTTTGTTTATCAACATAATACACAGTAGCTAGCTACAATACACAGTATACATGGTTTGAATATGTTTGTCTACCAATCCCTTGCGCTCATATTAGGTACGCTCCTGTCTCAGGTCAGCTTCACGCGCATTTTATCTACCGCCTGAGAAATTGGGTTCTGTTTATAAATGTTTTTGAAACCCCTATTGCCTGCCACTTGTTTGTTATAATCAAACTTGCACATTGAAAAGCACATCAAGAACTAACAATTTACAGTTTCTTATTCATTATTTATTGCCATTATCATCTTTTCTCTTTTTGCACTGGCTAACTCACCCTCCTCACTTCTGGACAGAGTATCCGAGTACCAACACAGAATAGTCATGGACGATTCTACGCTCACCCCTTTCAGGCGTGAGGGAGGGTGGAATGTGCACTTCACGATAGATCCAGAAAACCGCACTAATGTCCTCGGCGGCATCTACCAAGTTCCGGGCAGCGATCTAGTTACCTTTCGCGATGTCCGTGACGAGCTGCGCCTCTCCTTTGAGTTTCCAAACATGAGCGGCAAGAATCATAGTGATGATCCGTGGACCAGTATTGCCTTCGCTCTGACAGGCAGTCCCGACTTGACAAACCTGCCCAACTTGAGGGAAGAACTGCAAAATCTTTCCTTCATCAGCGGAGATCTCCTGGCTAAACCCGTACCGAGCCTTTCGCCCACGCGGTTCAATCAACAGCAGCTTTTGACCTACTGTGTTGTTTCCCACAGAAACTGCACTCTTTCCGCCGGTACAGCACTAGATATCCATCTAAAAGGTTAGTTAGCTCTCCCGTTTCTGGTTATACCCTCGGCTTTTGCTAACCTACTCCCAGAAAAATGTGCCAGACGTCTTTCAAAGCCTTGCCATCGTTTCGATCCTCGATATTTACCGGTAAATGATCATTCTTCTGATACAGCAATTGCAACCCCACTCCGACCAGCAGAATATACTCCGAGCAACCCAACCCCGTCCGACTCTACTTCACCTAACTGGTGGGATTCGGACGACGACGACGACGACGACGATGATGACGACTATACGCAACTTCAATCCATGCCTGCTAGCGCAAGCATGAGAATAAATATAGAGACATATAACTCGTGGCAGAGCAAATTTAGGTCTAAGTGTATTGATAGTCAATTGCCTTGTGCTGTCTCCGGTCAAGGATGTACGTGGTGGGGGGGCGTAGGCCCTGCCATCGAGGCCTGCCAGATCGTTCCCCTGCCCCATTATCACCGCTACCTCCTCGGCGATATGAACATTCCAACTGAGGAGGAGATATCTGCGGAGGCAGCTAAGAGGCGCTACCGCATGCACGCAAAAGTTTGGCCCAAAGCCTGGAGCCCCGAGAATGGCATCCTTTTGAGAAAGGATCTTCACGAGCTTTTCGACGCACGGCTTTTCTCTATTCATCCGAAGACGTTCGTTATTCGCGTATTTGTACCATACGACATCTTGACTGGATTCAACGGCAAGGAAGCAACACTGCCTCGGGGTATCGACACCGAGGCTCTGCGGCATCACTACGAGATATGTTGCATTGAGAATATGTCGCCGCGGACTTCTCTGAGGTATATCTTTAAATGAACCAATAGGCGCTTATTTGCAATTGAGGGCAGGCAATAAGGGGCTTCGTGGAAACAGATTGTGTAGACTTAGCTATTAGCCACTTACACCTTCATGCCAGAGACACCCTCCACATAGACAATCGTAGACTTTATCGTTGATTTTCCTTTAAAAATTGATTGAATAGCTATTGCCCTGCGTGATCACGCGTTTCACCATTGATCTTACTGATATCTGCCAGCCTAGGATGCATACTTGGATTACCTCCTTGGCTGGGGTTTACGGGTGTACTCACTATTCAGACACGTTTCTTGCAGAAATTGACTTGAAGTTTCAAGCACACCGACGTATGAGCAAGTAATTTGTATGCCAGGTAGTGTCAGGTGCGAGGGCCGAAGGCGGTAGCTAACGAAAATTCCACACCACTTAAAAACAGCCTTCAGGCTTCCTATTCAAGAAACTTGCACACAGACGCGGCTGTCAGAAAAACAGTACATAATATCAGTAGAGTTTCTGATATTTCTCTAAACACTAATTGTCATGTTACGAAAAGCGTTGTTGGTAGTATTATTGTGTTGAAGTAAGAGCATCAATGAGATGTTGGCTTCGGGCCAGGGGTCTGTAGCATCTGACAAGATCGTCGTTATGCCGCCCATCGCACAGCAGCGCAGCCGGCATAGGTCTCACAACTGGTGAACAACTCGATCGTGCCTGTGTCACTGTAATAAGCAGAATATTTCGCTGGCGTTGAAACGAACGAGGCCCACGTCATTCGCTGTAAGTCGAGTCTCCATTGGGGGAAAAAAAGAAGAAAAGCAAAGTTCCCAACGTGACAATCCGTACGTAATCAAAAAGCAAAGGGGTCCTTTCTAAGCGAACCTCGGCGCGCCAATCAAGGTGACATGGATCTCTCTTTTAGCTCGTTTCATCTGCCCAAGGATCCCAGGGACGGGGAGACCCTAGCCCGCCTTATTAGCCAATAGGATGGTGGTTGACCGAGGGGCAAGCATTTTCGGAACGCGGATTTGGATGATTTGGATGGACGAGTTAGTTCCAACGTTGGCAGTTGGGGGTTTTAATTACCCGTCAAGCCCGTCACACGAAATGATGGAATTGTAGATATCGAGTTTGTTGAAAACGCAAAGTGTCAGACCAGTTTGCGATATACATAGTAGCAGACTAGTGTGGCGCATAAAGCAGAGTTACGTATGTAGGTAGTTTCTAACATAGGATTTGCACTACGTTCCTCCATCGATCCTGCTGGCAATACAAGAAAAGAAGTATTGTATTGACAAACCTCCCTCGCCTACTCTTAATTCTTGATCGAAGACAAAATGTTTGATTCCCTGTACTACTTCAGCTTGTCTCTCAAGGTTTGGGGGTTGGGGTATCATATGCACAATAAGTAACGGCGCACTGATAATTTTCTTACGAGGTGGTACGTCGGCTGTACTTGCACACCTAGTTGTACCAGATGGGCAAGCTCTGACATCATCCTGTCCCCACCGACGTCAATCATCGTTAGACCCTTTCCCCACATCAGCTATGCCCAAGCAATAAAAGTCACTAAGAACAGAACATGTTGATCAACGCATTACTGGACAAGTGGGCAAGCCATAAATCGCTTATCGAGCAACAGAAGGGCCTTTTCCTTTTGCTGTACTCAAGCATTCAGGCAAGGAGCACGGCTTGTTATGTTGTACTACAAGTACTACTTAACTATGTAGATACGATGTAGTATTGTATATGTAAGTAGTGCACAGGCAGAGCTAACTGGACCATCGTCGGTAACTTCCATCCCATGCAGACCTCGTGGTTCGTCCCGTCTGAAACTCGTAGCCAGTAGCCAGAGTCGTGGCCCAACCTCCACTACCTTCTCTAGCTTCTCTGCAGACAGATAGATGTCTTTGTTTAATAACGTTGAGTCTCTCCCTTTTCCCTTTTCTCTCCCAAGCCTTGTGATCGTCGTTCGACAACCGGGGCTTCGTCCAATAAATCTGTGGCCGGCTCCTCTGCGTGTCCAATTTTATACGGTAATCTTCCAATGAGACCATCCTTCATATTACACTAGGTACTCGGGTACACCTCATCACCGTGCCAAGACGAAGTCCACTTCGTCGCCACGGTCGCCACGCCAGATCTTCACGGGTCCTCTCTGCCTCCGGCCCATCACCTACCTTTTTGAGCTGACGATCGTCTCCCGTCGTCTTCACACCTAGTCGAGCCAGTAAGGCGGCTGTGGCTGCTGCACCTAGCCTCGGTCAGCATCCGAAGCTGCCTTTTCTTTTTTCAGTGACTTCGACTACTTATTACTTTCCTGAGCTGACCACCTTCTTCGAGGCCTCGACGGCTCAGCTTACATGTCGTTTGCCCGTTTGTAACCATTCCTGCCAACTGGGAGCTTGGAATGACATCCATTTTCCGGGCCGTAATGACCACTTCGTGATTTTGACCACTTTGTCACTCCTTCAGTTTTCTTATCTTGTCGTCTTACCACTGCCGCTCCTGCGGATCTATGTCTCGTCACTCCTTTTCAGTTACCATCGCCCACCGTTAGTATCACTAACTAACCCGATTCTACTCGTGAGCACGTATACATATACTTGATCTTTGGCTCGCTTTGAAACCAGAATCCATGCCCCGGGCCCGTCACAACTGCAGCAATGGCCCCTGCTATGGATCTCTCACATGGCACCCATCCCAAGGTGATGATTGCTCCGCCTCGGCTGAACCTTCGTAGAGCTGCCTCCTACCAAGGTGAAAAGGCCCCTACCTCATCCACCTCGTCACGATTCAACTTCAACCATCTCGTGTTTGCCTCACCGCCCCCTTCACCGGGCTTGCCAGCATTGGTCCCGCGGCCGCGCAAGTCGTCGGCGGCTCCGAGACCAAGTCGCGTATTACGAGCGCTGGCTTGGATAACTGGATTAGCAGCGCTTCTGCTACTCGTCGAGGCCCTCGTACAAGGAGGGAGGCAAATGCCTATTGCCAGTTGGGCTTTCCAGGACGGCGAAGAGTATGAAACGATTAGGCAGAACGAGCTACCAACGTTTCCAACACCAATCACTGTCACAGATCGGCGAGGCAAATCAAAATGGACAGTCTCAATCCCGCCAAGTTACCAGTTTCCTCTATCGATGAAGGACTATTCGAACATATGCACCAAATGTCAAGAAGTCGCCACACATGTCAAGGAGCTGCATGGCCTGTCCCAGTCATCACAGCAGACGCAACGCAATTATTACTATGAGGATCCTTATTTTATGGATGTCAGGGATGCCGAGAAGAGCGGACTCTTGCCGGGTACCAGGGGAAAGGCGCAGACAGTCACGACATTGGCACAGGATGGACGTCTAGTTGGCCAAAGAAAGGGTGGGTTGGAAGATATGGAAACCTGTAGGACATCCATGACATTTGTACTCGAATCATCCGACGCGGGATTGGGACCTACCTTGATGATGTTGTGGACGGCTTATGGTCTTGCCCAGAAGGAGAAGCGAGCATTTTTCATCGAAGATTCACGATGGGCCTATGGCCAGTACACAGACATGTTCAAGTCGTCGCCCGTGCAGAGCTGCAAGCCACCACCGAGGCACCAAATGCTGCCATGTCCCCGAAACGCGAAACATCTCGTAGTATCCGCTGCCACGGCACAGGAAACATTTGGGGATGGCTTTATTACCGAATACGAGAATACTAAGCGGTCCGATATTGCCCGGGAGCGAGATATATATGACCTCGCTCGCGTAGGATACGAGGCATTGTTTCATCTCAACGACGACGACCAGCCTTACGTGAACAATCGCGTGAAGGAAATAAAGGCGAAGGCGAGTGTACCACAAGGCAACTATAATGACGGCACGATCATTGGGGTTCATGTTCGACAAGGAGATCTGCATCCACTTGAATACCAATACAACGGCGCGTACATGCCGCTGGACCAGTATGTGCAGAAGTTCCAAGAGCTCATTGAGGAGCGCCACAACTCCAGTACACCTTTGGGTGGAGAGGATGTAGTCGCTAAGCAGCATTCCTTCATGGTTGTCGCATCAGACAACCCAGATGTATATGAGGCGGACGAATTCAAAACTTCCTTCCGAGCTCAGGAACAGATTAAGTTGGCCGGGAAACAACATGCCCAGATCGAAAATCTGGATCCATCGGCGATGCATAAGTTTGTCGACGAGGCATTTGGTTGGGAAGGCGGCTTCTTTGCGAGCATGTTCTGGAACCTCGGCCGCACGACATTACACAACGCGGATAAGCTGGATGACGGCTCCCAAGAGTCGGAAAAACAGTTGGCCGATGCCATGCGGCTTAGAGGGCTGATTGGACGTGCCTACGTTATGGATCTGGCCGTGCTTGCGGAAGCAAGTGACACCGTCATATGTACTATGAGTGCGATGGGTTGTCGACTGCTGGCCGTGATGATGGGCTGGGACAAAGCCATGACCCGTGGGAACTGGGTGAATATTGATGGGGATTACTCGTGGACTGGTATAACATTGTCATAGCAAGGGCTTGCACGGCGTTTCGGTACATAAATACCAGCTTATGGTACGCCAAGGGGTGGCGATTTGAACCCACATTCTGCATATCTGCGGGCGTTCTGGGGTCAAACAAGGAAAGCATTGGTCGAAATCACAGACAATCCCATCAGGATAGTCTATGGTTTCATTTTTGGGTGGACATTGTATGATCGAGGCCCATGCGTACACCCCAATGGGATACTGATTTACAGCCTTGACGGCTGATATTCTCGAGCCATTCGTTATCATTAACATAGCTGTCTGAGATAACAATGAGATAGAAAAAACGAAAAAACCATCAGTTTGTAAATTATGATGTCTATCACAACGATATGTGTCGTTCAACCCAACTTGAATGATGGAAATGAACAGATGGATACAATTTGCGGGTACAGAAGTCCTTCCTCTGTCGTTCTCTGTACGAGGTTAATAAGCTAACATACGTCGAGGCTCTAGTAGGTTGAATGCCTTGCGCCTTCTAGAACCCCATCTAGGATATATCTTATGCCAGCACTGTCTACTTCAGCAATAGCTCGAGCAGGTTCTTTGGAGTCAAGACCCGTACCAACATTAAGTACTGCGCCTATGCTTACAACTCTCGGCGTCTGATATTTCTGAGTCTCTCGTTCGCAATATTAGGATAGTACATTTTGAGCCTGGTCCTCAACGCCATTCTATCTCATCCATACTGACTATAAATCACTCAAATATACATTCACCGAACGCCCCTTCGCATATTAGTCAAAAAAAAAAAAAAAAAGGGAAGAGGCGTCCTCACTTTACCGTTTTCTGAGAATGACGAGAATATAGACATTGCTCGTTTTAGGAACCAGCCGGAGGAGCGTGGAGATCCATTCATATTAGGGAGGTGAAATCGTCCAACCCCAAACTGCTACCTCGTGTACAGACGCCGTCATACCTAGTCCTATATGGTCCCCATACACTCCTAAACTAACACGGAAGCAAGCGTATAGATACCCAGCGGAATGTTACTATACCTAAATCCATTAGCAATTTATCTTGGTATGTGAGTTGGACTAGAGGGATCTATGACTAGTGCATTTCGGGTAGATCCGCTCCCCCCCCCTCATCACTCATATGCGGTATATAGGTTATCGTATATTCATACAAACCTAGTATACGTCTCGTTTACATATTAAATTTTTATTTGTTGATTTATTTTGAAAATATTATCTTAGACTATGAGCAAGTTCCGATCCGAGTTCCCCGCGCTCGCAGGAGAGCAGATTTTCTTCGACAATGCGGGTGGCAGCCAGACGCTAGGCACCGTCATCGAGGCGTGAGTACAGCGACGTCCAGATCACAGGAATTCAAGTCACTGACATAAGCTGGCTTCCTCAAATGTTAGAATTCGAGATTACCTCTCCCGGACCAATGTCCAGCTGGGCGCCACTTATAAGACGGGCAAGCTCGCGACGGAGCGGTACGATGCTGGCTTCGCGGCCGGGGCACGGTATATCAATGCCGATACATCTGAGATAGGTACGGCATGATGAGCTCTATCTTCGCCCATTCACTCACTTTAGTCTCCTAAATTTCATCTCTCATCCTTACCGTCTCCGATAAATGCGTAAGACGAGAATCATCGAGACCCATGATATCTCCCAAGCATGCATGCCTAGCAGAAGTAACCAACTAACCGAATCCATCCCCCCAAAAGTCTTCAGTGCCTCGACGACGCAGCTCTTCCGCAACGTCTCCTTCGCGCTCGAGTTCGCCGAGGGCGACGAGATCGTGATATCAAGCATCGACCACGAGGCGAACATCGCGCCATGGCTAGACCTCGCCAGACGGCAGAAGCTGGTGATAAAGTGGTGGACACCCGCCCTGCCTCCCCCCTCATCCTCATCCTCATCATCCTCCTCCAACCCCAACCCTAACCCCAACCCCCAACTCCTCCCCTCCAACCTGACGCCCCTCCTCACCTCCCGCACGCGTCTGGTCACCTGCACCCACGTGAGCAACGTCCTGGGCAGCATCCACCCCATCGCCGACATCGCCGCGGCGGTGCGCGCGGGCCCGTCGCCCGACGCCCTGGTTGTCGTGGACGGCGTCTCGTATGCGCCGCACCGGGCCCTGGACGTCCGCGCCCTCGGCGTCGACGTCTACGCCTTCTCGTGGTATAAGGTCTACGGACCGCATATCGCCATGCTTTACGCGAGTCCGCGGGCCCAGGGGCAGATGAGGTCCCTGGGGCATTTTTTCAAGAAGGGGGATACGCTAGAGGAGAAGAGTATGTTCCCCCCTCCCCCGCTCTTTTCTTTCATTCATTCCTTCTCTTTTCTTCTTCTCACCTTTTGATATCCGCTCTTCCTGAATTTCTGTCATCGACTATTTCTCGGCCCATATGGATCTATTAAAAGGGCTGAAAAGGAGATTGAGCTGGTAAGAAGTGTGAAAGGGGGCTGGAAAAGCACCACGACCAAGAAGCTATGGGGAGAACGAGGACGGGGGAATTGCCATCTCTTGGTGTATTACTTGAACTCGAGATTCGCTGGTCCCACGGCAATCATTATAGATCCCCAAGCCCTCTAGCAGCTCACTGCCTACTCAGCATCCATTATAGACGAGAGCCAAGGAAACCGTCACATGTACATACATACATTCATTTACTAACAACAACCACCCCCTCTCACAGTCGGTCTAGCGGGCGCAAGCTACGAGCTCCTTCACAGCATCCCCGCCGTAACAAACTACCTGATCCCGCCCTCGCCCTCTTCTTCATCCCCGGCCTGTTCCACCTCGTCCTCATTCTGGGTCGTCGCGGCGGCCCACGAGGAGGTCCTGCAGATGAGACTCCTGCAATACCTGACCGGGCGGCCAGACGTGACCGTCTACGGGGACGCGACCGGCTCGTCCACCGCGCGCGTCGCCACCGTCAGCTTCCGCGTGGCCGGGTGGCCGTCGCGCGACGTCGTCGCGGCCATCGAGACGAATGCCGACATCGGGTTCCGCTGGGGCGGCTTCTACTCGGAGCGTCTGGTGCGGGACCTCCTTGGTCTTGACGAGGACGGAGTTGTGAGGGTTAGTCTGGCGCATTATAACACTGGTGAGTTTTTCCCTTACTTTTTTTTTTTTTTTTTTTTTTTTAAATATTATATTTGTCCCGTTTATGGATGCGCCTCTCGCTCTCTTTCGGAGTTGACGAGGAAATGCGTTGTCGCCTCTTCCCACTCTCCTGCTTAGGAGTAAGTGAATACTTTGGTTGATACATAATGGTCTAACTCTTTTGAATGACTCTAGAGGACGAAGTAAGGAAATTCATTGATGCAATGGAGACGTACGTCCCAAAGAAGGCATAGATATCTTGACGCGTAGCTAGAGGCAAGCTAGATTGTAGTTTGTTCGCGGATATCATGTCGTCTCGTCGGTTTGTAACTCGAGTCGCCTACATATAAACGCTAGTTTATATCTATTTGTTAGAGTTGTATCTTGCGTGGTGAATTCGTTTAGATAAGTTATATCCTAGATAACTGAACTCCACGCCTATCGCGACCCCTTTTAACGTAGTCTAGACAACAACTTTGTACTATCCGTGGTATCTTCTATGGCATAAACAACCTACTTACTCGACGCATGCAGTGTTGCTAAATCGTGATATCTACACCTAAACCCAACATTCGCCCACACATTAAAGCTGCGCCGAAGCCTTCTCCACAGAGCCCCTCAACAACGAGATGACTTCGGCCGGGTCCTGGGCGCCGAAGACGGCACTGCCAGCCACGATGACATTGGCGCCGGCGTCGGCCGCCTGGTCTATGGTGCCGGGGCCCAGCCCACCATCTACCTCGATGTTCAGGTCCGGGTATTTCTTGCGCAAGGCCTGGACCTTAGGTAGCTCGGACGCCATGAACTTCTGTCCGCCGAAACCGGGCTCGACTGTCATGATAAGGATCATCTAGAATAAGCACACAAGATCAACATATTAGCCCCTTGGTGATTACAAGGGTGGGGGAGAGTGGAAGGAGAGCGGATGGGATATGTGGAGGCCGGGGGATCCATCCCCTAGGAGGAAAAAAAAAAAAAGAAAACAAAACGTACATCTGGCCTCTCCTTCGGATCAGGGCTCTCGAGCAGGTCAGTCAGGACCTCGACGCCCGTCATGGGCTTCAGCGCGACGCCGGCGAGCAGGCCGCAGTCATGGATGTAGCGGACGAGGTCCTTGGGGTTCGTCGTGGCGTCCGTCTTGGCCTCGGGGGACTCGGCGGCGCTCGAGAAGGCGGCCTCGTAGTGGAAGCAGTAGAGGTCGCAGCCGGCCTTCTGGAACTCCCTGACCCATTTCTTGGGCTCGGCGATCATCATGTGGCAGTCGAAGGTCCCGCGTCCGTGCTTCTCGGTCGGCCTGTCGACGTGCTTCCGGATCTTGGCGACGACGGGCGCGCCGAACGTGATGTTGGGCACGAAGTGGCCGTCCCTTTATTTCCCCGCTCTCGACATCAGCTACAGGCAGGCAGCACGGGCATGTTCGGTTGGGGCGTACATGATATCAACATGGAGCCAGTCGGCGCCCTGGTCCATCGTCCGCGCGCAGTCGGCGCCCAGCTGCGCAAAGTCGGCCGACAGAATCGACGGTGCTATGATCGCCTTCGGTGCCATCTTGTGTTTACTTATTTTTTTCTCTTCTTTTTTTTTATATCTCTGGTGGCTGGATTGTGGTTATGGGCACAGCACTAATAAACTGTCGTATTCGTGAAAGTATCAGAGATAGACAGACAGTAAGCAGCCAGAACAGACGTCACAGCAGAGAGCCATGGCGGGGCAGACCTTTTTTGCTCATGGTGGGGTGTGGGGTTCTATTTAGGTGTATTGGAGACTACCACCAGGTAGGTACCTTTAGTAACAATAACAAGTACGGGCAATTGTCTGTTCTACTCTGTAGGATCTTGGTATTTTAGGTATACGGTACGAAGAAGTAAAAGTTAAATCAGAGACGAGAGATTATGATAATGCGTCCTGACTGGAAAAATTGCTTTTGTCTATCGGCTTATATCTGGATTCCAATGGCATGCTTTTACATCGACTATCTTCGATATTAAACGAATCCTTTTCCATCGGGGTTACTTGACCAGACTTCAACTTATTTGCCTCCTGCTCAGGATTTAATTGTCTCCTGTCTCAGTCTCCGCGATCGTCTCTTCTTCGCCGTCGTCGTCGAAGCTGCCAGCGGGCACCTCGTATAGTCGGAGGATCGATTTGTTCGGATCCTTTACGAGCACAAACTTGCCCTCCTCTCGCTTCAAGCACATGTCGGAAATGGTACGGACGATGCCCCAGCCGTTGGCCAATGAGAGATTCATTTGGTTGGCAAAGTCCTTGGGCTTCCAGCCTATCACGCCAAGAATGACGTGCTTGTCGTTGGTCTTGGGGTTCGCTCGGGACACGAAACTAGGGCCATGTTAGCTTATCTTGATAGTATTGCATAAAAAATAGAACGGAATACGAACCCGAGTTTCATTACGTCGGCCTTGGCCAGGATACTCTGCACGGTCCACCGGGCGAGCTTGACGCTGTTGTTCTTCATCTCGGTAGCTACCACGGCACCACGCTGGCTAACAAGCTTGGATCTCCAATCAAGAGCGCCACCACTGCCCTGAGCCTTACTGTCGAACTCGTTGAGCGCCTTGAGGGTAAGTTGTTGATCTTCGCCGTTGCTGACGTTCTTCTGGACCGCATCAATCTCAGTACGGACCACGAGGTACATCGGTTCCTCGTCGCTCGTGGACAAATCGAACTTGCGGTACTTGTAGACCTTGCTCGCGGGTGGCTCGGTCTCCTCAGCTTCGTTATAGAAGGGGTTCTCGTTGGACATGTTGACCTTGGACGACTCGCTCTCCAACACCACCTGGTTGGCAAAGTTGTGGTTGATGTAGGTAGCCTCCTCCGAGAGCGCGGTAGGGTTGTTGATGCTATCCTTGGTGCCATCAGAAGCTTCCATAGGCGCATCCGCGGCGTTCTCGTTAACTGTAACCATATCGAGTGTGGCATTATCGCGCTTGTCGAGGAAAATCTTGTTGCCTTGCCTGACGATAACGATATCCCAAGGGTAGACGGACCTTGTCGAGCACATCAACATAGACAGAATGCTGTCCGTGGCGAAGATGGTCGCCTCGTCCCTCTCGGCCAGCTCCTGGATAACGGGGTCGGATGATGTTGTGACGTTGTAGGTGGCACGATCAATGGCGGTCAACCGTCGCTCCGCCGACTTGACAGGCGGCTTATCGTAGGATCGGTCATAGTAGTAGAGGAAACCGTAGCTATCGAGATCCTCGCCCTCGTCAGCGTCCAGGTTAAGCTTGCTCAACCGATTGAAGTCGATCTCCTCCAAAAGCTGCCACTCGGGCTTGATATTGATAGACGCATCGCGGTTCCTGGCTGGCTTGTCGTAATCCTTCCAGCCGAAGCGGCGACCACCACGAGAAGCGTTGTAGCGTCCGCCGCGGCTGTCATAGCCATAGCCTTGCTGGCCACCGCGGCCAGGGCGCGAGAGAGTGGTGCGGCCGCCGCGGGCTTGGCTGGTGCCTCTCTGGCCACGGCCACGGGTGAAGACGGCGCCCCGCCCGTATCTCGTCTTGGTGGGTTCTCTGCTGACGACGGAGAAGGTGTTCTCGTCGGCCTCGGCAACGGGCGCGGTGAAGAGCGCGGCACTGCCAGCGCCGTAGATCTGCTGATCTGCGCGACCACATCACGTTCGGGTCAGCATGAGCATGAGCATGAGCATGTTGGGTGGCGGTGGCATCGTAGTTGCTTACCTCTGTAGTTGCGGTTGTACTGCTGTCTACCGCCGCGGCCATCCCTGCCGTCCTTGCCATCGGCAGTCCAGTCGGCCATGCGCCCCAGCTTGTCCCCCTTGGAAAACGGCGCATACGGCACGCCGTTCAGTGTCGTCTCTGTCGTCGTGGCCGGGCCCCATCCGTCGCCATCGGGCAGGGCCGAGATCAGGTCGGCCAGCGATGTCATTATGCAATTCTTTCAACGAGTCGTACTGCAGGAGAAACGTATGAGGACAAAGGGCTCTGCGTTGTCGTCGCCGCTGTCGAAAAGGTGGCGTGTTGATTGGAAATTTGAGTGTTGCCCGAATATTTTGACTATACCTGTAGTTTGGTGGGGTGTGGGGCTGCTGCATACGAGTACGTATACAGTATGTATATACAAGACACTGTCTCTCTGACACTGTAGGCTTATCTCTTGTATTAACTCTATTATTACTTCAAACAACCAATATCCACATCATTCAGCGCTCTCATAATGTGTTATAGAAACGAGAAATTTGTATAACTTAGTAGATAGGATATTGATATTCAGAATAATTCAAAAGGGTGAAAAAGGTAGCCTTCGAAGCCGTAAAGGATGTGGTCGCACACACAGATAATAAGGAAGAGCGTACAAACATCTCCTTATTCTAGCACTTTCGCTTGTCTCAGTCTCATATTTTTTTCTAGACAACAACAAACAAGAGCAATAGCGTGAGTAGTGGCGTCCCTAGTTACCAGTAGTAGCATCCCCAGCCATCAAGAAAGGGATGTTAGATGGGTTAATATTTTATATATATATCAGCCTGTTATCCTCGAAGCACACTCTCATCTTTCCTCCCTCAAAGCACGTTCTCGTCTTCCTCTCAAGGCCATCACCGTTTGATCATTGAGCCTATCTTGTTTCTGATTGCGGTGTCTCTAATACTTGTGGCACAATGTTTGAACGTCAAATCATCCGCTGGATTGACTCCGTTAATCACTATCACTATCCCCGTACTCTCGACTCTGTTCATTATGCCTCTATTGGATCCTCTCAATCGCACACACCTATCTACGAAGACGTCGATCTGACCGACGGCGACACGCTTATTAACACTAGCGTGGACATGGACAGCATGCCTTCCACGCTGAGTTTCGACGATGACACGGGTCATAGAGGTAAGGCATATATCTATAGTAATTCTAGCCTTTCATACTAATTTGCTGAAGATGTGCATACGCATACACATCCTGTACATCTTCGCTCCGAGGGGGCAACCAACCATCGAATCACGCTCGCGTATCGCGACAAACCAGTCTTCGTCGAAAAGATTCACGAGAACCGGAATAAGATCCCCGAAGACCTGAAAATGCTCTATTCAGACATCTGCAGGGCGGATCCCTACAGGCAGGTCGTGCCACACGACAAGTTAGGCAGTCGACCAGATAACGGGATTAGTTTTCACAGCCGTGGTTTCCGCCTCCCAGGCCTACAGCCAGTTCCTAGAAGATTGACTGTCCAACCGGACAACCTGACACCACTACAACTGACGTTGAAATCCATCGTGGATGATGCATGGGACTGCTTTCATGAAGGCCGTTCGGTGGCCCGTTGGAACCATCTCGTGTATAAACCAATTTTGAACCTCGGTTTCGGGTTTAGTACAGGATTCATCTCCTTCGACGTGCTGGACGAAGGTGCTCAAAAGCCTGCTGATCCTGATCTTAACCCGGTTACAGTATCTATCGCAGCGAAGACCAATTCTAATCAACAAGAACCCTTCGTGCGGCTTGGAATTCGGACTGCTGCATGGTACGAGTACATAAGGAACCGCTCGAGGAACCACGAGCATAGTGTTGAGTCTCAAAAGTGGATGCTCATACCGATAATTAAAATATGTGATCATAATTGGATCATGTATTATGCCTGCGACTCAGGCCACTCGATGGACATGTATGGTCCTATACGTCTAGGATCATCACATTCGGTGTTAGACGCGGATGTTTTAATTTATTCGTTACGGCGACTGAAAGGATGGATTAAGAATCATTTTTACGGACGCATACGGGATAACCTTTTAGATTGATTAATTGATTACAGTGGGGCGAGCATGGACTCCAACAAGCAACCGTCTCGCATTCACTCTATTTCTGAACGTCATGTACGTCTCTGATTGTTTTGGTGTTACAAACATAGTTTGCGTAATAGTTACTGTACGTCTAATCTTCAGGCGCCCTCCTATATGTCAAGACAAACTAGCTCTCTGCCCTCCTATAACATATCCATGCATGAATGGAATAGTTGATGGTTGTCTTCCCGTTCACAAGCAGGAGATAGTGGCTTTAATAGCCATTTTGCCCAACAGACTCCTCCAGAGACATCGGTTATCTAAGCGTTAGCTAAACTTGGTTCAATATTAACCTTAAAACTTTCTATTAATGGCGTACATAATTGGTGACTTAAACCCTTCTTGTTAGCGGTGCGACTGTACGGACTGAAGTCTAAAGGCAACCATCATCTTCATAGAAGCTTAGGTTACAAGAAAACATATTTTGCGAGTATACAATAGCGAGGTGCAATTTCCTGAGAATGGCGAATCATAAAGCCCTGGCAGTAAGAGTGGAAGTGAGGTAACAAGAAAAATACAAAAGCCTTCATTGAGATAGAAGGAAATATTGTCGATGCTCATTTTCATTTCTATCGTATTAAAGTACGCATCCTTTTTCTACGTGGCGCTTATATTAGCATAATCGTCATATATAAAAAAGGCACATCATTGGAATTTGAAGTCCTGAAACTTAACGGGCTAATCATTATCACGGTGACCATTGAATTCGCACGATGGTAGTTAAGCCAACGTGTTGACACCGAAATGCCCTGGGGGTCGACTTATCGTCGTCTTCACTGTAGCGACAGAGGGACAGCGTATCTTGATGTTCGCACGACAACTTGACTTTGGCTGATTACAAAGCAATATTGATCATCTGGTAGGAATGGGGATTTGCGAGAAGGTTAGTATTGCCAGTGCGCGTGCAATCGGGATGATTGTATTGGAGATAATGTAATCATGTCGAAATCAGAAGCAGACAAGAAACGAGCAGACTGCCTAATTCCGTCGACAATCACCTCCTCAACGCCCCGAAATCCAGCATCTCTCATAATGGCTTCCTCTCAGGTTCTCTCCGACCTGATCTGGGAGAACGTTCGCGAGTTTTGGGCCCCGCTGCGCAACTTTGCAGGCCTAACTTTTGGGAGAGCTTCTATAGAGTCCAGGGAGCGAATAACTTCTCAAGAAATTGTTCATGTCATCTAAGGAACGGTTACAGTCTCTAAATGAAGCTCTTATTAGTTCGAATGATTAGCGTTTCGTTTCAACCCTCCGAAAGCATTGTATCATTAAAGCCATGATATGGCACTATCTAGTTGCAAGGGAAGAACGATCGAAGGGCTAGCCAGGAGTAGCAGGTCTACATATATATCTTCAGCCAAAAAATTTCTCTCTTCAAAGAATAGGCGATGAAATTACTGACAGGGTCCTATATAACAACCAGACAACCTAATGACGGCCACAGGGGTGGGAGAAATACAATCCCAGGTAGGCTGCATGTACACAAATAAGCTTCAGCCAGATACGAGGTCGAGACTTAAGATCTTCCGACTTGTGACATGGCTCGGATCCTGATCCGCGGTTAACGGATTGGCTTGCTTTTCGCGATGGACAGAATACAGAGGATTCCGCTCAGAGAAAGTGCCGCTAGTATTCGCGACCAGCGACGCTTGAGAAGAAGGTTAGAAGACGACACCATATGTGTCTAATCGTGTGTTCTATAGTGAGTATCTTGACTACCTGATCGTGTCATACATTCCCTTTATCGGAGAATGCGTTAGATGGATGACTGTCATGCGTACTCGAAAATAGACTGAAGCAGGCTGATTTAGAGCCGACGCGTGAAGCCCGACAATGGAGTTTTGTGTCTTGTTCAGGCACCTATATGCAGCCGGTGTGTCTTTAGTCATCTTACTCAAAGAGCAGCTACGAAATCATCATCGGGGCCAAGACTATCTATCTCCCCTGAAGAAACGAGCTACGACCTCACAATAGATTGACTTACGAACACAACACAGCCTTAGTTAGGAGACGATGCATTCAGGAGAAAGGACTAAGGCAAGTACAAAGCTACACCATGCTGTGTCTCAACTTATACCACAATTCATTCACCCCTACGCACCGAAAGCGAAGCATTCATCTTGCACGCATCATATATGCCATTCACACTGGTCCATTGTAAGGCCTACAACTACAATGTAAGTCGTCTCGAAAAAGAGTTCAAACCGTCCCAGTTCGAGCGGGAATCGCTCCTCCCTCCTAACTAAGCCGCTGGCCTTCGCCCACAGCATCAACTTTTAAAACCGCTCTAAGATCTTCGAATACTCTATAATAGGCCCGAAGGCGACTTGAAGAGAGAGAAAGAGAGAGAGAGAGTGAATTAAAAGAGGAAGGGGCAAAAAAAAAATATAAAAACGGCACCTGGGAAGGGACTTTCCCCCTTCGCAAGACGCCTCCATTTTTTTTATACAACCGCCCAACTCCAGAGTAACCGCCCGCCGAGAAAGAGAACTAAGATAAAGCTAACGACCCGCTCATTAACCCAGCATCGAATGATTCCGAATGGCTCTGGGACCGTTCTCGCTGCCGACGTGGTCAGGATTGAGAAATTTCGGATAAGGGGAGGGTGGGGGCAACTTACTTATAATCAACACGGTTGAGACTCATGTAGCGCTGAGACTCCGCAGTAGCGGCATCCATGTTGTGAATACAAAAGGCCAGGCGGGCAGCGACGAGCGAGCCCAGGAACATGGCCTCTTCGAAGCCATTCTTGGTCCAGTCGGCGAGATACGTGGGCTGGACGGCTTGTTTTATACTCATGGGCGTCTGCCCGTGAGAATGGTGGCTGGTACCGTCACCGGCGTTGGAGCCGGGCGCGTGGGCTTGGCCAGGGATGCCGAGCGAGGCGGTGGTGGCCGCCTGCAGAAGGGGATTGACGGAGCTGGTGGTAGGCAGTTGGCCCGTGAAGGAGCCAGTTGGGGTCTGCGAACCAGTTCCACTCGGAGTCGCCATGTTGGAGGGGAGCTCCGATGTAAAGATGGTAGCCGTGCTGGGAGAGATGAGATGCCGAGCTATCAGCGTCTGCATGATGTTGTCCTTGAGACCTCGGAGGCGGCTACCGTTGCCAACAAAGACGATATTGTCCCAGCAGGCGGACCGCTTGTAGATGTCGTCGATGGTCTGAATCGCGTGGTATATCGTATCCGTTATCCGATTGATTTCACCGCGATCCGCGAAAAGAAACCTCTCGAGACCGACTTCGATGTCTTTTCTCACTCGTTTCGTCCGGCGCTCTGTCACCGTCTTGACGGGCTCGGAGGGCTGATCACCACCACTCGTCTGGCCATTGGCCTGCTGTGCTTCCGAAGACTTGACTTCTGATTTCACCTCTGCTGCTGGAGCCGTTTCCGTTGCGTTGGGTGCCTCGCTGATCATTGCCTCGGCGGTTCCCGTAGCCGCAGGATTGGACTTGGGCGCACCATTCGAGATCGGAACTTGCACATCTTCATGCTCTAGGTCTTCAAAATGAAATATGTTCGTCTTACGTTTGGTGTTGGGTAATCGAACGGGCTTTGCCGCAGCAGATTCCGATTCCTGACCCTTTCCTTGCTTCTTCGTCTTGGCCTTTTCCGCCTTCTCCTTTTCTCGCTTGGCGAGGAATTCCCGCGTGTTACCGCTCGTAACAATGTTAGCCACGTCCAGGACACCTTCGTCTGCTTCCTTTGCATCGCCATTCTCTGTATCATTGTCGGTAGTAAAGGCCGGTTTTGCCGGTTCTGTTATTTTGGGCACGTCTGTGCTCACAGTAGCTGTAGTAGCACTAGGCTGCGCAGCGCCTTGGCTTGCCACTGCCTGTGTCTCTGTGGGAAGCTCCATAAGCTCCGACAGCTCGGGTACGTAGGGCAAGACTTCGCATATCGGACTCTTCTTTAACTGCTCGGCCATGTCATAGGTGAAGCTCTTCTCTTTTAACAAAGACAGCAGCTTCTGCGTGAAGACCTCTCCGCCGGAAATTTCTCGAACTGGTGTCGGAAATCCCAGGTTCTTGTGACTGACAATGTTGTTGTCGTAGATGCATGTTACATCAACCTTCTCGAACCCAATGTCCACGACAGTCATACTGGGCCATTTGAGACCGTACTGCGAAGCGATGGCGCTATGCAGGAGACACAGTGCTGGCGTCTTCGTCTGCTCGAATACATAGCCGGCTATCACCTCGCAATCAGGGCGCGTCCATTGCGGCGAGGCCATCAGAACGATTGGGGTGTTGTGATACGTCGTCACGAGCAGACCGTGCACGTGTTCGAGAAAAGCCAGGAAGGCCGGCATGTTCACTATGCGCCCACCTGCAATCCGAGCTGTTAGCGGTTTTCATCGCGTGCAATCGATGGCTCTGTCAACGTACCCTGGATCGGATAGATAGCGCCCTCGACGCTGTCACGGTCCTCGACGTATTCCCACCCGTCGTCGTCGCTCGCGCCACCATCGACGGGCGCTGCCGTCTCGGCCTTCTTGCGCTTGAATGTGTAGTAGGGCAGGTAGCCCTCGCCGCTCTCGTCTTTGAACATCCTCGTGGGTATGCGATGCGCCGGCGGGGTCAGCTCGCTGCACCCCAGCTGGGCCATGGTGGTCTGGCTGCCGGGGCAGATGATGAGGACCTGGTCCTCGCGCCATTTGCCCTGCTGGCCGGACATGGTGGCGGCGGCGGCGGCGGCGGGGTCGTCGACTGGCTCAACCTCCGCCTCACGGTCGCGCGCGTTCGCGTCTTCGTCGTAGTCGTCGTCGTGGGCGAATTGCTTGAGCCCGCGCAGAATTTCTCTGCGTAAAGCCCGCTGTCGGCGCGGTGTGGACTCGACCCGTCTTAGCCTGCGCTGCTTCTTGGTCGGTGTTTTGGGGGAATTGAGCCAGTCGTTGCTGTGTTGGTGACTGCTCTCGTGCTCTTGGAGCGATCCGCTATCGTCGGATGCGGTTGCGTCTGAAGACGAGGTGTCGGCCCAGTGAGGCAGTCGAATGGCCACGAGCTCGCGTGAACCTACGCGCTTCTAGGGGCGGGTACAGGTGCTGCTTGCGGGTTCGCTGTTGGAGCTGGTGGTTGTTATGGTGGTGGTGGTGGGCGCGCTGGCAGCTCCGTTCTGCTGGGTCTGCTGAGCCTGCTGTAGCTGCGTTGCTTCCAGGGTCTCCTGCCACTGGCTCTGTGGCTGGAGCCCACTAAGAGAAAGACCCGGTGCGGTGCCAGCTTCTCTGTACGGCACAGTACGAACTCATTAGTATCTCGACTCTTTACTGTGACTTGTCGTGGCGGAGCGGAACGGAGCTCAAGAAAGCTGATGATGGCGGCTTACGGTGATTGGCTATTATTATTGGCTTGCACCGTCGGTCCCAGGTACACAATCCCCGGCGGCGCTGTTGAGCGAGACCCACCTCGGCCGTTTTTGCGACGCCGGGACATATCTGGTACCAAAGTCAGGGCGTATTTTCAGGGGAAGTTTTGGATAGTTGCAGGGCTGAAGGCGGAAGAGCGTGTGTAGGAAGCATATCGCGTGAGAGAAAGGTGGGCTGGCTGGCACAAGGTGGAAGGAGAGAGAGAGAGAAATTTTGGACAAGGCCTCTTTTTTTTCAGAAGTTGAAATTGATCGAGTCCATGAGTTGACGAGTAACCAAGGTACCGCAGCAACACATGTATGCTACTATGTACGCACTCTCTGGTTGTAGGCCAGACGAGTATGTACCTATATATCTACTACCACTGCGCATCTTGCCTCAATCCGAATAATAACCTCTGTCGCTCTCCATAACGCGCGCGCGCCTCACTATGACCGTGATGTACAATCCGATTTTGCCAGCGCCTGTTCCCATGGCGCATAAACCCCCGCTGCGCCCGCATTAATGTGCCGTTAAGATTAGATACAATATGTACAAGTCGTATAAATAGTAGACAACAAAAACAACGCTGATCAGGGTATTGTTAAATGCAAGTCGACACTCCCCAATCCGTCGATAAGCCTCTTATGGGAGATCCGAATCCCTAAAAACCGGAGGCGCATACGAATGGCTTGCCCAGATAATACAACGACCCTTCCAGATAGCGCCCATGAATGAATGTCCTTCTCCGTTCTCATAACCCGCCCCATGATGCATTGCTCAAGTAATGATAGTCGTATTACACATAAACCAAAGTGGAAGTAAAACCGCACACGTGCTAAATGACGGAGACTGCTGACTGATGGTCGGCGTCTGCAGCGGCCTTTCCCTTTCCTTCTACCGACGGAATGGGCACGAGACGGCTTGCTCGCCTTGCGGACCGCTCTCGATACTTGGTGCGGAAGTAGTTTGCGGTTCCGTAGAGGTCTCGACGATTTCGACGGCAGACGCATCGGAAACAGGGGTTGCCTCGTTCGACGTGGGCTCCAGGATCTTCGAAGCCCTCGGTGTAGCGCCCTCGGATGTTTCAACCGGATCGAATTCCTTTCGCAATGGGCTGCTTATCATACTACCGACATCGGGCATCTGACTCCGCCTCCGCGAAGTACGAGCAGGGCTCCGGAGCGGGAGAGGTGGCGGTACTTTCTTGGGAATGGTGACTATGGCCCCCTTGGCTTGCATCACCTGGGTTCCAACTATGGCCATCCGAGCTGGCGCCTGTGCCGTGGCCACCTCGAATACGACGGCTTCGTCCTCGTCGTCCAATTCATCGTCGTCATCAAAGTCTGACCCCTCCTCGCTATCAAGAGTATCGTCGTCTTGATGATAGATGCTGCTGCTATTTCCATCCTCTTCATCGTCTGCATCATCATTGCTCTCGTTGTCGGCTGTAGAGATGGGGCCGCGGTCACTTCTTTCCTCTCTGGGTTCGCTCTTTTCATTTTCCTCGTCCTTGTCATTCATATCCTGCCTCGCTGGTGCCTGGGTATCATTATGTGACGATGATGTCTCGGGTATTATCTCCTCCTCGAGGTCAGGAAAATTGGAGAGCATACGCAGAGAGCTGATATCAATCTTAGTGTAGTCGACCTCTTCTGGCTCCTTGCTTTCGTGAACCTCATCAGACGAATGCTGCTGGTGACCATCCTCGCTCTGGCTCTGGCTATGCGTTGGCGTCGTTTCCGGCGTCGCGGAAAATGTGTGGGTGCAGGCATCGGTGGTCTGACTCTTGTCGGTGCCAACGGTCCTGCTGGACATGTAGCTACCCCGATTGCTACGTGACATAGCTGTATCGACGCTCCCTCGCTTGACCTTGGGGAAGAGGGGGCTAGTCGGGCTTGGATGGAACTCGAACTGGCTACTCTCAGGCCGCAGATGCGAACCAGCCTCACGAATACCAATGCCGGCCATCTCGAGAGCCAAGACGCCAAAAGGATCCGGATCGTCCACCGTAGGGACGCCGAAAGTAGGCGCCAAGACTGGTGTAACAACCGGGGGCTCTATTGTGGCATCACCCGGAGCGGGCTGAGACGAAAGCGAGTCGACTAGCGCTGTATCGTAGTCGACACGTCCTTCGGCCGCCTTCAGGACTTCTGTCAGAGACCTCAGCTGCGGTAGGCTCTGGTTGATGTCCCCTGACAATATCTTTGCTACCCCCAATGTCATGCCGTAGAATCTCTCATTTTCATCCCTCCGCTCCTGAAGGATGGTGCCGTCCAATTTCACGTCCGAATACTGCCCCTTTGCCTTCACATACGTGATAGCAGCGTCGCTCAAGTCGGTCCATGTGACGTCGTTCTCGAGCAAACCCAGCGACACCAGTGGACCGGTAGATAAAATGACGTCTGTGCCAAGTGTGAACTTGGGCCGCGCGAAGGCTTCCAGAACCGTGAAATTGTTGATTATTAAAACGCAATCGTATATATCCACACCGATGACAAAGCCCAAGCTTGGTGTCTGCAGCACCAGACCGGACGGCGGGGACCAGGTGCCATCGGTTTTCCGCGCGATCAAGATTCCGCTGCCTCCGGAGCCTGAGGTCCATAGGCCCGACCGCATGGACGTGAAAATAGCCAGCCCGACGGCGTTTTGTATCAACCTCGGGGGAATCTTTTTTAATATTTTGCTCGACGATTGCATACTCGAATGTGTCAAGGGACTTCCGGGCCGTTCGTCGGGTGTCGAGAAGCCATCGCCTGTTTGTTTGGTCAGTGTCAGCCGGCTGTTCTCGGCAGTGCACGGTGTCTGTCGGACGGGACGTACTGCAAAAGGACTTCAATATGCGAGCAGCCTTTTCGCATTCTCGATCGAGCGTGGTGGGCCAGAATGCTTCCTTGGCCAGTCGGGAAGAACGGGACGAGGGGATTTTATCAGCCCACCCGCGCACCTTTTCGACGCTGTTCTTACGAATATGACTGCTCGTGTAACTACTGGCGCTCGACCTATTACGATCCCAGCTCGGGAGGAGGGACGAAACCCGCTGCATTGCGATCGAGCCGGTGAGCCGGTGCAGGCAACACGAGCGGCGGTCGCTCGCTCTGGTAGCGACGACGAAGATGCCCAACACAAATTACTGGCCAGTTGTTGAAATTCGCCAGAGAACTGATGATTGATCTCGGGACCAAAGAATTTCCATCCAGGATATTAGGTAACTTGGGCCGGTCTGACAGGAATGAGAGGAGAGGGCTCGATTTACGTGTAAGCGCAAACAGTGGTGTAACAGCAAGCAGCAAGCGGATCAAGGTAGGTAGATAGTCTATGAGCAGCAGATCATTGGTTTAGTCTAGGTATAACAAGGTTTCGCTTATGACCTCGCGACCTTGCGACGGCGAGATTGAAGAGTGACCATTGAGCACGGAGCACGGGGCACGGGACTTGGTCAGAGGGGAAACAGAAAGCTGGAGTGAAATACAACACAATACGTAAGGATGGGCTTGCAGATCGTGGATTGTCAGTGTCTGCAGGTCAACAGTGACGTTTTTGGGGCTTGTCAAGACAGGGTGGGCAACCCAGTTGTAGGAGCGAAGCTAGTGGTGTGCTCCAGTAGGGCCAGGCGCAACCCCTGGGGGTCCGATGGTGCTTGGCACTAAAGACGGGCAGGTAGGTATGTACAGTACTTACTTCTTTCACAGCAGACATACGCAATTCGCATGTGGGCAGACAGTCGAGGCAGTAACTAGGTTGTAGCCGACAGTGGTGTGGTCATGAAGGTGCAGTAGTGTCTCTGCTAACTCAAAAGGAATCTGCCTGACGTTGGAACCTTGAAGCTGTATGCAGAAGCTTCTCATTATTTACAGTACGGGACTTACTATACAAGAAGTACAGCGCAGCTGCTTTATTACCTTACCTACAGCAGTGATATATATACTAGAGGTCGTTATAACTACCAACAAGTAAGCCCGCTTATGATGTGAAGAGCCCGAGCCCCTTGCAACCAGAGAACCAAAAAGCAGGATATCCTCGAGAACAATAACAAATCTGACCCATCGCGCGCGGAGTTTGAGGCGTCTGGATGACCGAGGTATCGGTATTGGCAAGACATACGATACAGTACATACATATAGATTAGCTTTGGCGCCGAGGGTAATAATCGATAGATCCTCACCTGTCTAACGAGCCACCCGTTTTCCCCCTTCGGAATGGTTTGCTGCGGAGAGGGGCGCGGTCACTCCTTCGAAATTCAGGAACATCTCGTGGTTCTCCACAGACCATGAGATGGGTGGAGGGGCAGTGCGTCGCGGTGGTAATAGATTAGAATAGGTACTGTATGCGCGTACTTATAAAGCGAAACCCCTGGTTCGAGGGTTGAGAGGCACACTGGCCCAAGCAGAAAGGCGAAGACGGTTACGGGGACTGCTGCTTGCTTGCTTGCTTTCTTTCTTTCTAATAATTGTTCTCTGCAGGCTGGCTGAGTGGTCTGCATCTGGTGCATTGTACTTAATCTGTAATCGTTGCATCGCTTGACACAATCAGAGACACTATGGAAACGTCGCGTCGTATGTGATGTCTCGCCTCGCCTTGCCTTGCATTGGCTTACTCTGCCTGCGAGTAAGTAACGATAGTATCTTGTGTTGTATAGTAAAGCTGATAGCTCAACGCCACCAAGTAAACAAAGCATACATAGTATGCTCTTACATACTCGGTCTCACAGTATGTCCTGGACTAGCGTAAGAATAGTATTCTGTTGCTGGTTGATAAAAAAGTGACCACGAACAAAGAGACATACCTAACTCAAGAGACGTCGAATATATGTCGAGATAGTCAGCAACACGATCAAACGCAGACCCACTGTCGGTGCTAATGACCGACTCAATCCGAGACACTTGCAACAAATCTTCGTCCTTTTGGCTCATGCCCTTCGGCAATGTGTCTCAGCTAACATGCAGCCCGAATCTACAGCACAAAGTGACACTAGTCATTGACTAAAACACATGAATGGATATTTCCCTGCCAAGCCGGCTGTTTAACTCATACTATACCTATCAATTTTTTTTAGAAAATTACCGCCAATCATCAACTATGAACTTGATATGTTTCATGCACTAGTCACGCCTCATCACGACTTCACATGACTCGTTCTTGTTTAAATTGTCGCCATGACCAAAGCCTATACAGTAGAAGGAAGAAGAAGATGATAAAAAAAACGAAGAAAGGAAAACCCCTGCCCAATTATCCCTGCGGCTCTAGCCGAAACTCCCGGATCGGCAGCTCGAGACCGGATTCCAATTCAGAAGTCTCCATCGTCGGCCGAGAAGAGAATAAGCAAGGCTTGAGTGAGGTAATCCGACAATACCACAGTACCACAACAACTCGACCCCCAATGCGACCTCTATTACCTACTTATTTGGGGGCTATCACTGAAGGACGGCGGCAAACATAAACACCTCTTGTCGAAGGCGAGGAAGCCTGCCGTGGCTTATGGCATTTAACTTACTTAGTGCCTGCCTGCCTAGTAGCCTGGAGGTAACTCTCTAGTGCACTTGACATCTAAGTGTGCGTACAGTAGATTACAGATTGCACACATCTTCCACGAATATCCCGGTCAAAGTACTTTATATGCCTTGTTTACTTACATACCTACTGCTGTAACTATCACCTATCACATGTAGATGACTGTTTACCTTGCAGGTGTCTGTCTACTTGTCACATCAACGCACTGCAGTTCCAATCTTGGCAACTAAGGATTTTTTTTTTTTATAAAAAAAAAAAAAAAGAAAAGAAAAGGAAAAAAAAAAGAGGAACTTGGAACTTGGATGCATCGCCGAAACGACGGGTCCCCCAAGGTCCCACCACGCTAATGAGTTGTCTCATCAGTCAATCCGCGGTGTTGGGATTCAACGTTCCCCGATCATAATTTTTTTTTTTCCCAACTACGATTACGAGCAAGGCTATCCCGACCAGCGATCCCCGACCCGGGCAAACCGCTCGCTTACGACTTGACTAGTATCCAACTAGAATAAGTAGGTACATACGCAATGTTATGTTTCATATTTTTGGGGGTTCGCTTCGTTGTTCATCAGATCAAGCTCGACTAAGTGACTAGCTAGCCGACAATTGTGCAACGGTTGTAATTAAATGTTCTCTCTGGTCTGACCGCCCGTTCGATCGCAAATCAATCGTTGCAAATGAGTAGACCAGTCATCACCGGGATTACCGAGGCCTCACCGACTTTAGCCATTGCATCGTATTATTGCTGCTACCACTCAAAGGACAACAACAACAACCCGATGTTGACAAGTAGGTAGGTACTCGAGTTCGTCAACTGGACACCCGTGTATCCGCGGATCACACCCAAGATGCTCTCTCCCGTCCAATGGGCGATTTCGTCCGTGCTGGATATGTGCACTCTGCCTCGATCAGCTGATGACAAGCCAGATAGGTACGCTCGGACGTTTCGCTAACCTGCAATGCGCGTGCAGATGCAGTGTAAACTTGGGTAGGTAGGCCATTATGTATGTCGTAGTGTAGCCGAAATCTCTGGTTCTCTGATACCCTACACAGCACGTAGGGACCTTGTCAGCAGGATTCCACTACTACTTAGCCTGTTCGCTCGGCTTACAGGCGAGCATTGTAGTTAAATCGTCAGCCTCATTTGTTGACGTACATACATACATACACAGTATGCACCAATATTTCGCAAAAGCACAGTTGTTCTGCTATGCCCTATTCATCATTAGTATACCAATGCGCAGTATACAAGTACTGGATTGACGTCGTAGATCAAACTGAGCATCAATCTCGATGCATCATGTATGTTTATTTTTAATTACTATAATCCAATCACTTCGCCTTGACCTTCCCCCTCTGGCCCCATGTAAGAGTAAGACCTGCCCCACGGTTACAATTACCTCGACTCCCCAGGTAGGCAGCGAGACCTGGAGAAGAGGAAAAAAAAAAGACCAGGAAAAATTCCCTGCGAAGCTAACTCTTCCCAGAATCTGTTGAGACCTATACAGGGAGTTCTAACCACGCAGTGTTCCTGAACACCCAGTGGGGGGATAATGGACCGACAACGGCAGGATTTGAACCTACGACCCCGAAGGGATACGATTGCAAGATATATAGATATATACTGTAGATATATATTTATTTCTAGTCGTACGCTATAACCACTCAGCCACGTTGCCATGTTCGATTCGTCGTCTAATAGCAGCTAGGTAATTCCGCCGTGGTGGGAAGGGGAGAGGAGGGGAAAAAGTTTGAAGCCATCGTGAATCCACCAGTACAGTGCCAAAAAAAAAAATGAAATTGAAAATTGAAAATCCCTAGCGCAAACCCAGTCGGTCAACTTTGACAGGTCCCGGTAGTAGGGTAACGGTAGCTGAAATACCGGACCACGCCGAAGCCTTGTCAGCAAAGCTAAGTGATTCGGGGCAAATAGCCAACCATTCCGCGGACGATGGCCAGATATACTATGTACTAATTAGCGTCCAAGACAGGCTCGAACGAGCCCGCCGTCGCCATAGCCATATGTATACTTACTAACTAGAATAGAAACGTTCCGTTTCGGATGGCCGGACCTATCGGGTCATCTGGCGAACGAATGGTGATTGATTGGGCTCGAGGGGGCGGGACACAAGAGAAGAAAACAAAACAAACAATGAAATCCTACTTGCAAGTCATTACATCATCGAACAGAAACCTCGCGCCGACCACCCCCCCGTCTGGTGATGATGAACCCTGTCGTGCTCTCTTGCGTGTGTATGTGTTTCAGAGACGAACATATGACTAGGAATCTCACCCCGGGGTTGTAGTTCCACCACCCAAAAGTCGTTGGCGACTCACGTGGAGCCACGCCGTTTTACTTAGGCTTATCTCACCGCTGGCTGCTCACACTCTTTGAAGATCTCGGGCAATGGACCATCCTAGAGCTGAATGCGGAGGTCACGAGGGAAATGTTGCCGTGAAGTCAGATAGGCGGAGAAGAAGTGTACAGCACAGTCAATTATTCATCGTAAACATCCGTTCGCAGTCTATGCTAGATATCTAATGCAACGACTTGGAACAGTCAAGGTATTCAATTTTTCCCACCAAAGCTTTCCCCCCTCCCCCTCTCTTCTCCCCCTAAGAAATAAGCAGAGTCTGACAACCTGAGTGTGTTCGTGCTCTTGTCTCTCCGTGTTCTTCCGTACAATTCGTGAAACGATGCTCATGTGATGTGTGATGCAACCATAGATCCCAGAGGTTATGCCAATAGGAGAGAGAGGGGGAGAGAGAGTGCGTGCGTGTGTGTACGACCGTGAAGCCCTTTCTCATCTTCCTCGAAGGTCCAAACGAAATGAACATGGTCATTCTGGTAGAATTCCAAAACTTCCCTTGAAAAAGAAACGAAAACGCCGAATTACCCATACCAATCATTCCCTGAGGAAAGTTGTGCAAAATCGTCTATAAATGGAATTGTAGCGGCCGTAAATCATATGCAAATAGGTGTGTCTCCATTACGTCCCGCGTGGAGACAAGGCGGTTTGGGTTCGTGTCATAATGGTCAAATACGCTTGTTGTTCTTCGCTTCGTATCCAGAAACAGACAAAAAAAAAATAAAGAAACCCGCAGTAAAACGCCAGCCACCTGGCTGCTAGATGCCTTGGGTGATGCGATGATGTTCTCGTGAAACAGCGTATGTCGAGAGGAGATGGCGCGGCAGCAACAGAATTTTTCATGTGATCCAGTTCTGATTCCAATCCGAGTTTCCATGTAGTACCAGGCGATAGTCGTATACGTAAGAAAGTAATCAGTCAATCATTCGTCTTCACGCGTCAGCACGTTCCCGCCAGGGTAGACACCGCCGTTGAGAACGTATTGCTCGAAAGGTAGGCAGCTGATGGTCTTGCGTGACGATCGAACCCATTTCGGCGTAGGGACGTCGTTCCAATTTTCGTCGGTAAGGGGGTAGAAATTGTAGGTCTCGTGCGACGGCAGGTCTTGGTGCTCGCAATCGAATATGCCCTCGAGGTGCATGCGCTCTAGCTTCGGGAGCTTCACTCGCAGGCCGGTGAACAGCGATCGGAAAGTTCCTTCGTAGAGGTGTATGCCCCCGTGTGATGCCTCGAATGGTTTGGCCAGCCCGCGACCGCCTAGTCGTAGTCGCACCAAGGTGGTACCGTGTCGCCCCAAGAACTCCTTGAGATCCTCCTCATCACACGATACACCCTCCAGTATCAGGTCGGTGAGCCGTTTGTAGGTAAAATCAAAAAATAATTCACCGAAAGTGAGCGCAAACCTCGAGTGTTCGCTCGAATAAGGGTGGAAAGCAAGCTTCAGATGTGTTACGTTCGTGGCGAGTTGAAGTATGCGACCCAGTCCATTCACCGCTCGAAATGCCGACGTCGGTCCCCGGAGCCCGGAAGGATCCAAAGTCAAGTTCAGGCTAGACAGGCTGTTGAAGGATTGAGCATGTGTGAACCAATGGAGGCGGTGGTTTGTCAGTCGAAAAATCTCGAGCGGCAGTCTGTCTACTTTGAACGAAGAGAGCTTGATCCCGTGCAGCGCGAACATGACCGCATCCAGGTTCTGGTACGTTTCCTGTCGGTCCAGCTTCCTGCAGTTAGGCCAGAAGAAGGCCTCCTGGATAAACTTGTTGTTCAGTGAGGATGGGCATTGC
Source organism: Xylaria curta (assembly GCA_022495235.1). Classification (NCBI taxonomy): domain Eukaryota; kingdom Fungi; phylum Ascomycota; class Sordariomycetes; order Xylariales; family Xylariaceae; genus Xylaria; species Xylaria curta. The sequence continues at coordinate 204,115 of MU375929.1, read as the reverse complement.
GCAAAGGAAACCTCGAGATCGCGAAGATTCGGCAAGGCCGAGCAGGCCTCGCGAAGGTCGTCAGCCCTCAGATGGAGTGGTCCGACCTTCTTACGCCCTTTGGCAATCCTGTCGTATTCTACTCGAGCCTGTGCCATCGTCTCGGCACGTTCCTCCGGAGGGGCCACAAAGTGCTGGGCCCTACTTAGGTGTATATTAGCTAGGAACTGACAAGACGGGAAATAAAAGACCAATTCAGCCGGAGCACTTCCTCTCGGTGCGGGTCCCTGAGAAGAAAGCCCCCCCCTTCGGCGAAAGGTGCGATGTTACACGGCAATCAATTAAGGAACTTACCATGAGGTACTCCATGCATCATAGTACGACAGTTCTCCGAGGAAAATGTTGATTGACTGGATACTCCCTCGGAGGCGTTCGTGGAGTGCGATGTTGTGTAGCCGATCAATATCAAGGCGCCAATTGAGCGAGGTGAAATGTGGCGATAGCAAGTATTCATAACCAACATCCGCCAATTTGGGGCTCGCGGCGCGCAAATTGGGAACCGATTCGAGATCACAGTACGAGTAGATGAGCCTCAAAAGCTCGACTGGTAAAGAATCCATGGAGGGGTGGGAGCGAAAAAGGCGAAGGATTCTGCTGACTGGTAGGCGGGATGGGAAAATAATTAACTAGGTTGGTCGAGTACTTGTGGAAAATCCGCCAAACTCCGCCAGATGTTCAAGACACTACAAGATTGAATGATTGAATGAATTCATAAGACGAAACGCCGATACAGGAAACTCGGGGGATGTAGTATTTATAAATAAAAAAAGAGAGAGAGAAAGATTTCGGGTTCTCTTTCTGAGTCGACAGGATGCAAACTGGGAAATATATATATATGCCAGGACCCGAGGGAGAAGCAAACAAAAAAAAGGCGTCGTGCAGTGGTTCTTAATAAAGTGGCGGAGAGATAGGTTCATTTGTGCATTTCTGCAGCAAGCAAGCCAAGCGTCTCCGATTTAGGACAAAGAGGGAAAGCGACTAGAAGTATCGGTGAGAGTGAGACACACGTAGGCACATGCTGGTATCTGACGGGCAGCAGCAGAAAAGAAGTTTTCTCGTGGAATGACTGGCGGGCGAGACTGGCCGAACTGGGCCCTGGTCGGGATGGATCTGACTACCTGGTATCGCGGTCGCAGAGAGCCTGACAGCAGACGACCACGAAACGGAAAATAAGATGCACGTACAGACAAATCGCCAAAGTAGCGGTATAGTAGCGGTAAAGCGGGTGTACCCCCCCTTGGTGTCACACCTGCAGCAACCTTCCTCGACCATGCCCGAAAGAGGACGTGACGGTGAGAAGATGCTGCACAGTCCTTCCCGCGGGGCCTCCTACTGTGGCCTGCCACTATTAGTACCTGCATTAGATCCCACGAGGCAGCTTGACACTGTGATTTCTCGGTGAAGCTGCGACGAGCTGCGACTTCCTTCCCAGAGAGAGAGATAGATCACTGTGATTCGCCTGCGTCATGCTGGGTCGCCAAGGGTGCCTGGTCGCGCGCCAGCTCGCCAGCTCAGCCGGCCCCCGAATCGCTACCCAACAGGAAGGGTTTTGGTAACGAGAACCAAGAAAATCTTCAGGTGTGGCCGAGCTGGATGGAGAGTAAACAACTTAGCTAAGTCAGTCAGTCAGTCAGCATGGACAACAACGTTCAAACACGAGTCAATACGTCTGAAAGGGTAAGTAAGTCTGATGATATCCTATTTATTATTAGCTGCGTAACACGCGGCTGGAGGGTATCATATATAAACACGAATAATTCGCTCCAAGCAACCGCCCCATCCGTCCATCTATCCATCCATATTCATCTCAGATGCCCAGTACGTCACATCGCCAAATTTTTTCTCTCTCTATAAAACATGCATGATATCCACCAACAACTAGTCCCGGTAGACAGGCACTTCTAATCCAAGCTGTCGGCAATCGTAGCCCGAATAGGTGCAGGCCACGCCGCCAAGAGGATTCCTCAACACGTCAGTAGTCTAGCGCCAGATGCTTTCGAGACCGCAAGATGTTGAGCGCCTATAGCTTTCCATGTCGTGCCCGAAAGATTCCCACATCTTCATCGTAGTAAAGAATTTCACGTAGTCCCAGCCGTGGGAGTGAATCATTCGCTGTCCCTTCCGTAAAAGAATCCGGCTCTGATTGGTCGTCGCTTTCCTCTGGATCTACATTCTCGGCATCCATAAATGGTCCAACTTCTTCGTCGTCATCTTCGTCGTCGTCTTCTTCTTCATCAGTTATATCGTCGCCTTCACTATTCCCGCCATTGTTCGTAGATACGACATGGCCATTGCCATCTTGGGAACGATTGTCACGTTTTACCTCCGTAATCTCGAAGCACTTATGCCAGAGTCCTACATAGGTAAGTTGTATCTCTCTTCTCAAACTAATTATATCCGGAACCTGAAGTGCGAGCTCTCTCGGTGTTGGCGACGACCTGGAGTCGCGGCCTATCATTTGCGGAATATAGAGAGAGCGCAAACTGGCCATCTGAGGCAGTCGCTGGAGAAACGTATGCTATGTTGCATTGTTGTCAGCGGACTGCGTGGTAAGCGCTTTCAGGCATATACTAACCCAGTCGTTGCAATCGATCACCATGCCCAATTCCCTCAAACTCGTCATTCTGCCACTGGTGATGTAGGATAAAAATTCATCCTTCACAGCCCAATGCCTCCAACGCCCGTTTGTTCCCATTGAGATAGCTGTGGTCTCCTTGTCCGAACTGTCAATCAGAAGTCGTTTTAGGCTCTTCCGCTGTCGTTTCACTGCGCTCTTGAAAACTTGTTCCAGAGTGACAGAGGGCTTCATCGTACGCTGTCGATCTTGTAGAAAGATGGTTTCCATAGTGTTGGGTGCAATGGTATCTTTTATGAAGCCGAGGAGAGCTGGCGACACTGCGTCGGTCGAGATGTGCTTCAATGCCAGATGATATCGTGTTGATGTGCCTTTGGGGGACCCGAGGGCTGGAAGCATAGGTTGAAACTGCTGTCGCAGTACCTTCCACAGAGCCTCATGATGCTGACAATCAAGAATCGTCAAGCCTAAGATACGTTTATCAGAAATACTATTCAGTGTGCAGTTTGATTCATGCCCAAGCATGCGGGAGCAAAAACTTTAGACAACACAGGACAATAATGAGATGCAGAAAAGCGTACTAGTCATGCCACTCCAATCAATAGCGCGCGAACACACTGCAATTGACAGGGGCACTCTCTCAAGTGCCAAGGTTTCCAACTTGAGTTTTCCCTCCAGACACTTCCTATCCGAGCACGAAGTAGGAAAGTCGTCATCGACTGCAATCTGTGGTTGAGAAGCCGCATTGATTTCGTCCACTAGTTCCACGGTCTTTTCGTCATTGAAGTCATCAGCATTCTGCCGGCTTTTCAATTTTGGTTTTCTGCGGACTGCGGTTGCTGGTGTTAGTGTGTTCAATCTTAAGCAGAACACGAAAGTATGATATTGAAAATCAGGTGTAGCAAAAAAACGACGCCATTAATTCCGACAGAATCAACAGTACTTGTATATATAGTCACGTCCGCGATATCGAGATAGTACCAAAGCAGCCCAAGAAAATGGTCACGGTCCCTTGGAAAGATAGGACGGATACGAGGTTGATCGCAGGTGGTACTTACTATCGTGGATCCGGCCGACTAACACTCCCAGTACGCCTCCCAGTCTGGTCGTGGGAATTCGACTCTCACCTGGCCACTTTGCCTCGTGATCAACCTGCTGTAAATCGTCACCGTACCAAGGCCGCGCGAAATCGTGTAGATCATGGGCTCTCTTGGACATTCCAACTTGAAGTTCACGAAGTCGAGACGCAGATCGCTCAATCAGGACCGACATCTCATCCAGGTAAGACAGCTCATCTATGTCTAAGACCGTTAAGCTCTTGAGTGGAGGCAAAACACTAAAGGTCGGGTACTCTGCGCAGCTCTCAGCGTAGCTCTTCAGCTGCGGTGGTATCGCGCCTAGAATACCCGGAATAGGCGGGGGGAGATTGAGAGCTGGGTGTGTCGCTGTAGGGCTAGAGGCAGATGAAGAGCTGGAGGTCGTGGAGCTGTGCCAGCGGACCCATACCTTCTCGAGCTTCGTCTGACCTCGATTATCTTCGTGTGATGACAGCGCCATGAAAACATCAGACGAAACTCCAGTGGGCATATCCCACACGAAGGTTTCAAGGTTAACCATCTTCGAAACAGCAACAGCCACCAGTGTGCCTAGCATCTTGCCGCTCTCTTTGGTAAGCAGATACTCCGAGGTCCATTCTGTAGGTCCGTCGCCTATCGAAAACTTCCGGATGTACTTGGTGTAATCATTGTTTGCTAGTCGATGTGAAATATTTGGCCGTCCGCGACCGATTGCACGCGAACGCTGTATTGACTCGGCAAATCTGCTAGGAAGACATAATGTCGCCAAGCCATAAGAGAGTGCATCAACACACTTGGAGCTCTGGTTTTCAGCAGCGACATCCGGCCACACGATATCGAAGCGAGAATAGATGTTAGGGACAGCTAGCTTGTAGAGCGCGGAGTGGGTCATGGCCAACGCGATCAAGTCGTTGGTGTAGGTGAGCTGTATAAGCCACGCTTGGTTAGCATGCTACTTCGCTTCATTATATATATATGTATGCATATATTTATATATAAAAGTCAAGGTTAGTGCTTGCCTCGTTCACGATCAGTCTTAGCACGTCGACTGGGAGGTTCAAAAGGGTGAGCGGCATCCCCTTGACCTTGATACCCTCCCATTCACGATTTTTGTCTTTCGTGAGCTGCATTGTGGCTGGCGATACGGAAGCTGGAAGATGGGTCTCGCCAGCAAATAGGCCCGGCGGCACATGGTTAGTATCGTGCTTCGTGAACGGATTGAAGGTTAGGGGACCCTTCGTCTCTGAAGCAGTGTCAAGCGCCATATTGAGACTGCGTCGTTGTACGCCGTAACTAGTTACTCCCGGAACTGATGCGGTCGAAAGTACTTAGCAAACATACCATAAACTGCAGCTGAGGCGGTAGGAATTCGCACGTCGAGTCCTGCGAGCAGGGTGCGAGAGACCTCTAAACCTTGGCCTCTTTGGGAAAGACAGGAGGGTTGGCGTTGAAAGATGTTAAAAAAAAAGATGAGCGCTCTAAATAATAATTGGCTGAGGCGTTTTGCTTTCAAAATCCCGAGGCTTTCAAGCTACCTACCTACATATAGGTCATCATATATAGGTGGGCGGGTAGGCTCAAAAGCGTGGAGGAAGTTGGAGAAACCAACCAGGCACTTAGGATGGGGAGGCCAATAGAAGGAAGTCAGTCACACAGAATTGTCGGGTTTGCTACTGGTGTCTCACTGGAGCTTCTTGAAAGACCCCTCCAGCTGAAAGACGACGAAAGACTAGAGAGAAGAGACTAGAAAGGCTGCGGCTTGCCGCGTAGAACAACAACCTTGCTTGAGCACATGGCGTTCCTTGGGTAAGTATCTACTAGGTAGGTAGGTACCCACCTATAATTATAAGGTAATGCAGACAAAGCGCTATTCGAACCCCGCTAGCAGACCCTCCTAGAGTGATATTCTGGGGAAAACGTCGGCGTCATTGCCAACCAACGCTGATGATTTTAGCCAGCATTCGATGTTATTACCTAGTATGATACCTCTTATGGTACCTACATATGCATGCTCGGCCTTCTGCTTAGCCTGCTTCAAGTGTAGATATGTTTCAATTACTTTTTGAGACAAAAATAAACCTGGAACACGCGATTCCCGTGGTTGTTCGTGAGCATAGCATTTATGTAAGACTGTAATTAACTGGTACTATAAAAAGTAGCTACGGTGTGCTCTGTTCAAGTTCAAATTCGATCTATAGACAAATGCCACGACATTAGATACCTACCTACCTATTTACCTAGATACCCAGGTAGCTTCTCACGTTTATTAGCAAGAAGCTGGTCAGCTACAGGATTGTTCCTAGATCCGACCTCTGTCTGTAAGTGTCCCGCTTTTACCCCCTCCCCCTCGCTTCCTTGGACCCTGTTGAATGTTAGCCCAAATCATGTACAATAGAGGGGTATGTAATCAGCCAGACAAAATTACCTGTATAACGAACTAGTGACGTTTTCTTTTTCTATTAATCAGTAAGAGATATATGTATGATGCGTCTAAATATCTTAGCTATATTTGCTATTTAGACTTGATATTTTTTCTTGCTGAAACCTGCGTTCCTGTGAGGCTACCTGTCTCAATTTCAAAGCTTTTAGGTTACCTAGTAGGTTGGTACCCAGGTACCTACCTGCTTTGTCGATGTGCCCCGCTCCATTAGATCTCCACGTCGCGATCCCAAGGCCAGAACCACCAACCCAGCGCTGTCACTGCCTCTCCATTATTGTTGTTGTCTGTCCTTTCGCGTCCAAGACCAAACTAATTGCTACTGCCTAAAGAGCACTCTGGCCATAACTCAGCAAGCAAGTCGCATAAAAATCCATTGCGCAGCATCGGTTTCCAAGTAGTTCTCTCGAAACTCGTCGTCTCGTCGAACCCATAACCGCGCATCACACCACCAAACATACTTCTCTAGAACTGCATTCGCCATTTGCCCTGTCTGCAACAGAGCGCTATCGCACAACGTCGCATACCATTCTGTGCCACTTGTACCTTGTCGCTTCACGTCTACGGCCATTTCTAGCTCTCAAACAGCAACATGGCGGGCTTTGTTGAGCAGCTCTGGGAGTCCATCTTCACCCCTGGTCCGACCCCGAGCCTTTTGATCGCAACGAATGTCACCTTTGCCGCCCTACAGCTGGTTCTCTTCATACTCCTCATCGCCACATATAGCGTGCACTTCGTCGCCTTGTCACTATTGTCGGGGGGGCTATGGTGGGCTATCAACTGGTTCGCGACTGAGTTAAATGCGGCGAAGGCAAGAGAAGAAGCCGACCGGTCGCGGTCCGAGCAGAAACCTGCCCGAGGAACCGATGACAGTGAGACCGAAGTGGAAACCATCGTCTCCAAAACCGACACAAAGACGGGAAGCACAGAGGTTGAGCCAGTGGAGCCAGCAGGAGACCTGAAGCTCCGCGCCCCGGAGAGCTCATTTGAGGCCAAGTCTGCTGCCAGTACTGAGGACGAATGGGAGAAGGTCTCGGAGAATGAGAAGGATAAATGAGCAAGAAGAAGGAAGGGAAACTTAATTAATGGAAGGGAAAATACAGGCATGTACATGATCGACAGCACAACTATGTGTATATTGACCGCCGTCGAGTTGCGGGTTGGGCATCATCATTCAGTAGCGGTTTTGTTTCGGTCACCCAAATAGGGCCTGCCATGACCACTTTGAGCGCTGCCTTAGCTAAACATGGAATATTTCTGACACCCTACAGTCTATATGGTTGTTTCGTGCTCTACGTATTCTTGTGGTTTCCAAGCCGCTGAGATTCCCGTGATCGCAATCTGCATCATAATGATGGATGGCTTGCAGCATACGGCGCGAGAGTCACGAGTTAAGGCTTTAACTGGTAGTATTTATAAGCTATGTTTTCCATATCTAAATAACGGTTACGGCCCGGCGTCGAGGATCACCCCCAATAGTAGCTTCTATTAGAACAAATACTTGAAGAAGAGCGGCAACAATCCGTCAAAGCTCTTGAGAGATAGCAATAAAGATGTTTTCGAGTAAGCGCTATACCTAGTACTGTAGCATCTGAAGACGAATTCTGCGTTGTTTAGGACTCTAAAGCTGACGAGCTCGGCTACGTTCTTATTCATTCTGGCCTTGAGAATGACAGCCCTCACGTTGAAGAGGTTTTGGGCACTGGCTACTATCGGCGCAAAGCGCCAGATGGCAGGAACCTAGCCGGACGTCTGGCCGGACATCGACATAGGCAGAACATTTCGATCAGGGCAGATAGAATGCCTAGCAGCCCTACCCAAAGCGATATCCGATCAACCCGCCTCCTGAAGTTGGACAAATTTGCCGTTATCTCGGTCACGATCTATTGCTATCGGAGGCAAAGCGGTACGATCTATCCCATACAGGTAGTCAAATCTAATTAAACACAGAACTAAACAATGAGGCTTTGATCGTGTCCCAGAAGAATGTAGGGATTGAGCAAACACGATATTTAACGAAAATGAATGCGGTTCGCCGTTTGTAGGATGTTTACATGATGTTGCCGTTTCTAGCCCCTGGTTTGCGGTCCCAACATCGAGAGCTAGCCTATGTGAAATTAAGGTGCAAGTGACAAAGCAGAGCCTTCCGTGCAGTCGTGTTGCGCAACGACTCAAATATTCCGAAGCAGCGACGCAATTTGGAGGAGCGTAAGTTTGATTTCTGGGATAGGGCTTTTACGCGCGGAAGGCCTCACGTTTAAGGGTTTGGATGTGTAATTATGCTGTACAAGAGATACTAATAGTAAAGATGTCGGTGGCAAAAACTCCTTCACGGAATAACATTATTCATGACTCTATATCTATATACAAGGTAAAAAATGCCCAAACGCTAAACCTTTCAGTTGGTGGTCTTCTCATTCTCGCCGATCTCCGTGCCAGCACTTTCGGGCGATTCAGATCCCAAGTTGTTTCCCTTCAACTTCTCGTTCTTCAGCGAATTGGAAGAATTCGCGGGGTTTCCGCTGAAGTAGTTGCGGATGTCCTCCGTGATCTCCTCGTCGTCATCTTGCTGCTCGAAATCCGCCGACTCGGCATCGCTGGCGGCAGCTCTCCTCTCTTCCCACTCGGCACGGAGATCGCGGATCTTGGCCTTCATGTCCAGCTCGGGGTGGTAGCTCTTGCCGGCACCCATCCATCGCTCCCACAGAGACAGATGTTGAGGATGAATCGCGATACCGTGGTACTCTTCGGGTCGGCCCTCCAAGATGTACTGCCATCGACGCTCCTGTTCCTTCAGGTCAAGACCAGTGGTATCCGGAAGCCAGATGAGAGTTACGAGCATGCCGGCAAGACCGAACCAAGGCACGACGAGAAATTTGGTCGGATTGTCAATGTAGTTGTAGAGAACGGAGGCCAAAAGAGCACCAGACTTGCCAATCATGGCCGAGAAACCGTGTGCGCTAGCGCGTACTTGCGTCGGGTAGACCTCACCAGCCACGAGGAAGGTGACCGCATTGGGACCAAATTGGTTGAAGAAGGATGATAGGAAGTAAAGAGCCTGGAAGCTGTGAATCCCGGCCGGGCTGGTGTAGTAATCGTACTTGAAGGCGGGGATAACGAAGGCGAGGAAGCAGACGAGGAAACCGATCTGCTGCATGTTCTTCCTGCCATACATCTTGTTGTCAATCAACAATGCCGCGGCATAGTAACCAGCCAATGAAACAACGACGTTAACCAAGTTCCAGTTCCAGGTCGTGAGTAGGGATTTGGGATTATCAGAAATGACATTGATAAATTGGCCTGAACATAGTGTTAGTACATGGTCTCGTGAAGCAACTTTGAATATTTGTCAACTTACTCTGGAATAGCTTGTTTCCGTAAAAGAAAACGTCGTTGAAAAACCAGCCAGCAGCAGTGGCGAATAGTCGGCCGCCGAAGTTACTGAAAGTGATCTTGAGCGACTTGACATCGTATCCTGTAACATTGGCCTTCTTCTTGGCCTTTTCCAGGTGCTTGGAAGCGGATTTCATCTTGTAGGTACGGTAGTAGACAAGCCATAAGGTACCAATCGCAGGAATCGCGAATTGAATTCGGAACGTGTACTGGGCAGCGAACTCGCTGTATGGCGGCTCACCACCAGTCCCTCGGTTGAAGATGACTAATAGGATGGTCAAGACAATCTGGTTGAAGAACTGCCCCCAGCCTTGCATCAAAAACGCCAATGTGACTTTTCGGCCTCGGTGAAGTCGATCTTCCCGAGTTGACAGCTTCCCAGCAGACACGGCATTTTCCATGGATGATGTCGCTGTAATAGGATACTCGCCACCAACACCGATGCCTACATATTGTAAGCCAATGACCTTAGTAAGATGATATAGCAACAAGACCTACCGTAGAAGAACAGAGAGAAGGCATATAGAATGACCCAGCCTTGTAGTGTAACACCCCAGGAACCAGTGAGCAATAACAGCCCAATGAACATAATCAGGGCATCCTGAATCAGACCCCATCTTCGTCCAATCCAATCACCAATGATCTAGATGGGCACACATTAGATTAAGTCAGATGGGGATGGGAGGGTGGAAGACATACACCAACACCGGTCTGGCCAAACATGATACCGATGATCTCAAGATAAGTCACTGATGCGACCCAGTTCTTATCACAGACAGTATGGGAGCCCCAGCAGGACTTCCATACATCGGCGAACAATGGTTGAAGGTTGCCTATCGAAAACAAGACATAGCCTTCCAATAGCAAACCGGCACCAGGGAGGACCGAATTCCGGAAGTACCACGAGAAGGGACTTAAGGGATCCTTCTTGAACATGGACCAGACTGTCTTCAGCTCTTTCTTGGACTCCTGTGAGCTAACCTTGTTCACGAAAGCGAAGCGCTGAGACCAGGGCAGGTCAGCCCAGTAAACACCTTCGGGAGTATACGAGTCATCGGGTTGAAGCAGGTGCGCGAAGATCTGCCTCTCGTAATCGGTGGCATAATTTGTGGAAGCCCGGCGGGGATAGTGCATGTGTTCATGACCCGTCTCCGGTCCATGAGGGACAGGTAGCTCTCCAATTGGAGGGTCATGCTCGTGATGGCGACGAAGGAAGTTAGCCATGATGGAAGATCGAATATTATGTAAACTTCCAATGAGAGCAAAGCAGGGTCGCGTCTGGCCGACGTCGATGGTGACTTATAGACACCTGCTCCCCCTAACGGAAGAATGATAGGAAGATGTGTATGCGTATGTGCCTAATGGGGTCTCCGACTGGTATGTAAATAGGGAGAGGAAAGGGACAGAGGAAGACCACGAGGGTTCTGGTTTGCTTGTGAGAAACAAAAACCCGTGGCAGAATATAGTCCGAGGGTAGAGAAGGTTTACCTTTTAAAAGACGAATAGCAGTGTCCACTATTATGGTTTCCCCGTCGTAGCACGAGTAACCAACCTTCTTACCCAGCATTAGTGAGGCACTGTACCCTCCCACATGCACATGATAAACCCTGTACGCCCGTCCGAGTGGGCATGATCTTTTACACAACCTCCAAAGATAGCGTCACTGAATATGCCGGGGTTCCCATGGACTCAGCACACACGATAACACGACGTCGAGGATTAGTGGGGGTTCGCTTTCTACAACTCCGCAAGTTCCATAAAATGGGAGCCACCTTGGGTGCATCTAAATAGAGGCTAACGACTCTTTCTGAGAGTCCAGGTTTCGATAAATAGTAACACAACCAACCACGTTAAAACATGGTTGCCATTACGTTAATGCGTGGGTGATTCCGACTGTTGTGACGCCACGGATCCAATTGCGATGCTGACCATTGGGCGCCGTACGGATTACTGATGCTTTTTCCTCGAGTGATACCGGTTGGGAGACCGGATAGCAATGACGGCATACAACAACGAAGGCTGCCGGCGTTACATTCGCTCTTAGGATTCTTAGGATCGCCGGGCAATTTTTCAGTCCGGCGCGCAGAAGGACCAAGACATGTTTGCCGTTTCTGGTTTCGGTGGTGGTGTGTAGGGTCCAGGTCAATGGTTCGCGCTGGAACCGGACGGCCAATCAGGACTCAAAGAACGAGCACGTTTTGACTTTGGCTTTGTTGATTTGCCGGGCACTAGCCAGTTGGTGCAAGATCGTTTTCGCAGGGGACAGGGATGGGATGATCACAGAAATTCTCAAAGTGGCAACGGCGAGGGACGAAACGGAGGCTCTACTAGATCTCGGCATGTCATTGGTTCAATCCAGTGCTACTCCAGCTCTAGGCCCCTGTAGGCCGTCTCCGCTCTGCTGGACAGGCGAGGGGATATCTGCAAGCCGAGCTGCGGCCTACTGCGCTCACTGGGCCCCACGGGGCAGTAAAGGGCAGTAAGTCATCGACGCAGCCATCCAGCTCTGGCTTGGTCTCGCTTGGTATGCAGCAAAAGTGTGAGCCGAGACGGCACCAGAGCATGCCCAGAGTCTGCCCAGAGCTCGGCGAAGCTTTAATCGATGGCAGTTTTCTGCATTTAGCAAGTGGTCGCGTGAGCGAATTTGACTTTTAAAAGGTCGTCTTATTCGACAGGTATTTTGACGCTTTGCCGCGGTTTGCCGGCAGCAAGCCACTGTTCTCCTCACTTGCTGATTCTCGGATCAGGCCATAATAGATACAAGACAGTACTTGGCTTAGGTAGGTAGGTGAACTAGCACAGTAGGTAGTGTAGGTAGCAAATTAAAAGGTATAGCGAGTAAATTCCCACACATGGTAGATTACCCAGATTAGTGCTGAGATCCGAGGAGACGGCTAGTTGACTAATTCCTCCTTGTTATAATTACATATCTACCTGCCTGATGGAAAGGTCTATACTATAGACTCATACGACGGCACGATAAGTATGCATAGTGGGATGAGTTTTGCATATAGAATAATAATCATATTCGGCAATGCATGTGATGCTGTGGTTCTTATGTTGGTTCAGCATAGTAACCATGTACAGATCTGTAGAGCATAGTAGGTTACGAATTCTCATGGGTGCAGTACTCGGCCAAATTACGACAACGCGGAAATAACACTGATTTTAGTAATAACATTCACCCACGTGCGTCCCTTGAAGTGAAGCTGGCAGGAATATTTGATCCATGCAGCCCTAGTCTAGTCGTCCGTTTCCGTCCCCATGCAGTCTAAGACACTTGACACCCATCCGGCTGAAGAAACATAGTCACACTGTTAAAGAAAACCATGCCAGAAGGGTGATGAATAGCGTGCAAGATTACTACTAATTTGGGTTATATTCGCAGATTTGTTTGCATAAGTGTCTTTAAGTATGGCCGAGGACACCTGGTACTAGGAAATATTAACATCGCAGACCTAGTTCAGACACCCACATTTATCTCCAAAGGGTAGGCTCATCGGAAGGGGACCGCAACATCGAAATCCGGAATCCGAAGCACTTGAGCTCCCTGTTCAAAAGTCCCGAGGTAACCAACCAATGCATCCATCTTGCTGCAGTTGCCTCGCTTGGTCTTGATTTCTCGCTGATGCTGACACCTGCGAGATCGCTTTCCAGCGAATTAAACAGCGGATATGATACTCCACGAGACACAACTAGCAAATGCACTCTATGTGGCGACTGGGTGAATTGGGTTCTTGATAGTAGTTGTATGGGTTGTATCTTCTTTGAATACCTCGGTGCCTGCGCAGTTGCAGACAGCTGCATCTAGCCCCAATTGGATGGTTAAAGTGCAATCACGTGATTTCGCTCCCAGTACCGCGCTCGGACGCGTCGGAGTCTTATCACACCCGTGACTGCGGATTGATTATGCCATGACCTCCAATTTCTGATATGTTTCTATATTCCCGTCATCTTCAACGCAAACTTCAAAAAGAACAGTAATTTCTTGCTACATATTGTAGCACGCAAAAATTTTTGGCAATGCCGCCTCGAAAAGCAAGCGGAACCGTAGTGGAGACTAGCACGACTAAGGTCAGTGTGTCCAAGACCAGCGCGGCGTCCAAAGTCGAGTCCAAGGCTCGAGTCGCCAAGCGCAAAGTCGTCGAAGCGGACTCCGAGCTCGAGATCACCTCAGAGGAAGAAGAGGAAGAAGAGGACGAGCCTAGACCTGCGAAGAAACGCAAGGCCCCAGTCAAGGCGGAGCCCAAAGCTGCTGCACCGAAGAAGCAGAGGGCAACCAAAGCCAAGTCCAAACCCGAAGACACGATGCCTCTCGCCGAGCGTACCGCCATTGCGTCTCTGAGAAAGGCCATGTACATCGGTGCTCATGTTAGCAGCGCAGGCGGTAAGCAGCTCTTATCTATCTACACTATCCCGGGATCTCCATCCAGCTGACTGTGCAAATCAATGAACAGGCGTACAGAATTCAATCACAAACACGGTGCACATCGGCGCAAACGCCTTCGCACTATTCCTCAAATCACAGCGCAAATGGGCGAACCCACCCATCACCCCCGAAGCCCGGGACGGGTTCCGGAGCCTCTCCGAGACGCACAATTTCGAGGTCCACAAACACTGCCTCCCGCACGGCTCCTACCTCGTCAACCTAGCCCAGGCCGAAAAGGACAAGGCGACCCAGGCATACGACGGCTTCCTCGACGATCTGCAGCGGTGCGAGTCGCTGGGCATCAAGTTGTACAACTTCCACCCGGGCAACACGAACGGGGACGTCCGCGATGCGGCCATCGGGCGCATCGCGGCGCAGCTCAACAAGGCGCACAAGGCGACGAGCACAGTCGTCACCGTTCTCGAGAACATGGCCGGCCAGGGCAACGTCGTCGGCTCGACGTTCGAGGACCTGCGCGACATCATCGCGCTCGTGGACGACAAGGCGCGCGTGGGCGTGTGCATCGACACGTGCCACGCCTTCGCGGCCGGGTACGACCTACGCTCGCCCGAGGCCTTCGCGGCGACCATGGCCAAGTTCGACGAGGTGGTCGGCGCCTCATACCTGCGCGCGCTCCACCTCAACGACAGCAAGGCGCCCTTCGCCTCCCACCGCGACCTGCACGCCAACATCGGGACCGGGTTCCTCGGCCTGCGCGCCTTCCACAACATCATGAACTACGACTCTCTCGCCGGTCTGCCCATGGTCCTCGAGACCCCCATTGACCGCCCGGGTCCCGATGGTAAGACCGTCGAGGACAAGCAGATCTGGGCCGATGAGATCAAGCTCCTCGAGAGCCTCATCGGCATGGACGCCGCTTCGGCCGAGTTCACCGCCCTAGAGGAGAAGTTGTATGCGCAGGGCGCGAGCGAGCGAGCCAAGATTCAGGACCAGGTCGATCGCAAGGGCGCAAAGGATGCGAAGAAGGCGAGTGCGAAGCCGAGGGGAAAGAAAAAGAAGAAGGCCGACGAGGAATCTGATGGCGGTTCTGATTAAATTTCAGCCAGTTATCAAGCAGGTAAGGTACTTCTACCTCCAATCGTACGACAGGCCGTGTATAAAGTGTAACTTTGGTAATGTATATTCGTCGTTGTGGGGAAATAGTCTGAAAAATGATGAATAGCATGGCGTCTGGGATAGGGTGAATCGCGGTAGTCGGTCACAAAACGGCCTTTTATTTTCATGGCACAGATATCTGAATAATTCGAAAGAAGTATATTGAAAGGGTAAAATGCAACTTGCGTAAAAAACGAAGAATAATAATACTGTATACCCCAAGAAAGCCACCCTGGATATCTCAAGAACCAAAGTCTATCCTCCCGCCTCTAACGCCTAGTCGAATACGTCGCTCGTCTCTCATCGTCTTCGTAATATTAGGCAGCCAAGTCCTCGCGACGTATTCAGAAGAATTCATCGCCAGCCCTGCACTGATCCCCCCTTCGCAAATCTCATGTATGCATGATAGTATAAGAGAGGCGATCTTCCCAATGCTTGTCAAAACAACAACCTCGCTCAATGCTTCTTGTTGCTCTTCGCCCAGCTCTCCACGCGATTCACCATACCACGAAGGCCAATGCCCTTCTCGCAATTGGCCTCGAGCCAGACCTCCATGCGTTCCCGGATCCGCCCGAGGCTGCGGTTGATGGGCAGCCGGGTCTCGACCTCGCCCTCGACGTGCGAGCCGGGGTTGAGCAGGACGTCGAAGCAGTCGGCCCAGATGTCCGTCTGCCAGTAGCGCTTCAGCGACTCGCGGATCTTGTACTTCCGGCCCGAGGCCGTGCCGAGACCGCCCTGGTCCGCGCGCACCGTCTCGATGTACTTGCCGAACAGCAGGCAGTGCACGATGCCCGCGAGCCCGTGGTAGTCGATCTGCCACGTCCAGGGCCGCCCCTCGCGCACCTCGGCGCAGTCCTCCTTGGTCGTCTTCCAGTCCGCTACGAACTGCACGTCCTTCTCGAAGGCGCGCATGTCGATGCCCCGGCCGAAATCGATCAGGACCACGCCGCGGCTCGACCAGCCGCCTGAACCGTCCGCGAACCACTGATTCGAGAGCGGCTGTACTTGCGACTGGGAGTGGGAGAGCGGGACGAGGTCGTCGAGCCGCAGCAGGCAGTTGTCGACCTTGAGGTCGCCGTGCAGGATCTGCTTTGAGTGCAGCGCCTCGATAGTGCGCAGAAGTTCAATGGTGAAAAACATAGCAAGCGTCTCATCCATGATGTTGGATGGCTGCTCACGGAAGAAATTGACCACGGAGAGTAACGTGGGATAGGGATGGAAGGGTAGTAGTAGGAAACACTCGTCCTGATAGAGGTGTAGCTCATGTGCCGCTGAGATGGAGGCTGTGGCGCGGTGGTGCGGTCCTAGACGATCAGCAGCCAGACGCATCATGACAAATTCCCAGGCCGTAGGCGGTTGTTCCATCTTGAGTGCTTCGAGAGGGGCCCGCTGTCTGGTCGCGAAGACGCCCCTGCCCATCTCGACAACGCCGTCTTCTTCGTTCTCAGGCGACGAGTTCTCAATGAGATATACCGGCGCGAATGCCCCGGATCCAAGTTCACGTCTCAGAGTGTATTCGCAAAACAGCTCGGGAAACTCGAGAGTCACAGGACTCTGGATAGGGCCGGTTTTCTCATTGCTGCTTTTGCCATTCTTGCCCACAATCTTCGCAAATTTTCGAATTTCGCTTCCACGATCACTTCTTTCATTGCGATGATCGTAGAACCCAGAGTATGAGTTAAGAGGTGGATGCATCTTGGCTAGTATCTCCTCTCTAATATTGCTGTCGACTGGGTTGCACTGAGCTTCTTTGATGAGGGGACCCTTCAGTATGAGAGGGCCGACAGATGCTTTGGGTTCTGGCTTGAGTTTGGGCAATCGGGGCTGGGCGAGTTTCACGGGTGAAGGACTACCACTTGACACCTCTCTTAGTGGACTACTTAAAGGTTCAAGGTCTTGGTCTTCCTCATCTTCCTCATCCTCTTCGGCTGTACTGTCCAAAGTATCCATCTTGGATGGTGTTTTCAGGTAGTAGTTTGACTTTGTACTTGTGCCCATGGCCACCGAGGTTTCCGTTCGCTCCGTGATAGGCGTCATAAATGGTAGGCGGTTATTAGCCACTTCAGCCGGATCCCTATACGGTCGTGTAGGTGGCTCATAATCCTCAGGCGGAATCGGAATAAACCTAGTTCTCGGAGGAGAGTCTTCAGGTGAGGGCGGGAAGTCGGCATCGTCTTCATGCCCGCGTGGTTCCTCGTCGTCAGGATCTATGAGATCAGACATTTCGCTACGACCATCGTCATCTAGCCCAAATTCAGTGTCGCCGTCGACCTTTGGTATGTGCTTTCGAGCGGTGAAGTCAGACCACTCGCTTATACTTCTGTCGTCCGCATCGTCATCGTCCCCAGCCTCACTTGTGCCAATTTGTCGTGTTGTGTTGGTGCTCTCTGCGCCACTGGTATAGTCACCGTCTGTCATATACTCATCTTCATCGCTTTCAACATCCTCATTAGTTGGTTTGAGAGGTGCATTAAAAATGTCGTATATCTCATCCGTCGCAGCTTTAGTATGCATTGTCATGGTGGGTTCTGACGATGCAGCTCTCTTCTTCTTGATCTTTGGTTTTGACGGAGAGTCCAGGTTTGCTTTGACTGTAGTGCCAGAGACGATCAGCAAGCAAGGCCCAAAAAGAGGTAGAAACCGAACGTGAGTGCGTGAAGCAAGATGGGTACGTACTGATTTGAGTCTCGTTAACCTCCATTACCTTTTTCTTCCTCCCCTTAGCCGGCCTAGGGTGCTCTTTTATTAATGCACCGTTCTCATCAAGCGGTACCGTATCTCTGCGAATCATTAATTTTTGCTCGACCCCCTTGGCTAGAGCTTGCACCGGAGTTATATTTTCATCTGCCACTTCATGCTGGTAATCGGCCAAGCTCTCGTCATCCCAGCCAGCATCGAGCCAGCCTCGGCTAGCGGCCCATAGTTCTTCGAAACTCAACTCCGTACCTGGCTCCTCCGGAGTAGGGTACACGGCTTCGAGGTTCACGTAAACGCGTTCTCTTTTACCATTCTGGGGGTTTACAATCACTTGGTGTTTTGAGGGAGCAATGACAATGTGAGATTCTGCTATTCTGGCCAGTGACTGAAATACACAATTGCGCAACCGCCAACAATTAGTCCTGCTGTCATCAACAATCGGCCTATGCCGGAAGGGGACAGGAATTTATTAGCTTACCGGATCCCTGAATACAGGCATCTTCGGTCCACTACTCTTCTTCACGCTTGTCTTCAACGTCTCTCCCACCCAGGGTTTGGCCTCCATCATGTTCTCCTTCTTCCTATCAGCGAGTGACCCGATTGTATCCCATCCTTTAGTAGTCTCCCCCTTTGACGACATGGCTGGTTGTGTCGAATCCGCATCCGAGAAGATGGCGAGTTTGGATTTGGCTGGTTTAGAAGATTGCCCGCCGACGCCCATGTTGGGTCTGGGCGCTTGAGGATCTGCTGGCGTGGCCGACGCTGCTGCAAATGGGTCGACCTTAGCAGCCAATGCCGTCCTCACAGTGGGCAAGGCAGGAGAGGATGGCTCATCTGTTGCATCCGCCTGTTGGGCGCGTCGCTTCTCGAACTCGCCAAACTTGCGGATAAGGCGCTGCACAGGGCGGGCGTCTCGCTCGATGCCAAGCTTGTATACCTCCTCGGCCTGGCCCCAGCGACCGGCGCTCTCGAGCCACTCGGCGTACTCCTCGTAGAATAAGGCCAAACTCTCACCAATGCTGTGACGAGAGAGAAAGACAAATGTCTCTCTGGGCGAGTCGGAGAAGAAGTGGATATAATGCAGCCACAGCTTCAGATACCGAGGGTCATTTCTGTACTGTGCTGATCCTATGAAGGCTTTGGTGGCGCGCTCTAGGAGCGTGTGTAGTTGTGATTGGGGCGTTGCTTGGGCGGAAGGGTACGCGTCAAACGTCCACCTCACATAGCGGTCGAAGACATCGAGGGGGTCGTCAGACTCGGACAAGGCGGCGACTTCGGCCTCGTATTCAGCTCTGATGCAGTCGTTGATGTTTTTGGTGTCGGACGGAGTGGGCGTCGACAGCTTGTGTAGGGGCGAGGGCGAGAAGACTTCGACAAGCTTCTTCGCTGATCGGCCGCCGGGTAGAGATTGAATGTTTTCTTTCTGGCCTTCGATGACATCGAAGTCAATGAGATCACCGGCAGCCATATTGCATGTGTTTTTGTGGAGGTCTGTACTGGCCGGATTATTAGAAGACCTTTCTTTTTTTTCGTGGTGAAACTTGAGAAGGAGAGACGCGGTGTGGGGAGCGGGATTGCATTAACTAGTCAGGAACCTTTAATTGATTGTTGACTGTTGTGGTAGTTACATCCCACCCAGTGTTGCCCTGACAACTTCTTATTATGGGCCTAGCCTATCAGCGGCAAACGAATAGCATAACTTATATACCCTCAGTACCTAATACATAAAACCTTCAATATTAGGTAGTTTACTTTGATAATTTAAAATTATTGGAACCACCTATATTACCGTTAACCTAGCTAGATGATAATTTTTCATAGCTAAGCTAAGCTATCAAGGGACTTAGCTATGAGGTTACCTGTCTCCCCAAGATATGTTCATTTGCCTACACACTTGCTATTCCAGGTAGCATGGTGTATCGCATGAGATCCTGTAAGTCGGACTGTCTTTAGTATTTGTGTAGATAAAGCAGGTAGTTAGTGAATGTTGTGGTGGAATACCTAACCAATCGCATGTCCAATCTAGAGCCAGCCAGGTACCGCAGCTTTAAAGAGGAATTAAAAAATGACATCGAACGAACAAATTAGGCAACCTCATCTTCGGCAATCAGAGGCCAGAAGCCCTCCTCGAGAACAAAAACCTTCTTCACCATGGCCGCAGCCGTCACAAACCTAGCATCCGCGTTGTCCTCTCCCGTCTGACTCTCCGCATAGGCATCCACGCATTCCCGAATCTCCTTGACAAAGGCCTGGAAAGCCTGCGAGGTCCAATTGGGAATGAACAACTTGCGCAGCGCGCCGCCATCGAGGTCCGCCTCGAAGTTTGTGACTGCATCCTGCCCGCTATGCTGACTCGCATAGCTCCAGGCAGCAAGGTACGCCATTTCCGTCGCCCAGAGGACGACCAGGCCGTCAAATAGGGTCCTTGGCGACTCTTCCTGCGGTTTCGTGGTGAAAGAATCGAATAGCTCGATGTAGCTTTTGGTTGTCGCGTTGGGGCCGAATCTCTGCTCGCCGGGACCCGCGGCGGCCAGGTCGAGATTGTAGCTACTTGCCGTCTCCTCGAAGAATCGTAACTCTCGCATGATTCCAGATAGGCATTCCTGCAGAAGCGTAAGGATCCGCCATTGCAGAGTTGCGCTCGCGCCCTCTGCACCAGCCTCGACAGGGAGTTTGACGCGCGAGATCAAGCCGCCAATGAATCGGACGTAAGCTTGCGCGTACAGCCGGTCTTGCGAAAGCCACTCGCTGAGGGTGACGCGCTCAAGGCGACCTTGGCCGCCCAGGCGAAGAAATTGTGACTGCGTTGCGCGCTTGCAGAGGTTGTCTATCTCCGCGTCGGCTAGCAAACTCTCAGTTAATGAAGGGTTCCCCATCTTGTCCCGGATGCTTGATTCAATTGAAGAATTCTTCTGATACACATCAATCTCACAACAAACTCAAGACATATGTTGTGTTGAAATGTTTGACTATGAATTCTACGTGTCTCCAACAACGCGGATGCCGAAATCTACAAGCTTTCATCTTCTAAGAGGCCAGCAAAGAACTACCAGCCAATTAAATTCTCGTCATATTCCTGCACAACCAAAGAACGCAAGCCATCCCACTTGACGTAATAGCTAAGTCATTGTACCTTGGCAGACTCTCACAATTCACGTAATAAGTTTTTGTAACTATGATACCGTTCAAATCGACAAATGTGAATAAATAGCACACCGTATGTGGCAATTCGCCATGTTGATAGATGGTCCTGATCAGCATCGTCTGGGCCGCATATTTTCAGAATGCTCAAGGGTTGAAAGAGGCCTTCAAATCTCTTTACAATGCCAATGTAGAATAACCCCATTGACCCCATGAATCCATACCCAGTAATAGTAAAGTACACGCATTTTCATGCAATTGTCAAGCAAAGCTCGCCTCAATTTGCTCACCATCATTACCGCCAGAAGTCAAACTACCTAACCAACTTGATCGAGAGCCGGAATCGGCCCATTTGCTCTTTACCATGCTCCCACCTCGAAATTTTCCTATTAAATATGTTAGAGAGTGTTTTGAATAATGAGCATTGTACACTTACCTCGGGGAAATACGTAGTAACGACGGTCCTATCAGCAAACTTCCTTCCTGCCAATGCTTGAAGCGCCTTTTTGGCTGATTCTGTGCTATCATATTTGACGTAAATTTTACCAACACCAGCAGATTGTCGGCTGCCTCCAATTGGCCTCGGCACTTTCATCTGCAAAACCTTGCCATATTTGGCGCACTCCCCTTCCACATCCTCGCAGATTTCTGCTTGGTCAGCTGGATCAGTCTATAGGAGGATCTTAGAAACTCACCTTCATAGTCATCGTTGTCTAACAGCTCTTCTGGTGTCACCATGTTGAGTAGTTGCACCACGCGACTTATCTCTGCGTCACCAGAAGCAGTAGTGCCGGCAAGCATGGACATGGCATTAACCCCCATCTCTACACCAGACACCTGGGTGATTCCAATGCTAGCTTTTTGAACCTTGAGGTTCTTTTCGCCGATAACCATGCCGTGCAGACCCTGCACTGCAATATCTGTAATAGAAGGATCGACAAACTCGCAAAAGGCGATACCCTAGTAGCTGTTAGATTCAAACACTGGTCCAGTAGAAAGCACTGACTTACGCGAGATTCTTCGGTGCCATTGTCCTTCACAAGAACGAATGCTTTTAGCTCACCAAACGCCACCAGAAGCTCAACGACCTGCTCATCTGCGAGATAGGGAGGGATGTTTGAAATACTGATCTTATTGGGAGTGTCGACCACCACCTTTGATACCACACCGGGCTCATAGGGTGTGTCATCTGGCACCGCCGGAACAATGTAATCCTTTGGTCGTCTTATTTGGAGTCCGGCAGAAGCCGCCCCGTTCATCGCATCGTCTGCCTCCATCGTTATACCATCCAGAGCCAGAGCAACTGTAGCTTCCGAAGCATGTCTGAACTCAAGTAGTGCAAAGGAGTTGTCCTTCGAGACCTGACATAGGACACAGGGATCGGTACTTTCGATGACGTTGAGCCCATTCAGCTGAAGATTAAAGAAGCTGGTAACACTTTCTTCCGTAGAGCCTGGGGGGATATTGGAGACTAATAGTCTCTTGCTTTGCCGAGAGTTGCCAGGTTTTAGTGCAGCGCTATTAACGGCACCACCTGGGTGGTTCATGAAAGCCTGTAGTCTTGTAGGATCCATAGGTTGTTGTCGCGGTGCACCGGGCAGCGGGAACATACCCGACAGCTTCGCTTGCTCAGCTGTGACGTTATCGTAGCCAGGAGGCTTGATATCCCACTGTGTCATGCGACGCTTTCGCTCGAGGACAGGGACGACATCGGTAAGATCCGGTGTGGGCTCACGCTTCTTAGGGGGGGAGGCACTTCGGCCACGGCGGTTTTGCGCAAAGAGGTCTTCATCACGGTCTCTACCACCACGGTCACCACGGTCACCACGGTCACCACGATCACCACGGTCGCCACGGTCGCCACGGTCTCGCCGGTCAGCACCACCACGGCGATCGTCTCCATATGCGTCACGGTCCCGACGAGAAGGCCGAGGGGCCTCATCACGACGGTGTTCTCTTCGAGCACCCCGATCACGATCCCACTCACGCTCTCTTCGATCACGGCCAGCGCCCCCGTACCGATCTTCACGTTCGCGGTCTCGGTGGCTTCGGCTGGAAGCATAAGCATCCTCGTCACGGTGGGAGCGTCGGGGCGACCTGCTACGCCTTCGTTCACGTCGTTCACCGCGATCACCGCGATCGCCTCGATCCCGTCTGTCATCGCGAGAGGAGTAGTCGCGGGACGCGCCAAGGCGGCCATCTACGATTAGCTGGTCAGCTACCAAAACCCAGTGCCATGATGATAATGGGAATGGGCATAGATTAATCTAGGAGGTTGGTAAACTTACCGCGCGCAGAGTAACTGTCTGCGTTCATGGCGACAGAGCGAATGTGATCAGGATATGACTTGGCGGCGCAGTTGGACGATAGATAATTCGCTCGCTAGTCAATGTGGATGTGATGTGGTGTGGTTGCGGGCACCGTTAATAACTACCAGCCTCGGAAGAATGCAAAGCTCCTGGTAGAGCCGCGTTAGAAGATCGACCGCGAGGCTGGAAGAATTAGAAATTTTGGTTGGATGGGGAATTTCCAGTTTAGGCTCTCCACATGCTGCAGTTACAGGTGGTCTAGGTGCAGCTGGACGTGTAGCTAGTACTAATGAGTACTAGCTTAACTACCCAGCTAGTTTAGTCCAAGCGCCACTTGCCCCTTTGGGACCCTGTCTTGCCTTGTCAGCTTCAATTCTCTTCCATTTCTACGCAGTCAACCCTGAAATAAACCCATCTTAGCCATGTTTTAGAATCATACTCTACGAAATACCTAATCGTTTCCGCCGTGCTTACACTTCTACCGTATGTTCTGTTATGCCGCCACTCCGCATATCTGAGTGGCGCAAGCTGCCTCTCAGCTTGACAGAGCTCTGCATTGATACGACTCTCCGCTGTGGACAGTCTTTTCGGTGGCAGAAGATTGATGATGAGTGGTAAGCGATTGGAGCTTTTTTGTTTAGTATATTTGTTGTCAGGATTGTTATTCTAATAAATCACTTTGTAGGAACTGTGTGCTACACGGCCGATTATTGTCATTGAAGCAAGATGAATCATTTCTGCATTATAAGGTAACTTGGCCCAAGGCCAGTTCGTGTTCACGCAAAGAGACAAGCGGCATAGGTATCCAGCAAGAAGATGACACCGAAGCTCTTCTGAACCATTACTTCAGCCTAAGACATGACTTGAATGCCCTTTATAACCAGTGGTCTGAATCGGATTCCAACTTCAAAAAGAAGGCACCAAAATTCACAGGCATCCGTATTCTCAGCCAAGATGCTTGGGAGACATTGGTAGCTTTCATCTGTAGCAGCAACAACCATATCTCACGTATTTCATCAATGGTACGAACTTTCACGTCTCGGCTTCGTTTGGGATGCTAATGCCTTGAACAAGGTCAAGAAACTCTGTGTGCATTACGGACCTTTGATAGGACATATAGGAGATGAGGCATTCCATGATTTCCCATCGCCTCAAGCTTTAACTGGCAAGAAAGTCGAGTCTCACCTAAGAGATCTCGGATTTGGCTATCGGGCCAAGTATATCGTTGAAACTGCCATGATAGTTTCTCAGCAGAAACCTGAAGGGTGGTTGGAGAGCTTAACTAACCCCGAAAACCCGGGGTTTGCGTCAGCTCCTGCTCCCGTTGCCGTCAGAGATGGACCGATCACGTATAAGCAAGCCCATGAAGAACTCCTTCTGCTCTCTGGTGTTGGGCCTAAAGTCGCGGACTGTGTATGCTTGATGGGACTAGGCTGGAGCGAGGCCGTACCAGTTGACACACACGTATGGCAGATCGCTCAGCGTGATTATCGATTTGGGAAAACCAAGACCAAGACGTTTTCAAAGGCCATGTACCACTCCGTCGGCGACCATTTTCGTCAGATATGGGGCCCGCAAGCCGGGTGGGCTCAATCAGTCCTATTCACGGCGAACCTGAAATCATTTTCCGAACAGGCGGCCGCAAATCCCAAAGCAGTCGACATTGCGGTGGAGGTGAAACAGGAGATAACGAGTGAATCGCTACCTACTACCAGAAAACGCCGGACTACAGCTATTGTTGAGCAAATAAAAATCGAGAAAGAGGAGGCGTCAGAAGTCAAGATGATCAGTAGAAAGAGGCGGAAGACGCGGAGTTGAGATGATTGAATTAGCATACAATAATCACCCTAATTTGCCTCTCACCTAAAGGCATCTTAGGCGCTCTCTTCTCGATCCGTATCACCACCTATTGATACTCTGCCAAATAATTACTCCTCCCCGAGACCGACCAGTCTCAATGACACGTCATATAGTTTCTTTGCGTCTTCCTCATGATATACCCATGGAGCATGGCCAGGACCTACCGAGTCTGAACCTTCTACAATTCCTTGGCTGACATGACATTCTTCCAAATATTTTCCTCCTTTGCCCTCGAGTTCCCGGCTCGCAGCAGCCCACACCGATGTCGCCGCGCCTTGTTCTGCATTCTGCATGTACCTTTACTAGCGTCAGCACCTCTCTTTAGACACGACATTATTTTAGAAAGGAATATAGAGCTTCCCGGCGTGGAGCACCTAGAGAGAGTTTTTCTTTCCCGATCCCC
The DNA here is from genome assembly GCA_022495235.1 of Xylaria curta. Taxonomy (NCBI): domain Eukaryota; kingdom Fungi; phylum Ascomycota; class Sordariomycetes; order Xylariales; family Xylariaceae; genus Xylaria; species Xylaria curta. The sequence goes on along the minus strand of MU375929.1, from coordinate 178,640 downwards.
GGCATTTGGTGGAAAGATGCTCAAACGGGATTGGTTCCCATCTTACTCACATATAGCTGTGTATAGGACCATTTTTGAGAAGTACGAGAGTGTCATGCAAATTCCATCTCTGTAGCCCGGTGCGAATACCTCCCGGGTGTATACTCCAGCCATGAAGACCTTCTGATCCATATCGCCTCTCGATTTCGTTCGCCATATACCTGTTTGACGCAAGTCAGTTTCTCTTTAATAGCAACACACAACTTTTCTCGTCCTAGCAATATAAGAGCCACCTACACATTCGCCAGCTTGCTCTGTCCGTAAGCTGCGACCCCATCGTATTTCCGCTTCTCAAAATTCAAGTCGTCAAAGTTGAGCGGAGCCGTCCGGTGCGCCGTCGACGAGACAGCAACAACGCGCGACTGGAACTCGGGCGTCGAGGAGCGCAAGAGCGTCGGCTTGAGCAGCTGAAACAGGAGGAAGTGCGAGAGGTGGTTGGTGCCGAGGTGCACCTCGAACCCATCCGCCGTCCGGCCCTCGGGCACGAGTCTCACGCCGGCATTCGTGATCAATACGTTGAGAGTCTGGCTCTTCGCCAGGAACTCTTCGACGCAAGCGCGCACGCTAGCTAGGGACTCGAGGTCGAGCTTCAAGAGGTGGACCTTGCCGTCGCCCACAATGTCCCCAAGCGCCGCTCTGGCCTTCTCTAGGTTGCGCGCTGTGAGGAACAATGTCGCCCCTGTAGACTTGAGAGCCCGCGCCGTCTCGATGCCGAGGCCGGATGAACACCCGGTGATGAGAATGACTTTGTCGCCTAGGGATCCGTCCTGCCGGTGCTCGTCCTGGATGATTTGCAGTGCTGTAGGCCTTGCGTCGCCTGGCCCTTTTGGGTTTTCGTGGGCTGTTCTGTAGCGGCTCTCCATTTGTAATAACTTTTTAGGGGATCGCTGGGCTGTTTGGTTTTTTGTATTTTATGCTGTATGATAGTGTCTTAATATAGCTCGGTTCGAGGGTTCAGGTATTCGGCATGCCTCCAGAGATGGGTCGCTTTCGGCCCTTCGTTCCTCGCAAGCTGTCATATTTATATATTTTCCCAGTCAGTCGGTCAGTCACCGTCATGTCTCGCAATTTCTCTTCACCATTCATACGATGCTACTATTGCTATGTCAGTCCCAGGCACCAACTTAGATCCCTCAGGTCAGCAGTGGACGTTTCTGTGAAAGTTAAGAAGCAGACAGCTAACTCCACGCGAGATGCCGACGTGATATCTGCAACTAGCAATCGAACAACGGACATAGCGCCGGAGATGTGTACGATGGTTTGACGCGGTCAGCAAAGGCGGACGGAGTTATCTTGCTTCTCGGCCGCCCTGCGGCATCGTCTGCATTTGCGGGATCGTCAACTGTCCGCGCACGCTTTAAATACAGCCACGATATTTATTTAGTTTTACAGGCGGGAAATGCTGGTACGGTAATCCATAATCCGCTGACTTATAGATGGTATTGCATAGCAGATTGACCCTCAAGCACTTCAGCCATATTCAGCTTTATCATTTCACCTACGAGCAAGAATGCGGTTTCTGGCACGAGAAGCCGGGTGGGACTCTTCGGATTGCCTCGAAAAATCATGCCTGAGGGAGCCGCACAAGTCAGATATGAAGCAAGAAATCACTACACGAACTATAGCCCTTAAATCATATTTACACGCTTTATCGTGTTACCTTTGCATTCTTGTATCACATCGCTTCGTCTAGATACGCACCCGCAACACCTCCCCTTTCTCTGTATGTTATAGAACCTCCTTTTTTTTTGGTCCTCATACTGACACATGCTATCTGCGCGACGCTGGTTATCGGGCCCCAAATCCTTGTATGTGTATTAAATAGATCTACCATGTTAGTTTCGTAGCAAGGTAGGTATCTAGCGGGAGAGTTTTACAGCCCAAAGTATATTATATGATATGGTAGCGATACTGCTTTTCTTGAGTTCTACTGATTGAAACTCCACTCGTTTAATACTTATAGACCATCTCGTCCAGTACCTATGATGGCCCTATCTTCGGTATCATCCGAATATTGGCAGGTGCAAGCCGTTCTAGCAGTGTTTGGTCCGTCGTACAACAGTACTGAGCCTACCCGGACGATCTTGTTGTTAGTAGCGACTATCACCCGTATCATCTTTCCATAAGCAGATAGTCGTTCCTAGAAAACCACGCGACGGGCCCTGGCGATCAGCCGCTTTCTTACTATGACCAACAGCTTACAGTTGACAACACCACTCTCACAAACGTTCTCTACCTCCTCGCTCAACTTGGGCTCTACCGTCTTTAGACCTAGGAATTAATTATTTCGCGGTGAGCAGTGGTCAAGATGTCGGTCAGTATGGGTGCCAACTCTGGCAGCTATCTGGTTCCCAGTCCTGGCGACCTATGACTGTGCAGTGAGTGATGTCAGTCTCCCTTTCTGGAAAGTTGGTTAATGCTCGTCTAGTCTAAGTAAGAATGTAAGCTGATCAGCTTCGTGGATTACCCCTTTCCATCCCAGAGGCGGCGAAACAAGCGTACCTAAACAACGCCGCTTTTAAACCTGAGCTTGGCCAAATCTGGCCCGAACAGAGCCCGCTTTTATATGAATAAAGATTCATTGTGTTCATAACTTTTAATGTATAACTAGCGTCTAGTAATTACGGATCATAACGATTGCACAACCGTTTTCAAGGTTTCTTCTCAAACCCCGTAATGTTACGGCGTGCCTATCTCAGTATCTAGTTAGGAATTCTCCTGAATAGTTGTTAGCTGTGCTTCGCTTTCGTGGTGAGCAGAATGTAGCCAATTTACTATCGTATCTGAAGTCATTTGTTTACTATCTTCAGATTCTCTCGGACTGTCCCCTGAGTCACGCACCCGATCCTCGAAAATACAAACCCCTTTTTAACCGTAGCGTCACACCAAAGAAATATCTGTTGTGTTTGTTCTGACGAGAGTCCCTGGATTCTCTCGCTAGCTTCTACATTCAGCTCGGGTAGCAGTTTGCTGAGACGTCGCCTCTCTATGCGGCGGTGAGGGCTATCGACAGTGCCACTATTAACAAAGCCCACATCTCTCTTGTTGAAAAGCCAAGTCCAGTGCGAGACCATTCGTGAGAGTAAGGTGCTCTTGCAGTTCGAGATACACATCCTGACCCTCATATAACCATGGGGCTCCCATCTGTTCCTTGGCCGGCTTGAATAATCTTCGTCAATTGAATATTCCTTGTGACAGTCGTGACGAAGGCGCCACAAATTCGCCCTGATCTCGAACATGCAGGCCCGGTGGATGAATGTCCATGAACGAAGAGGGTATGTCCGTCCAAGCTGAAGCCTCGGCTTGCTGTCTGAATTAATGCCCGTACTTTATTGTAATTAAGAGCCCTTGATTTCTGCCACAAAGTGCTGTCCCAAGCCACAGAGGTGCGAGTATGGCTACGGAAAGGATTTTTGCTAATAACCCATAGCCTTTATTTTGTATTACCAGCTCTAACGCATTACATGCAGCCCAAAGGGAAGCCCGCTGTGTTGTAACACCGGGTTCCCACAGAACACTTTGCAAACAAGCGCCATATGCCAGCTGTGAAAGGCTCAACATTCCTGTAGCAACCTAATTCATGGATTGCCGATAGATATCGTGTTCCCGCTTTTGGCCGCACAGGCATATTCCGAAAGTACGGCCTGGGAAGAGCAATCCAACTCGACTTCGAAAGCGAATTGCGCTGTGAGGGTAGGCTACTGTTCCCTGGTACTACTGTCCGAGGCAGACATTCTTCGCTGCTCGACCGTGAAGAATGCGTTTGGAGCTATCATTGATTTCTACCCGGCAAGGGCACATACGATTCCTCTGGGAATTCTCCGGGTCGCATGGTGAAACTCCTCTTTGAGGTCTGGGGGTTCTGCTAGATTAGGAGCTATGGTTTAGAGTGTGATGGAATCAAGCAAAGGAATTCCGTACGTAAAGGAGCCAGTGTCAAACCCGAACGTCCAAAGCTTTCTACTCTGCGGGTAATTGTGACTCAACACTTTGTGAATTATGTCTTAAAAGAAATCTAAACTTCTTTCTTTTATATATAAAAGGGAAGGAAATTTAGAAAACTGCTGCAATTGACTTATTTAACCATCGCCAAGTCTAGCTGTCTTCAAGGCCAGATAAGTTCGTTGATGTGAGGTATCTGCAAAGGCGTATTACTCATTGCACCGAGACTGCCTAACTCAAGAGAGCTGATAGTTGTCATAGTCGTGTTGGCACTGGTGGTGTTGATGTTGACTCTTTACGAAACTCATATATGTGGCTGATGTGTGGCTAGGCATATTCACTGGCTATGGTTACACATTGTCAACTCACTTAGATGATTCCGTCTTTCCTTTAATAAGTAAATCCATAATCCACTCAACGGAACAGTGAATGAACCCACTTCTGTAACATGTGCTAATGACAGAAAGTTTCTGTAACCGTTTCCCTCTGCATAAGTTATGCGCAGCATAAACCTCACGATTAGTTGAACATGATACATGGACTGAGCTTGTGTCAAAGCGGCGCTTGCGCTAGTCTTGATTAGGCTTATACTTCAAAAGCGGTAATTCCTATCATTCAAACCTTTCGACTGAACCATCGTAAGGCAAACAATGATAACAGTAGTAAAGTACCTTATACGTCGAAGTTATTGTATGTATAGATAGACACACAGCAGCGCGCGATATACTACTGTACGTACGTATGTAGCATAGAGGCTCCACACCTTCACGTGCCGCACTGGCACTGCATTACGGCTTTCTGCGAGGATACTATGCAACGCTTACCGCGGTAAGAAGGGATCGACAGCTGTGCAGAAAATAACTAAGTGTGGATAAAAAGAGCAACCTCCTTGGGGGCGCAGGACCAGGGAAAACCGGGTGTCATCAGTAAACCTCCCCGTCCACTCGAGAGATGTTGCAGGATTCGCAGCAAGTCCGAAGGTGGTGTCTCACTGGTCGCATGCGTGCCCGTCTGGGAAGGGCCCGTCAACCACTTACCATTTGCTACTACTACATACTCATACTTATGTATGATGTACGGTGATTGAGTAGCGGTGAGATAACTACTTACAAGTAGTATACGTACGCTACCGCACTTTCGTTTGCCTCAGAGATATCGGGCGGAGGGGGGGTATTGGGGGGATGGATGAGTGAGACATGTTCCTGGCTCTTAGTTCGTGATATCTTCGCGGCAGTTGAGTTTTTGTCATCTACAACCTGGTGTATAATAGATAGTATGAGTATACTTGTACAACCAGGCCAATGATATTGAGACTTGGCAAGCAAATTACACATAACTGAGGTTATTTCATATGTAAGTAAAGTAAGTCCTTGGCGAGCAACGCCGGCAGCAGCAGCAGCAGTTCTGTACACCGTACTGCCTAGATAACTCGGGATTACCGTGCTGTAAACACACCCAATCTACTGTAATAGGATGCCAAGTGGTCAGATATACTACTACTGTATCTGGCTAGCTCGATGTGATGGGAATGGCGGCGCACATGCATGAACAGAGCAGAACAACACATGGATAACAGTACCTGTACGTACGGTAGCCCTAGGGGGGACGGAGGGGTGTATCGAGGAAAAAGGGGGGCGCTAATGGAGAAGCTAACTTTCCCATCGTGGGCTCGAATGGCATTTGCATCAAAAACCCATGGCGTCAAATTTCGTCTTTTTCTCTTTCCAGGCAGGCATCGTCGTAGTTTCATCCGGAACGATCTTGTAATGAAAAGACCCTGAATGTTGTAAAACCGAACTACTAGCTTACATATGTACCTAGGGTTCTCTATGCCACTGGCAGGCGTATCACAACCTTGAATTCAGTTTGGTCAAGTACTGGATTGTTGTGACTGCTTAGTTTTAGGTCAAATAAACAGATTTATACGCTAAATCAACACGAGAGATCCAAGCTTCATCAGGCAACAAGTCGGCAGGTAAACGTATGAGTGCGCAAAGGGTAAGAGTACTTAGAGTCAGCCAGTTCCGCACTTGGCTCGATGGAGAGCGGAATATATTTTGTACAGTGACTTTCTCCAGGACTTGCTCGGGATTTACTTGAAAGTGGGCTGCAGATGGACCCTCAATTTTGCTGCATGCAACAAGCGAATCAGATGCCCAAGCTACATATGCTCGATGACATCATTTTCTGCCCCAATCCCACCGTATCTCACTTTAATTCTTCTTCAGCCGTCGTTTGGTTTGTCTACTGCCTTGATTCCACTTCGTCTACTTACTTTAAAGTGGTGGATAATTAGGTACAGTAGATATGTCCACAGACTTGAGATGCTCTCTGTATGTATAGTAAAGACAATATGGCTCTTCTATAAGAATGCGCACAGTGATGTTTCAAGGCGCATTTAACCTTGATAGGCAAATAGTGAGGTCGTTGTCTTTTACTTCAAACGCCAAGCTTCGTGGTGGGCCAGCCGCGCGGCTTGCTTCAGCGCCTCACAATTAGATACGGTTCAATAGTGTTAGATATATGGCTTATTGACGGTAAGTATGTTGAAGGCTCTACACTCTACCTACATACGTATGCTATTGTAACGTAGTAAGTCGTTACTCTGTATTGCAATGATCAATTACCCGACCTGCCTATAAATACTTACAGGAGATACTACACTGGTTTTACTCTAGCTAGACACGTGCGTACTCTGTGGTCACATACTGTAGATAGGTGCGAGATCGGCCTGGAGTTTCACTGTACACTTTTCCCAGTTAGAAGAATAGTGTCCTAACAGACCGGACACGCCGGTTATTATGATGCTGTAGCGCTACTTTTCACAGCCGTGCACGGGTTACCCATCCTGGAACAGCTTGTACTAGCAACACCAACGATAGTGATACCGTGCGAGAGACTGTCCACCTCTAAGCTGACGAGAGATGGGTATGAATCGTGAACCGGCTCACAGACTTACCGCGCCTAGCTCGTCCCGGATAGGTACAGGAGCGAGCCTATAATTGTCTTAAACGCCGTAAGAGAGAAAGAGGGGAGAAATACAATCCTGTGTTTCCCGAACCACTGTGGCAAAAATATCGCGTATCGTTTCCATCTTACTGCATTGGTAGTGTGCAGTTTTCGCAAGGAAAAAAACACCAGGTGTGTGTGTGTATGTATGTATGTGTGTATGCACTAGTTAACTAGATAGAGATACATCACCTCGGCAGGAAGCCAAGGGCCCATATTACTTCGGTTGGCCATAACCGGTGCTACTACAGCCACCAACCAACCATGTACTGTACTATGTATGAGATGCGCCATCGAAGGACCCTGAAGATCTTACGAAGATGGTCGTCCGCACGATGGGACAGATCTTTGGCCCGTGGAATCATTGGAGCCAATCAAACCCGTGGCAAACTCGATGGCTAGTTGTCCACTTCCCCGGTTGGCGTTATTAGCCAAGTTAGCCAAACCACCGCCGAGCCAAAGCGCAGGCAGGCCGGCTGGTCGACCACCCCCCGGCGCAACCCAACGTCATCGGCCCGTGAGCGAGACAGAGCCGTGTCGTCATTGGGATGGGCCATACATATACTTACATAGTATACTTGTACATACAGACAGACATACACACATACACACACATACAGTAGGTTCGCTAAAGGCATCCAACCAACCAACCACACGTGCCACCCGGACCGCATAGCGACGGCCGCTTGCTGTAATAAGCCTCTCTCCCCTTCCTGCTCAGGTCGCGCCGAGCGTCTAGTTAGATGAAGTGCTAATAAACGGTCGACGTTCCGGGAAACATGCTTAATTTACGTTGATATTGCCCGCCCATCCATAATTAACTATACGGTGCCACCTTCTCGTCAGTCTCCTCCTCCCCGCCCCGGTCGTCATTCGCCCACGATAACAGCGGCCATCGAGGCGGTAAAGGGCCGCCCCCTCCCCCCTTTAAACAGCTCCTCCCGCCTTGCCTCCGTCGGTCGCTTTGGCGGGATTATGACGGCACAGGGCCCTCTAGTCGAAACCGAACCTTGCTGCATTGGGCGACCACTCCCTCCTTCTTCCTGCCTCTCCTTGTCTTGTCTTGGGGATACGTGGGATGGAATTTGGAGAGGCTGCAGCTTCTGACGACGTCTATGTCTCTCCCGGACCTTCACCCGTCAAATAGGGTTCGCCGCCGGCCCCCTGGTTCCTCGGTCACAAGAACCGCTCATCGGGTCTCTCTTTTATTTTTTTTGTAACACTTGTTATGACGACCAAGGATGGCCTTTACTAGCAAATACCTTAGGTGTTTTTCCTCGAAAATGGGGCATCGCGGACCTAGACCCAGTGCGCGCACCCATTGAGCGACGGAAAATTTAATGACAGTTCAATATGTTTCCCCCCTCCTCCCAGTGGAGAAGGAAGGCCTTGACAACAGCAGCAAGCAACAGAAAAGCGACTCCACGAGTGTGTGAAAATGTCTCGTCAATTCTCTTACAGGCCGGCGGCTCGATAGAGCAAGGCGGACCGAACGTACGTTTGCGGAAATGTAACCGACGCGCTGCAATACCTACCGCCATCTGCTACACTGGTCCCCCCGTTGACCTTCTCAATGCAGCATCCAACTAGTATGACACTAGATATTTCGTTTTACGATCGTAGGTAGATAGATTTGCATATTCATGCTCTAGCGTCGATAAGTCTCCATCACGTGTTTCAGCGCCGGTAGGGTGATTGCACTAAGCTACTCCATGTCCACTTCAGCTGTCCTTGTAGTCTATCAGCCTCGTCCGTGTCGATGGTTGTCGTGTGGTGCTAAGGTGCAATGTGGGCATGCTAATGCTCAAGGAGAACGAATTGCTATGGGGCTCTTGCCACTCGATGCCAAGCTTCGCTGTCACTTGTTTGTTCGGTGGCCGTGCCTCTCAGCGTCCGCATATGTAGTGTATCTGACTAGATGACTGGATGACTGTATACTCTCCTCGATGCTGTCATTGTACAGCAGCCTATCTGACACACGAGAGAGATACCGTACAGTAGGAGCGTTCGATGGCCAATTGTTCCCCGTGCGCTACGCTACGACCTACACTAGGAACACGTAAGCAGGACGAAGACAAATTCAGTTCAGTTCGAACGACCAGGCCAGAAATAGAGCATCGGTATCCAGAGGGGACGGTGGCTCGGGTGGGTTTAGCATCGAAGTAGCGTTGCGAAGAGGATGGACGATCACCGCGGCCAGCAATCGAAGAAACCGAAATCTGCCAATGCCCAATGCCCAATCTCCAATCTCGCTCACACGCACGCATGTCTACAGAACTAGCGCCTCGACGCTAACGCTAGGGACGACAAGCCAAGTGTGCAAGTGCAGTGCAGTGCGGCGGCGCAGAAGCGTGTCTGGCGTGTTTCATGTCTCGAGGGGCGTTGTCGATTTCGGGGCCTAGTGAGCGTCGATCCCGCGTCCCGAACAGGCATCTTGTCGCTCCAAGCGTTTTTCCTTTGGCTCTTTCCGCCTATTAACTAACTATTCCTCACGTTTCCCCTTTCGCAGCCCCAGGTTGGCAGGGTCAGCTGGTAATTTGGCGCGCGAGTCAGATGGTAGAAAAAAAAAGATTGGGGGCCCTTTTTTTTTGTTGGTTACTTGTCTCTAGATAACTAGTAGTTATACACTTTACTAGGGAAAATCTTATGTGTTACTTTTTATCTGTTCGTCTCACGCTTCGCCTTCCACGTCTGTACAAGTCTCCTCTACCTGCGTGCGCCGCGGCTCGTGATGGCGTGTCCTCGCTCCATAACGCCATGCAACTAGCATCTAGGTATGACAGCGGGGAGGCGCAAACCGCTCGCTAGCATATGCATACTACTTGTATGTACGTAGGTATGCATGTGTGTATGGGCTGATGTAAGCCCGTCGGTCTGGGTATGGATGTTGGAGGTTGATGAAATCGTACAACTGCTCATCTAGTCGACGAATGAAATCGGCATGTCATTGTTCGTGAACACGTCTCTATACGGCATATGCAAGTGCGCAAGTAGCCGAGGACTATGATATATCACCATAAAGCATCGTCTGATAACTTCCGAAGGCCAACAAAACAGGAAGTAATAACGGAGAACTCAAGTGGGAAATGATAATGAAAAATGATGGGTCACCTAATCAAAAGGTGCAAAATACCCCAGATCAACAATGCATGTCCAATCAACGAGCCAGCCTGTCGTTGGTTGCCCTCGCATTTTCTGCGATTGGTGATGCGAGGCTCGCGAGGGGGGCTTCGGTTCGAAGCGACGCCTTCCAGGTGTGGAGGTTGCGGCGACGATCCAACCAGGATCGAGGCAGCCGGGTCGGCCACTAACATCTTCGAGGCAATCGAAAATCTCTCACATGAGTTACCCGTGACAGGCACGAGGACTGGCAGGGAAAAGGGCGAGAGAAAAAAGAGGGGAAGACGGGGCTATCTACGTACAGTAGGGAAGTGTGTTGTTCTTTTGAATGGTCATGGCATGTGATAGGTAGCTCGTCTCAGATCTTGACAGCTTGTCTAGGAATCTCGAGCTATGTCGATCACAGCCAAGAGTTTGACATCTCCCGTGACTACTATACTCATCTAGCTCATCTGGCTCAGGAACCTGTACGGATTTAGTATGTATGTCACGGCGCGAAAGATGAGAGAAGGCAAGTACTATCACGATGAGAAAGCAATAAAAAAACTGAAGAATCAATCTTCTCTCATTTGTGTATTTGTGTCCTGCTGTGTAAGCTATGAATACATGGGCATAACGAGCGTTGGCTTCCTCGTCTAGTGGCACCGTATGGCCAATACCATCCAGCAGGAATTGATATGGCGCCCATCCAGTTTCTCTCCTCCTCAGGGTATACGCCTAGTATGACTATTGGTACAAAGTAGTCTCTCTCTTTTTCACTACTTGCTTCTCTCGTCCCCTTTTCTGTAGTATTGTTTCAAATGTACTATCGTAGTGTCGTCTCTCTGCCATCATTCGCGGGATAGTAATGTAGTGCATTCGTCAGAACCGCGTATGGATGCAGGTCGTGCAATGTATTCCCCAGTCATGTAAAATAAGAATAAAAAAAAACTCCTGTGAACGCCATATGGTTGAGGGGTATCTCCTCGCGCACACACAAGTCCGAACCCAAACAATAGCCGCCCGCGTTGTGAGACAATCATGAGCGACCAGCGAGGAAGCGTCAATGCCGTAAAATGAGTCTTTGCGCCCGAATTCTAAATGGCGATCAATGCGCCCAAGTACGTCATAACATTATTTCCGATAAGCAGCGGAGACCGAGTCCGCGCGCGTGCATCGACAACAGAGTGTGTCTTTTCCGTATCCCGCTCACGCTTGGTGTATTGGGGAGTATGCAAAGTTGGCGAGTGCGGTGCCCCCTTTGATGTTCCCAGAGCAATTGATGATATTGCTTGGCAAGAATGTTGATAAGAACATGGTTGCCGTTGAACGTATGTTGATGTCGCCGATCAGGCGTTGGAGAATTGTTGAAATAAAACAAAGAGATCATTCTCAGTCAGAGTGATCGTCCTGGTGATCCTCTGATCCGGCCTCCGACTTAGTGTCCATCTTGTGGACTTTTCGATGTCGTCGTAAATTGGACACGACCGAAAAGTGTCGTCCGCATCCTTCCACTTCGCAGCAAAATGCTATTCCGTATCTATGTTAGCGCTGTCTTCATTGCATCTCCGACAACAACGGTTCGTTGTTCGCATCCGACTTACGCTTCTCGCCTGTATGGCTATACATATGCGTCTGTAAGGAGCTGGGCCGTGTGAATCGCTTATCGCATACTTTGCATTTGTGTTTCTTCTGTGTGCTCGATGAGACTTTGGAGCTGAATTGACCCATCATCGACTGTGGAGCGGGGGGCGGTTGGGTCATCAGACTGGGTCGGGGTAGTGTTCGCGAGGTAACAGACTCGATATCCGATCCCGCAGTCGAGTAATCACTGACCGAGTCTACCGACGCGGCGTAGTAGCCACCACCATAGTTGCTCGCCGACGATATGGACGAGCTCGTGGAGTGCGTCGACGGAAACCCGTACGAGTCCGCCGACCCCCTGCCACCACGGTTGTTGGGTGGGTAGATGGCCCGCGGCGTCTCCTGGCTCATGGCCAGCATTCCCTGACCTGCGTCAATAGCGTCTGCAAAGCTTCTTCGGTCGTCCGCAGGCTGGATGCCTCTGTTATCTATGTCAACTAATGAATTCCGGTTGGACCGAAAACCGCCTGCGCTGGAGTTGATTGACGGCAGAGAGGAAACTGACGATTGAGAATACCTTCGACTGTCGGCTTCCGGTGCGAGAGCGAACGTGGAACGCATGGGAGCCGGGGCGTACCCGGACACGCTGTCGTACGAGCTGGGCGATGCCGAGTATGTGGCGTGGACGGGAGAGGGAGTCGCCGTCGCGTAGGACGGCTCTCCGTAGGCGGCAGATGTCGTCTGCATTCGGTTGAGGCTCAGAAGATCTTGGGGCATATTGAGTAAGTCTGGTTGTTCATATACGTCCGCCATGAGAGTGCTACCTGCTGCTGAAGACGTGACGGGAATGCTTCCGTACGGTGCCATTGAGGCACTAGTCGTGGCGCTCGGCCTGCTGGAGGGATGGTGCTGCTTCGCCGCCGCCATGGAGTCGAGGGCGCCGAGGTTGGTGCCTATGCCGCCCTGCGAGTACATGCCGTGGTGGCCATGCTGACTTGCGGAGCCCGAGGCCCACGGGTTGGTGAAGTGAGGTGAGTTCGAGTAGGAAGACATGTGGCCGAAGTGAAGAGCTCCGAGTCGTGACTGATTATCAAGAGTCATAGTCATCGTCGACGGGAAGAGAGGAACGACAACAGATGCTGGCTGGCAAGGGGTGAGACTCTCGACACCGTATCATGAGAAAACAAACAGGCACGACGAGTGGTGGCGACGACGACGACGACGACGACAAACAGCGACAGGCAACAGGGACGATTGCGCTCGTCGGTCTCCAATATAACACAAGCCCTAGAGGGAGTTCGCGCTGATCAGATGCAAGATCCCGAGAAGGAGACAGATTCCGTGTCACCTAGCCGAAGACGGTGACCTTTTTCTCGTTTCAAAAAAAAAGGTCCAGTGAAAGAAGGACGTGCCGAATGGGTAGAGAGGGGGGATCAGCGGTCCTTAAGTGTATTTGTGTTGCGGTGTGTGTATATGTATGTATATGTGTATATGTGTGTGTGTGTCTCCTCTTCGCAAGGGACACAACGCAGACCAGGAAACCCTTTGACGGTTGAATTATAGACAGGTACAGATTACAGCTAAGGAGGCTAGTCTCACAAGGTAGTGTTACTTTGTGTTACTTTGCCTACCAGGTTCAAGCCGTCGAAGCTTAACAGAACTCCAGTGATTGGGAACGAGTGGAGCCGTGAGCTTGGCCTGCTTAGGCAGTTTTTCCAAAAAGCCGTAAGAGAATCCAGTGACGACAGGTTCAGAGATGGATCGACAGTCCCAATATCCTATGAGAGAAGACGGGTCCTGGGGCGGCGGCAGGGTTTAACAGCGGTAGAGGCAAGGTTGGAGGACCTGTGGAGGAGGGCGACCGAATTATTGTACATAGACTCGCTCCGGGGCGGAGGCAGAGAGAGACTTGAGCGAGAGATGAATAAGATGGGTGCCCAATTTTGACAGGAGCCGTTTTAGGTGACCACCGATCATGAGAATGTGGAGTGGGAGTGGCTCGTTTCAAGACCGAAGAGTCAAAGATCAGCGAGCCCTGCCAGATATCTGGGAGGTCGGAGTTGCGTCCGTGTTATATATGACGGGCACTGTATAGGTTGATCCAAGACGTGCAGATACAGTAGGAAGTGTGTGTGTGTGAGTGTGTGTGGCGGTTTAAAGTGTTTCTGCGCGAGGCGATGGACGGCGAGGCTGGATCTAAATCGTTCGCCGTCTTCCCGTTGTATTGAGACGCTAGATTGAGGCTGGATAAAATGTTTCGTAGTTGTTGTCGACAATTTCAGGGCAAAATCAACAACAACAGAAAAAAAAATAAGGCAAAGTCAGAGCCAGTGCAAGGGGGGATGGATGGGAAAGCAGGCTTAAGATAAACTGCAAAAAGACGGGCACTTTGGACTAAAGATACTACTACGTATGTAGGTATTCCTATGATGGAATGAACGGTCGATACGTCAACTGACAGATTGGTTAGCTTGTTCGGCAACTGGCCCATCTGGTTGTTGTCCCCAAGACTCCCCAAGTGGGCGGCGGCGGCGCAAGGTTAGGAAAGGCGTCCTTTCTGGCTTAACAGAACCGGGAAGGGGTATCAGGTCCCAGGGTCCCCACCGGCATCCCAGATGCGAGAATTGGCCAAGATGATTGGGTGGAGGTGGGTGGTACATACTGTGTCGAACCAAGTGCCGGAACTGAAGTGAGCCATGGGGAGGCGAATAATCCCCATTCAGCAAAATAGTGTCGTATATAGCGTGCGCTAAGGACAAGCACGCGAGATGTGAGATATGGGTGATGGTGAGCAAAAAAGAAAAGGGTCGCAGCCAAATAAAAATAAGAGCAAGGTACCAGTGACTAGACTACCTAAGTAGGAGGGTAGTGCTAGGATTCAGAGGCATTATTTATTTATTATACTACCTAGTCCGTAATGTTATCTTAAGGTATGTACAGACTGTACCATCAATGCAGTTAGTGTGCCATGTTATGTACGGTACAATGTACGGTACGTCAATACGTCAACAAGTGTGTTGCGTGTAAGTATTGTGTGCCTGTGTTGTGCTCGCAACACCCGTGTGTCTGTAGTACATATACCACTTACATAACAAGTTGCTGTGTTCAACAGGCACACTAGAGTAGGAGAGGTTAGGTCGTCGAAGTTGACGTGTGGGCGGAAGGGTGGATTCAATTCATTGATGCAATGCTGGTATACCAGAACCATGCGTAGCTGATCAGGGGTTCACTTACATGGTGGATGCGGTAGTGTAGGTAGTGTGTGGTGCGTAGTGAGGTAGTGTGTAGTACAGTACGTAAATTTCACGCTGTAATATCACCAGTAAGACGCGCCTCTGTCCCGGGGAGCGAAGGATGGTTAGGGATGTGGATAGCGACATACCATGTGCATACCTAGCTACCTACCTGGCTAAGTAGGTCATGTAGTTACTTGCTTAGTTAGTATGCGCAGTACATATTATCTACGTGTATGGCTGGCTCTACTATTTAGTGTATATGTAGATATCATTATGTATACCCCATCCCATCCTCACGCCCAAGACTCGCCAACTCCGACTTGTGCACTATGATTTGTAACTTGTAAAGTGGGCGGATAAAACAGGCGTGCTCTTAGACGAGTCAAACAGAGGACCCCGAAAAAATAATAATTAAAAAAAAAAAAAAAAACATTCAGCAAGCCGTACTCATTCCTGTTTAACCAGCGGGTCGCTGGACAACAAGGCTGGCCATGCTAGCTGACGCCACTGATGCGGAGGATGGGGGCGCCATTCCATCATGCAGGGTCTCTCCTCTCGCCTCTATTCGTCTTCAATCGCTGTCTTAGTTCCTTAGTTCCGTGTTCCCGCCCGGAAGCCCAAGGAGAAAGATGGTAGTATATGTAGCATAGTATTATAGTCGACAAGTCCGCAGGGGGATGTTCGTTCCTTTTTAGAATTCTTCCTTGCTTGGTTATCGTTCAGTCATGCTGAATACTCCAGGACGCGCAACGAAAAGACACGCACGCCATTTCAATGGACCTTCAGTGTCTGGCTTGATACAGTGTATACAGTGTAGGAAGAGAAGAGGAGGAGGAGAGGCTAAAAACTTGAGCCCGACCTTTGGGGAGGGGTTTACAGGGTAGGAACTGTACCTACGTCATTGGTGCTGTACCCGGTACATTAGCGAGTACAGGGCTAAGCATCATCCCTGTCAAAATCCAACCCCGAAAAAGACAAGTACCGGTACTTTACACGCCACCAAGCATCGATAGCTCGTTGACGCCGTCAGACTGATAAATTCAAGAAGCTATGCCTCGTTTGGGTCTAGCAAGCCAAGACCTGAAAGAGAACAAAAATTACAGTAGCCATCTCAATTACAGCTGTTAATTTGAATATCGAATACGAAATTGTCAGCACGGCTGTATACTCTATCTATACGTACATCACAAGCTACCTACCTATCTATACGCACATACATACACAAGCTATCGAATTTCTTGTTGGCATTGTTGTGGGTGGCGGCGGCAATTCATACCTAATGTACGATTTATGAATAAACGAGCACGGGATACAACGCATGAGTGCTCTGAGACACGGCCGAGTATATTTTTGGTAGGTGGCTATGCGTGTCGTAGTCGTAGTGTCGGGTCTGTCTTCGACAACAACGGCGCCCGCGTGTGTGAGACGGCAACAATTCGTCATAGGAATGTCAGGGAACTCAAATAGCCACCCGAAGTGCTTCAGAGACAAAAAAAAGCTGGCTGCGCTGGATTGCGGGTTACATGAATGACAATAGCCAAGCCTCTTCCCTTGATCTTGGAGGATAACACACCATTGGCGGTAGGCATACCTACCCTATGACGACGCACCTTAATCTGCGCCGTGCTGCGCTTCATTACCTACACCCCAGACTTCTTCTTGTGTGGGGTCAGGATCATACGCTACCCTACGCTTTTGCACGACGCAAAAAAGCGTCAGTATCGTGGTATTGGCTGGAACGCATGAAGTGTATTCTTGCTTGCCTATGAAATCCTCTTGTCTTATCTCTTTTCTTTGTGAGCAAAGCATTACATTACAATCCGCCACCTCGGGCCATTGTCATGCTTGCTACCTTGGGTATATTGAATATTGCTTGCTTGTCGTTGCTGCTGCTACATCCGATAATGACCGCCAAGCTTTGCTTCGTTACCTAAGGTATATTGTCTTGCTTGAAACTGAGGCGTATCGGAGAAATTTCCTTGGGTCACATCGACAGCGAGAAAGAGATAGTACGTATTTGGAATTCACCGACCACCATCATCAGTGTATGGTCTCTTTTTTTAATTTGGTAGCATGCATTCAATATTGATGATGGCTCTTCCTCTTCGGTCTTCATGTTAAACGACATGGCCGACATGTCTTCAACAAAAGGTTGAATTGTATATAAGCAGCAAGCCACGGGCGTGGGCGCGGGCAAACTCTCGGTCGAATTATCAGCAATCTCTAGAACAATGAATGCAGCCATTTCAAGCCACCTCCAGCAGCAGCAGAAGTGTACACTACACGGTTTCAGTTGGCTGTCATTCAGAAACAAAGCCCGACGACGACTTTCCTTCGTCGGCAACATCATACATACAGGAAGCGGGCGGGCGCTTTGACTTTGGCGGTTTCGGTCCTGAATCCGAATAACACCGCGGAGCCCCGAAATAAGGCCTTCCTTGTAGGTTACCTTGGCATACGACCTTTATGAGTCGACAGCGGCGACGGTGACAGCGGCCCGTGTTGGTGGTGTCTTAGACGATGACCTCATCGCGCGCGACGTCTTGTGTGGCCCCCCCGTTCCTCCTTTCGTGTATGTGTGTGAGTGTGTGTGTGTGAGAATCGGATTTAACCACTAGAAGAAGAAAAAAAGGAGTCTAACCACCTGGTCAACCCACAAGACTTCGCTTCCATATGCACACTACTTACATGCTGCCTGTACGTAATCAGGCGGTAGGTTAGGTATTCCGAGAAGGAGAGAATGGGAAAAACAGCTATCCATGAATTGAGATTAAACAATTTATTGCGTGCAGCTGGCAAATCTCGTGGTGGTGGAGAAAGCCAGGAACCTTTTGGTCCTCCATCTAGCTTCCGTCACCTCAACTATTCCCCTTTGGTGACCGACGAAGAGTTGTGTTACAGGGATCGAGGGCTTCATCAAACTCAATTCAGTTTCTCCCCAGCTGCTGTACACTAATACGCATAGCCAGATAGCCATTCACCACTCATTACAGTATTACAGTATATAGTAGGTATCTTGAATGATTTGTGCAGGTAGGTAATTTGTTATGCGCCCATGCTAGCATAAACAAGTTAACCCACCTCATCTCCAAAACATACGATATGCTTATTGTCAAGTACCTATGTTTTGATAAATGAACAGTTGTTTTGTCAACTGACCTAGGTACCTACAATAGAGACTTGGACTCGATAGATTTACAACTCACCAAGTAAGCCTGCCAATCAGTTGCTATATGCTGTAAGTATGCAAGTACCTACTATGTACGGGCCTCACCAAAAATCCCAACCAGCCCTGCGGTATAATAGCGACGATCAGTAGACGGCTAACCCGGGTTCCCAGGCCTTAGCTCCAAGTGCCGAAATGTCACATCCGCAGCCTCTTTCCGCCTCCTGATGACATCGGCTTTGGACCGTACAGTGGGCGGCCTAAATTGCTCAGGGGCTCTGGTCCTCCACTTTGGAAAACGCCAAGACAGCCAGCAGCCCACTCACAAGACGCCCGTCATTGCCAAGGAGCAGGGGCATGTCTCAGATTCCAATCCACTTTTCTCAGCGTACCAGTTCCAACCCATGATGGCCCCACCAGCGACCCCATCCGTCTGATCCAAGCGCAGAACCAAAAAACCAACCCACAGGCTCGACAGGCTGCTTGTGGGCGGGTGCTAGCGTAGCGGCGACGATCATGACTCCTTTTGGTAGCCCACCTGCGTCTGCCACCCTTTCTGGCTGGGGATGCCACCAATTTCCCATTTATATGGTCAACTTACGCCACTTCAGCCGTTTACAGTTAGATTTAAGGCAAGGGCTGTACCTTTTCGTGACTTCAACGCTGAGCATCTGGCTGCTTGTATGTAATAACTTAGCTAATAAATCAACAGCATTGTTTTGTATTATAATTAGGTTATTAGTGTAAGTAACATGTTACTTAGTAGTTTAAAGTCCGTACGAACACTTAATTATACACTTGAATTTATAAATTTGCACGTTTTCTACGTCGGTTTTCTACGTTGTAGATGCTACGGAATACAGTGCACTTAGGAAAGCATTTGGACTGGCTGCTTGTATGTATATCATCTGTACAGGTGGGAAATTGGTGGCATCCCCAGCCAAAAAGGGTGGCAGACGCAGGTGGGCTACCTTTTGGTCCACAGTCGCCTCGCTAATGCTGCACTTGTTCCTTTGCAGTTGCCAAACCAATATCCCATTGTCCATAACAGACCTGACTCCACCCCGTTTGAGCTAAATGCTGAGCCGTATTCTGACAATCTCCAATCCGACCTGAACAGCAATCTCTCGAATTCCCAGGACCCTGACGGGAACGCCAGCGGCAGAGCGGCAGCGGCGGAGGCGCCACGATGTCGTGTTGCCAGCCGGCATCTTTTTCTCTTAAGACGGGGGGCATGTAGTATATGATTTATGGGTAGATAAGGGGTCGATAAGCCTCGTGGTGGCTTTTTTATTAAAGCGAGGAAGAGCCGCGAGGCACCGCACGCAACCCAACAACCACTTGCGCGGTTTCAACGTCCCAACTCACGCACGGCAGACGGTGGCTCGCCTTGTCTTGGCACCCTTCTTTCAGTTGCCGACAGTGTGAGATGATCTGCTGCGTGCCTTATTCGCACGCAATTGGCTTTTTTTCTTGGCAACAACACTACTGCTGTAGAGATTTGCGGAGAGCTCGCTATACTCCGAAGCGCAATCCACCTTATAGACTACATGGCATGCCTAAGTACAGTAGTGTGCAGATTATACAAAATAGGACAGGCCACAACTAACGAAACTAATTCGACCACGCCTCCGGTCCAACATAGAGCGATAGATAGAAAACAAGCAAAAAAAAAAAATCAACTATCTACGGTAGTATTGGACGAAAAGAAAAGGATCAAATAAGCATCGTAATCTCTACCCACATGGTCAAGAGACGGGGGAAAGAAAATACGGGGCCTTGGTGCAAAAGTGGTCGCCGACCACATCGTGTTCATGGTTCGGTCTTATCTCTTCTCAGATGGCCATAGATCACACACACACTCACACACACAGAGTCAAGGATGAGCTGCAGGGTTTGATTGCAGCCTCACCACAATCTTCGCACCATGGACCATGGCATTTCTCGGCCTGCTCAAGATTTGATTGCTGTTGCTTTTACGAATACAATATCGACACTCTTGCTGTTGCTCCGGCCGCCAAGTTGAGCTTGCTCAATTTGAGAGCGAAGTGATGACAATTTTCAACCTGCATGCTTCGACCTGTGCATACATACTTACATACAGCAGCAATACGTGCGTACAATGATCCCCTCGACGGTCTGTTGTGCAGATGCATCATTCGAGCAGCTACAAGTAGGTGTTTGCTCTATCACGAATACGATACGCAGATTGGGTAGGTGATTCGTCCTTCCACCGACGAACTAGTGGTCGACCAATATATCGTATTATCGTTCGATTGTTGTTTGTCCGGATGTGCGCACGTAGTGTAGGTAGGTAGGTAGTGTATGATTTTTCCCATCTCGCTCTTCTCAAGCCGAGCCCTTGTATGGGTAGCCCGGCCACGTCGACGGTCACATACAGCATACACCACAGTAGTGTAGTCTTGTGAGCTGCATGACTCTGTCGCGAGACCGCGAACCGGACGTGAGCAAGTGGGTTCGGCTCCTTCGAAATCCACCCACACATCAGTCCTACACTGCACTACTAAAATTCCGAAGGATTTTCCCCGCCAACAATCTCACGTCCTGCTAGTCTGATAAACACTCTACACTAATTCGAAATTACACAATCACGTTGCTCACTGGAACTGTCAACAGGGTTCACTACGTTCAATCTCTGAATTAGTACTATCCCGGCCCAGGGCGGAGTACGTCTTGACCCTCGTGACAAACATCGATATCACAACTTGTCCGTCACGGCGGTTCGTACTAATCAAGAAACGGGTGTTTTTTTCGTTTCCTTAGCCAAAAAAAACTAATGAGTGTTCCGTTATTACCCGTTGCCGGAAGAATGAACTTTTGATACATACACCCAATCTTCTTAGCAGAAGGGGCATACCAAAATGGTCAAGCCATCAATCAGATAATCTCTATATACTAGCACAACGTGAACATAGTCGTCTATCCCTGTTGACATAGTAGAGGTCCTATATACTCCGGCCCTTGTAATTACTTTGTATGGGGGTTAGTGGACGGCCAACCCTTACCAACAGAACTTTATTGAAATTAGCCCCGGCAAATATCGACTGTTCTATCTGACACGAGTGGGAATTGAAAAATCCATGCAAGATCATTGTTCCCTGACATCTCTTGCGGGCCAAGCTGACTAGCTACTAAGATGAACTGGTGCATGCATGAACATGTGCCGAGATGCCCAAGTTTCTTACAGTAACTCGACTAAACATACAATGCAACCCGTCCCGGAGACTACGCACGCAATACGATTGATCATTCCTGCTGAGTAGGTAAATTAGCAAGCACACACGTCTTGTGAGGAGAAGATGGGAGTTACTTAGTCTAGAATCAGACCAGGGGAAATCTTTTGGTTCGGATAGCAATGTCGTGGCCACATCGCTTTTACCAGAGCCGTATATATATACAGTAAGATATTACTAAATACAGTATACGAAAGAGCAGTCAGGATACGCATTGGCAAGCTCTGCATGTAGAAAATGTGAAATGTCATGAATAGCAAAGTTTTATTGCCGATGTGGCTAAGAAGCCACATCGGCTAGAGCTCTCTCTCTCTCTCTCTCTCTCTGCAACGGTATAATTCGAATTGTCGAAAATATTGGCCGAGAATCATACCGTAGGCGTCCAGGCTCAAAGTTTATTTCAGCCACCAGACATGACGAGTTACACAAGTCTCACGCGATGATATTGATGTTGATACTTCGTGCTGTCCGTCTAATGCATGTCCCTAGCTCGTAAATTGAGCAGCTAATGGATGGGTTAAAAGCAATATGGATATTCCCAATCTACATCGTCGATGCCACGGTGTCACGAAACAACGCAGTTATCACACTTGGAGTAAATAATGGTATATGTGTCTCCAGGAGAGCCCACCATAGCATCAACCACTCAGACATATGCAAGGTCCAACTAGCTCGAGAAAAAAACGTACGTTTAAATTAAACTAAGTCTGAGGAGAACATCTCATCGAACGATTGTAATATTAATTAATCTATAGACGTGGTTCAGCTTAATCTCCTATTCTCCGAAACGAAGAAGCACGCAGCAGATCGAAGCTATTGCTATTGTAGGAGCTGCATCTAAGATGTCAAGCAGCGAAGGAGCTCTCGAAAGAAGTCCTATCACAGTAAAGGGTATCGTTAACTTTCTGACCTCGCAAAATACACCAGTCATGTAGTAGCGACCTAGTTTATGCGTATTCTTTTGATCCCTAGGTAGCTATACACAAGATAGTAGTTCTGCGAATAAGATTAAGAAAGAGAGGAGTCGAAGAAGAATGTAAGAAGAAAAAGATTACGCACACACGTCTCTAATCTAGCCCATAGAACAATATGCATCTGACTTTGTCGTCTTTCTTCACATTTTCAAGCAAAGCATGGTGGACAACTTGTCCATAAGACGGGATGAATCAAATCATATCTCGACATGTACCCAACGTATCGACGAAGTCGCCATGATAATAGAAATCAGAAATATCACTAGCACAATAACACTAAACCATGCGCGTAATGTAACTGAACGTCTCCGTCCGTCGTCGAGAAACCCCTATCACAGAGTACATGCCAACATCTATAGTAAACGTCAGTATTCAAAGTTTTCTGGTAACTAAAATATCTACCTCACACGCCGTTAGAGGCTTGTTATTACTAGACATCCATGGTGCCGGAACTTAGCTTGGCCCAGTAGTAAAGACGATAAAGGTAAAGTAGGCAACTGTTATCTACTATCGACTCCTGGCATGACAAGACAGTCTGAGCGGACTAAGGGTACAACTTGTATGCGATTCTCAACAGAGAAGCCCAACGAACCATCGGGAATCGAGATGTGCTATGTACTGGCTTGTTTGCTTGCGACGACACAGTATCTTGCAGCATTGCACCTGAGGTAGCCTAGCGAACCGAGTATCGCCGACACCACTACGACAACGAATAACAGTTACCATGAGCGTAGGCGCGACTTTTGCGCATCGGAGTGATATGCGATCTTGTACACAAGAGATAACCAAGGGGATTCCTACATAACCTAATTCAAGCTCTGTATACCTAGCCTCGAATCTGTCTGACAGCTACCGTGCTCGCAACCCATATGTAACACCGAGCAGTCGTCACGCACACATCCATCAAAAACCTCCTTCAAGATAGTATCGTAAGGGTCTTGCAGGCAACGGAGTTTTATGCTTATGCAAGCCGGCCCCAAGGCGAGAGTTTCAACGAAGGTATCACTCACTCGGAAAACTTTTATTTTACATTCTCATCTCAACAGCCGTGGTTGAATGAATACGGCCTATCTCACCCTGGCGGACACGTGAACTGTCAATCGACATTCAACGTCGTCGACTCCTATCATCTGTGCCTGCGCGTATATTTCTCACAACAACCCATTTACATCCCTTGATCTTTCCTACATTCACGAGTAAGCTCCAATGTGTAAACAAACTAGCGTTCAAGCTGTAAAGGACAATTACCATGTGGTGACAACAACTAGTCCAAACCAAGCGCCGAGTGCTGGATACCTGTACAGAGGCCAATAGACGGGCATGCATAAACAAGCGAAGCAAGCAGCTAGGACAACAAATCAATGATGCTCTTCTTTTTATTATTAAAACCAGGTCCAATCTACCTAATACTATATATACAGCACGAGTCGCATCACTCCATGACGCCATGTCCCGTATGAAAGAAGCAGCCGGCCGGGGGAAGAAAAAACATGTCCTCAGTCTACAACACGATCGCCAACTCTGGCCTATCGATGCCTTCCTCGTTGAGGTTTGGATAGTAGGGCACGAGGGCGTCGGCCTGGTACACGTAGGCGTCGTTGTACAGTCGCCAGTACGGCTGTCTGACTTTGCGAGCAGGGTGGAAGAGGCCGGCCCAGACGTAGTTCATGACGAGGCCGGGCCCGACGGCTACGCGGATGGCCTCGATCGCTTCTACAATGCGGTCGATGACGTGTGGGCTTGTCTCGAAGATGTTGGGGAAGATGACGTTGAGGAGGTGAACCATGGCATCTTCGCATCCCAAGCCGACCACACCCAGCGCAATGTGCTTGACGACGGAGGCGGCTGTTTGTCGATGGACCTGATCGCGGTCGATCAACGCATCTTCAAGTAAAGGGGTGACGGCGTAGACGTAATCTTTGGCCATCTCCCCTATGTATTCGAAAAGGAAAGAAAGGGATTTGAGCACGCCGTTCTGTACGTTCAGCTCTGGCACCCTGTATTCGTTCATGAGAGCTGGAAGGACGGTGAAAGGTGCACAGGTCTCGGCAACGATGCCGATAGCCACAGCCGTGCATACACGTGACTGTCGCTCCTGGACGCGAAGGTTGTTGAGCAGCGTGGCCAGTACATCCTGAGGTCCAATCGCTTTAGCGATGAAGCCAAACGTATTGTTAGCGGCTCTTCGGATGCCCTTCTTGTGCGCCTTGAGCATGTCTAGAAGTTCGAAGCAGATTCGCATCCATTCCCTGGCGTTGACGCTCTCGGGTCCGCGATCGGCAATACGACCAACAAGATCTATAGTATTCTCTTGCACTTTTTCGTGGCGATTGCGGAGAATCGGGGTAAGACGAGGTAGGAGATCCTTGATAGGGGGCTGCATCTGACTGATACCTACAACCGTAACGATGGCACGGAGTGCTGAGAGAATGGAACCCAAGACCTCTGGGTATTCCTCACCCAGATATTCGTATAGTACAACACCAAGCTTTCCCATCAGGGCGTCCTCGCCGCATTGCTTCATAACCATAGCAATGCGGCTGATGAGATCGGCAGCTTGCTGGCGGATAGTGGCTGATTTGTTGTTCAAGCGCCACAAGATGGTGGACACTATTTGCGGTATGTAGGGTTTGCATCGCGTACCTAATGCGTTCACCACAGTGCCGAAACCATTCAGCATAATGACGTCCTCAACACTTTGTTCTTGGAAGGAATGGAGAATGCCATCAATCAATCGCTCTTCAAGACGCTCGCCAATATCGGCCGCACCAAGACTCGCGACGACCTTCTCAACGGTCTCAACCGTCATCTTACGATAGGCCTCGCTCTCGTCTTTCAGGTTCACCACTATGCGTTCAAGAATCTCGCTGACACCGACCTTCTGGCCGATATCAACGGTTGTTTCAACAACTTGCCGGTAATTCCTCTTGTCGAGAGCCATTCTTCTGACCCAGAAACTCTTGAAGAATTCGTCTAGGACATGCTCCTTGAGATAGCCGGCTGTCACACCTTCGGTCCCCGCACACTGAGAAACCACCTTCAGAACCACCTTTTTCATTTCCTCGTCCGGTGACGAGAACTCTCGAAGTAGAATATCCATGACTTGAGATGTGTAATAGTTGGCGTACTCCTCGTCCATGAGAGGGATGATGTAACCAACGGCTTTTAAGAACCCTGCAAGGCCCTTGCCACGCTGCTTTCGCGCACCAGTCCAGAGAGGATTGAGGATGTCGTCGAAGCTCTCGATACCGTATGGGTTAGAGGCCTCGGCCAGAGCGGCTATAGCTAAACTGGTGACGGTTCGTACCTTTGTTTGCTCGTCGTTCAGGTTGGGCCCTATACAGTCCACGAGCCCTTTAAGGTGAGGTAGAACCGCACAACCCATGAGAATGGGAATTTGTTGCACGATTTTGACGCCAGTGTGCCGGGCCTGCCATGACTTCTTGCTGCGACAGACGGCACGTAGAAAAGGAAGAAGGGCTGGGATACCGAGGGCGGAGGCGACAACAGCAAATGCTCTCGCGGTTGTATTTCGCACATACTCGTCAACATGGTCGATATCTGGCCTCATAACACTGATCATGGTGGCTAAGCCAGCGGCCTTACTGAGGTTAGAGATGATCTCACGGCCCTCTACCCGGGCGTAGTAATCTTGGTCAATGAGTAGCGGTTCAATGACAACCAAGATTTTATGAACGTAGGGGCGAACTAGATCATCCAGCTTCCAGAGGATTCGATCAATGACTTTGACGAGTAAATGGCGCTCTTGGTCTTCCAGCGTTTTTTCCATGAGGAGGGGTAGGATTTGGTTGAACAGAGGGCCAGCGCCAAATTGTCTTGCGTTATCAGTAAGTTGTCTAAGAGCTGTCTTTCGCATAGGGGGAGTTCCGTTTTTGATCTTGAGAAGAAGTCGCATGATCTTACGTTCTTTCAACTCGTCTACACTCAGACTATTCTCGTCTGAACCATCTGCGAGCTTGCCGAAGTATGCCATATCTTCTTGTTTGAAGAACTGCAGCTCTCCTACTCCAGGGATTTCTTTGGGCATCTGACTTCCGCTCAGCCTGTTGCTCTCTGGGTCTTGCATCATGAAGCCGCCATAATTTGCGGGCAAGGGCGTCGCAGAGACCCTGTGCAGTGGTGCATGGCCAGTGGGATAGTTGGGCGGGGGCTGTGCAATTGCGAAACCTTGCGGCTCGCCGGGGAGCAGCATGTCGAGCTCCTCGTCGCTGAGAACGCCGACCGGGCCGGATATATCTGTCCCGAACGACGGCACTGCGCCCGCGCTGATCTGTGAAGTATGCATCGGGGTCACGAGACCGCTGCCTCCGATGGGCGTGGCAGACGGCGCTTGATCCCACCGCGAACGTTTCTTGGGAGCGTCCCCCCCGCCGAGGGTTGGCAGCGCCGGCGCCTGATCCCATCGTGAGCGCTTGCTCTTGGCCTCAGCTTCTGCGGCGGCAGGCGGCTCGTCGACGGCCGTCGAGGACACGTCCCATCTCTTCTTGCGCTTCCGACCCGCCATCACGTCGCGGTAGGTGCGTCCATCTTCGGCTGCGCCGGCCTGATCATCCGAGGCAGCAAAGGCATCGACGCGGGTGGGAGTGAGGGCCCGGTCAAAGCGACGCTTTTGATAGTCGGTTTCGCGGTCGACGATCCGCGTACTGTGCTCGCCGCGACCGGCAAAGGGATCGTCCTCCTCCACCCCATTACCGTGGGCAAACTCGTCGATCTGGGCACGGGTGGCCGTGTACTGGCCGACTAAGCGGCGCGAGCTGTCGGCATCTGCCATCTCCTCGTCCTCGCCATCGCCATCGCCTGTGGGGATCGACGTGAGATAGCCGGCGTACTTGTCGCCGCCATTGCGATCGTATAGGTCCGTGTCGAACGACTCGGTCAACTTCGCCTTGGTTGGGGCGTCGGTCCGCTGGCCAGCGGGTCGCGTTCCCTTTTTTGCGTCGGCGGCAGCGTTGCGCTCAGCCTGGAGCTTTCGAACCGTATCAAAATCAGCGTCCGACATGACGGGCTACTGTTCGGGTCTCAGGAGTGACCATGTCTCGGTGGTATGGGGATGGGAATACAGCCGAGCACGCGATGAAGGAAGGGCTATTTGCGATGCGTCAAAAGATTGAAGGTGGATGGGATGAGTTTGGCGGCATTGGAAGTGAGCGACTGGGATAAGTTGAGCTAGAGTTCGCGCCTACGAGCTGGCCAATCATAGCGTAGTCTAGTTAGCGCAGGCCTGCTTCAGCTGTGGCGAACGCATGTGTGGCTGAGGAACTTGCCGGGTCGCTGAATCTTGCACGCGACCACTCTTTTTATACACGTAGATTCTCTAACATTGGCGCTCCCTCTGATCAGGCTCTCCCTTACGGCTCGGCTAATTGGCGATCATCACCGACCAATCGCTCTATCTACGTGTCTTAAAAGGGCGGGCGCGTCGGGTCCTGGCAGGTCGGAGATCTTGGCGTTCTTGCTAGCTCCAATGCGGACGAGGTATATACAATGGAGCACGCAGCGAGTTGCCGAGAAAGGAGTTAGAGCAGTTATTTTATTCGTAGTTCAACTACCTAATTTCACAGAATCCAGCAAACAGCTGAGAAAACCACATTCTCTCGAAATACGCCATTACCACTACATTTAGTACCTGATCCGCCAAATCAAATCCATCCTGGAACTGCTGATCCAGTCGTGAGCATCGCAAACTATCACCTCCTCAAATACCCATCATCGAGATCGAATCCTGCGGCGCCGGGGGGCGAGACGCGCGAGTGCGTTAAAAATGTACAGGTGATGGCCGTGGGGGCAGGTTTGATACAATGTGGAGTCGAAAATAAACATATAAACATTAAGCAGGTTGATTGCTGTCGTGATTCATCGTTAAGAGATTGGTTGCTGCCGTCTTCTCCCCGTCTAGGCGTATTAACAGCACCTTTAACTCGACAGCTTGTGGGTATCTAATTTTCCCTCTCCGAGTCTAACATCCTCTTCCGGTCTTCGGCTAAGGCTCCAAAAGTGTATAATCTGCCATATATGGAGACGGCATTGCGCAAGTCAACACGCCGTCATACCTAAGGCAGATCTAGTCGAATCATCGTTGGATGTATTTAGGCATGCGATAGATCGTCTCACACGTGTGGTGCTCCAGGTCTTCCTCGACCTAAAGAATCCAAGAGCTCGTGTGGGGGCACACGTTGCATACCACTGCCACGATCGATCATTGACGTAGGGGCTGGCATGTAGCCATCGCGCTTCTTGCGGTACCGGTCGAGAGCAAGACCGGCGACAACAATGAGAAGCATCAAACCAAGAGAAATAGCTAGACCTATGAGCACGATGAAACCAAGAGCCAAACCACCCTCTGAGAATACGGTTAGCGGAAGGGGACGTACGGGGATGGTTGTAGACACTTACTGGTTGAGCTCTGGAAGAAATTTTCCTTCTCGACGAAAATCTTGGAGAGGGAGCCAGCACCTACTGTCGTGTTCGTGCTTGAAGTCAGAATGTAAGGTTGGAGAGTTGTGCCGTTGTAGATCGCTGCGGATGCTGTCCCGAAGCCAGGGATCCCGATCGACCCAGTGAGTAGCAGAGCCTGGCTTTGGTCTATTAATTCTGACTTGTCGTGATCCTTGGTCAGGGAGAACATCTGTAGGCTTGCGATGACGGTTTGGGGCTCTAGCGTGATGCTAGCAGAGGCCCAGCCATTATCATACTTCATGAGGTACACGGAACCATCAGGTCGGGTTCCAGCCACCCAGATCTTGTCTCGGTCCTCGTCTGCAGCAGTCAGAGCATCAACTGGGCCCGGAAGATTGGATGCGCCATCGAATACAGACCAGGTGTTTTTGGAGGCATCATAAGACGCCAAGAAAACATCTGCATCGCCGATCTTTAGCTGCCCACCCACGAAGAGGGTGGAGCTGGTCGACCAGAGAAGAGCATTGGTAGTTCCGCTCAGGTCAAAACCTGGGCGCGACCACTGGTTCTTACCGGTATCAAGCATGCAGATGGCTGGACACGGGAGGCCCCCAGCTGTATCGAAAGAACCGCCCACGTAGAGCTCGGAAGAACTTGGCCGAAGACCGATGGATGATACAACGACGTTGCTTCCAGCTAAGACAGGAGGTTGAGTGCCGAGAGAGCTGCTCGCAACATTGTAAGAAATGAGGCCGTTCACGGGAGACTCCTGAATAGTGCCATTCACGCGGCCTCCGGCGAAGACCGTATCGCCTTGCACTGCCAAAGCCAAGAAGACAGATTTCGAGGGCAACTCAGTCCCGAGTCCTGTAACAGAATTGGAACGTTTCCTATCGATGAGCGCAAGGTTGTATATCGTTGATCCGTTGGTTGCTTTGGCAGTGAAGTGGCCGGCGAGTACCGTCACGTTCCTATTGTTATTCGTGTCAAACAGACCCGTGACTACACCGGAAACTGCGTCCGTGTTGTTGACGGATGACGCACGTTTCGAGACCTTGCCTGTTGGGCTGTTGGAAGACAAGGTGGGAGGTGTAATCTTGATGGGGAAGTTGCCCAGCATACCGTTGGTCGATGCCACGCCATACGCCCTCAGGGACTGTGAAGAGATGGAACCCGCATACAGCTCGGCTTTGTCAGGTGCAGCGAGCAGCGAGGTGGCTAATTCTCCATCCAAGAGTGGAACTGGTATATCCAAATTCTGAAGCCAGTTGCTCCGGGATTTCACCCAGACTGCGAAACCGGTGGTATTCACGGCAGCATTATCTCCAAAAGGAAGTATTTGCAAGAAATCGCCCGTCAAGGCAATCGCTTCCTCTGTGGCGTTTCCAGTCAAGTTCAATGTCATCGGAACAACATTCATCACAGCGCCATCAACCCCAGCACCGAGAGCCGTCCATTTGTTCTGCTGTTCGTCATACACGGCCACATGGGATAGCCCGCTGGCTCCCCCTTTCTGAGTATCATTGAACATGCCACCCACAAAAAGTTTTCCATCGGTCTCGTACATGGCCATAATTTCGCCATTGAGGCCTCCATCGAGAGGTTTGGTCTGGCCGCTGCTGTCAATGGCAGCAATATTGCTGATGGTTGGTGACGTAAAGTTGCCGCCAATGTACGTTTGACTGTTCGTAGAGACCAGAGACAGGACGGCAGATTGGGAATCGAAAGTCGAACCAAGCTTGTTAATCGCAGAACTATCAAAATCGGACGTGTCTACCGTGGCTTTCGTCGGATCGTACTCGAATAGTCCGTTCAGGCCACCTGTGCTATTCATCCGCTCGACACCAATTCTCTGCGCCACCATAACCATGTCGTCGGAGGAAAGCGACTGCCCTGCAACGGGAGATAGTGTAATGCTTGGGCGGAAGGAACTAGAAGAAACATCAACATTGCCGAAATAGATTTGGTCATATTTATCGAATTCGTTTGACTGGTAAATGGACCGGCCCTGGTTCAGGTGTTGTTCCCCGCTAGTGGTATTCAAGGTACCGAATACGTTGACTTGACCACGCCTTGCACAGGTGCCATCTTGAAGACAGCCCGGGGTGTAAATCTTGATGACATAATCACCAGATTCTCGGATATCTGGGTGGAAGACGACAGAGGCGGCATCAGAAGTGATTGGCTTTGACAAAACCGCCGAGAGATACTGAGAGTTGCTCTGCCCCGCCGGAGTGACTTCCCAAGGTCCAGTGGTCGTCGATTCGGAGGGAGTGCTGGAATTGGCACAGGGAGGTTCGTTGAAATCGTTGATGGCAAAGGTGAATATGTCATTCTGATAAAGTTCAATGCTGTCAAGACCGCCGCCCTGGCCATACCATGCTGAGATGTCAATCCTGAATGCATTCATGCCAATACGGTTCACGAAATGAAAGTCTTGGTATTCGACGCTGGAGTCGTTGCTGAGAGGGCATTGACTAGTGCAGCTCATGTTTTTCCCGGTTCCGGGGTCGATATAGGTAAAATTCATAATTCCGTTGTTCGGCTGCGCAGTGAACATCCAGGTACGGGTTCCCCGGCCATCTTGGCGCGTATTCCTAAGCCGAAGTTTGGTGGGTTCGAACCCGAAATCAAACGAAGCTGCCCAATTGCCCGGGACGCCATCTTCGAGAAGCCAGGTTTTGTTTGGACCATCAGTTCCTGCAGTGTTGCAAATGACATTCTTGGGATCAGTAAAACCGGCCGTCGCCGTTCCTTGGTACGTGGAAAGATTTGCAGAATTCAGGTTGACGGTCTGGGCGTCTGGTATACTTGGCGTGCTGGCATTTCCCAAGCCGGTAAAACTACCTCCGAAGATGATGTGGCCGTTCGAAGCTTTTGTAATGGACGAGACAGGCCCATTAAAGCCTGCGAACGGCAAACTCGCCCATTTAGAGGAGGCGAGCCATGTTATGGCGTTGAATGAATCTTCTGCTCGAAAGCTGCCGCCAACGTAAACCATACCGGCATCATCGTCACAGAGCAGGCTGTTGACCTGGCCAGAGAGGCCGGATAGTGTGGTGACCTCGGAGTTGGTTGTGTCATACGCAGCTACGCCGACGGATTGCTTCCCACCCACACTCGTGAAATTGCCGCCCAGAATGACCTTCCCTTGGAACACGCACATGTCCTTGATTGATGCATCGGCACTGAGAAGATTGACAAAGACGCCATTCGGTAGACGGCTCATAAGCTGCTGCGATCCGTTCGAACTGAACGGCTGCTCGGTCTGACCCTTGAACTCGTAAAATGAAATGCCATTGAAGTCGCCCGCAATCCCCACTTGCCCAAGTTCGCTGATGTCGAAATTCGGACTCGGAATCGAGTCAAATGTGAGAGCTTGCGAGAGCGTCGCCAACGAGGTCATCGCGAGGAGCCATGGCGAAGTTGGCCGCGCGGAGCTGCGCGCAGCAGGCCGGCGGCGCAGTGCTCTCATGGCGATGGCGACCGATGACCGATGCCACTTGCAGTTACGACAGGATAGTCGCCTCGGTCTGCAGAAAGTCGGCGATGACACTCCAATCTCACGCCTGGTCCATAGCCTCGGGTGACTCGACGTGTGCGTTTTTTCGGTAGACGATAATTGTTTTGTTGTTTGACCGTGTGTTGAACTAGCTTTCGCAATGTATGCAAACACGCGATATTTTGAGCGGACCAAAGCACAATTCGACAATCGATATTCTGTAAGTGTATGGTCGCAACAATTGACAGAAGAGATTTCGAGTTCGGTCGAAAATTGACTGTGTACGGAGAACGGTTATTAGGACTTTGAGGATATATTAATTAGATTTCACCTGCTTCGACGTTGATGAATGGTAACAATTATGAAATATGCGGCATCGCCGACGGACTGCCGCCAGTTATGGAGTTGCTCAGATAACTAGATGCGGGAGGACTAAGAAAACAGCAGGCAATGCGAAGGGATTGGGGTGGGTGGCCCGTGTGCTAGAAACACGAGGTGCGTAATTGAACACTCGGAATGGCTAGATGATGTGCTAGCCAGGCACAATGCAGGACGCTAGGGACGGATTGGGTCATGCATGTAGCGACTTTTCTCCCTGGACATCTACGCCTTGTAGTGCACTCGGATTGCGACTTCAGGTGATGAGCGACCTTTCATTCTTCGATGCACTTGAGATAAGGACTAGCCATGACGCCATCTCGATATCCCATGCAGTGCGTCTTACCAACACAGTTTTTAGATTGATCAAAACAAGATACGATTGAAAATGTTGCTGTGATGCCGTCATACATGAAAGGAATCATACCCAACCCTATAATAGGTAGGGATAGGAATAGGAGTGGAAACGAATAGGAGATTGTTTCTTGACTCACTGGCAGATGAATATTAGCACCACTGGCTGCGGTATTGTACAAGTAAGTGTTCCCGTCGAATGTTTCTTGGAGCTGATTGATTATAGGCGGCAAATGCCGTATCTAAATTGAATTGACAAGAGATGTTGTGCTACGAGATTCTGCGATTGTATGTACGATGTGAGGTTCGTAGTAAATGAGAGTAATAAAAGGTGTTTAACGATTGACGTGTAGGTAATGAATGAGCTGTGTGTCTGGTGTTGGCAATAATGAGAGAACTTCGCAAACTGCGAACAATGTTGATGATGATGATCGGACCTGGTCTTCTGTTTCTGGGTGCTGTTTTGGTCGTTCGAGATCCTGTCAGAGAATGTGCCCTGCCGAGTCCCGCGCGCCTCAGATCAGGGGAGGGAGTTCGGATGGTTGCACCGTCCTTCGGGAACGGAGAAAGAGATGAGCACAGTACAGGTGTCGTCTGCTCGATTAAAAAAAATAAAAAGATGCGACGAGATGATATCAAAAGAGCGACAATATCAAGCTCGCTTTCCCCCTTCTCCTCGGGCATAAGAAAGGAGACAGAGAGTAGAACCTAACAAGAAATCGAGAAAACGTAGGAAACGAGGAGCTATTTTGGCACACGTCCTGATACGAGCTGGGATTGGTGCACTGCCCTCCTCAATGTGGGCCACAGAAACCCAGGGGTAAAGAATGGTTTGACCAGGGGTCTGAGAAGACGCACCACTCACATCGTCCCCTGTAATTGATCGCTCGCGTTGTGTCACTCCAACACTTCTTGGCACCGGTATTTCACCTGCAACATACATTACATACACCACATACCTAGATATTGTAAGCAAAGCATCAAAGCTTCGTAGCATTCATAAATGGCGATGAACATTGAAGGAGGCGAAGAGAGGAAGAAAAGACAGCATGAGGTGGTGGGAGGCGTGATGTGTACGCGTCAGGCCGAAGAGAGAGGAAACTAATTAGCGCTATAATCTGTTTGTTTCATCCGCCGCAATTAATTAAGTTTGTGACACAGTGAAAAAGACTTCATTCTGTCTGCGCTGGCATGCGCTCTTGCTCAAATCATATCATGAATGCATGTACATATAGTGAGCTAGGCTATTCATAGTTGATATATCCAGAAGCAGGCATCTGCATACGCTGCATAACTTGGTTTGCTCCGTTCGCATGTTGTGCACTACTTAGATAGGTACCTGAATAGATAAGCATGTTCAAGATCACGGTGACAGCTATACTGCACATATAGGGGAAATGTATAGCTGTCGGGGAGTTGAGCGCATCTAGCTCATCATTAGGGCGTAGAACCACCTCATTGAAAATGTGACTCCAGGTATGAGATTGCAAAAGCAGCATGTTGAAGTTAATGCGTTGGGAAGTTTTGAGAAACTTCTGTCTACCGACTGTACATATCAGTTATCCGTGTGAGTAGATAGACGAAAGAGTAACGGGTACATGGAAATACACGATGCATCGCGTAATAAATATGTGCTTCATGAATGATTGGTTATGAAGTTATTTTGACAAAGACCTCTGCATCTATCCTACAGTATCCGTCGGGTGAAATATTGGAAACACCGCTCGATCATAGAGTAGATGAGCGTGACTC
This sequence comes from Xylaria curta, assembly GCA_022495235.1. Classification (NCBI taxonomy): domain Eukaryota; kingdom Fungi; phylum Ascomycota; class Sordariomycetes; order Xylariales; family Xylariaceae; genus Xylaria; species Xylaria curta. Next base: position 143,934 of record MU375929.1, on the reverse strand, counting down.
ATATGACGAGAAATGATATGCAGCTTCATTTATTGTGATACCACACCAAACTCTGTCGGCCGTATAATCCACGTCTGCGCTTCTGCCTGGACGAGCACGGCAAGCCCGTACCAGAACAGCTGCTTTCACTCTCCCGCACCAGTATAAATGACCTCCTCTCCCCCCATACCCCCCTCTCCTCTTTTCGTTATGGCCGCTCGCGGCCACTGTGGGCGCTTGCGGCCACCGAAACTAACCTTCTCCTTCTCCACGATGTCACCAGAGCACTCACACTTTTCTACCTCATCTACCCTCCTTCCCACGAAGTCTTCCTCATCCTCTCCCTACTAACGAAACGCAGATCGCTAACGTCGAGTAGCAGCTCAAGAGCCCCTCCGATACTTATCCATCAGTAGACTTGAAGAAGTTTCCCGGAATACCCAGGTAAGCAAGCTACATCAACGAGGAAGGTGTAAGTGGTGCCTTATCTAGGGCCATTGCCCGCAATATCTTCAGCATAAGCAACCGCAATACCCACCGTTTCCAGCCAAACACAGGAGGCAAGCATCTCCCCTCCCAGTCTTCCGAGCCTTCTATCGGTTTCTACACCCACGACTCAACTTCCTCGTTTGTAGCTATCGCATGGATACTACTAACTTGTACGGTGCCTCTTTCAGGTCCTCGGGGTCAGGACAGGACTGCAACGTACACTGTAATGTGTCCAGCTCATCCTGTCACCTAAGTTGTTGATGCAAGTTGGTGTTGGTGGTGTTGGTCAGACGCCTCGTCAGTGACTAAGCTCTGTTCTCCCCATTTATGAGGAGTCGAACCACCGTCGACCCTTCAGGTTCAAGGAGAAGCCATGGTCTCCCTATTCACAAGGCCAAGGAAACCACCCAGATTCCTCAACTGCTAACCATATCTGCTTCCACAGCCAAGAATCCCCCATATCCAACCTCCCTCATACATTACCATCAATGTATTGTAGGAAGTATGGGACGAGAGTACACTCAACGACACTCTCCAGTAATCTGGCGATCTTTGGGATAGTAACGCGCAAGCCACCCTCGACTCAGCTCAATGGCTTCGCCATCATTATCATCACCACTACCATTATCGTCATCATCACCAGTACTGTTAGGCTGGAGTTCCTCATCAATATCCATATGGGATGCGAAGAATTCACCCGTATCGAATTCATATGGAATAGAGTCAGCGGAGAGTCCTTGGTTAAGCTGGCTACCGATTTTCATCCTCTCCTCCTCGCTGTCATACCAAGCCTGTTCTTCTTCGTCGCCAACCTGGGTCTGGAAGCTGAGTGCTGGCATGAGCTCGACACCAGCACAAACCTAGGCAGCTCAGTGACTCTACTCAGCTCGGCTGTGTGAGTGGCTGATGGTTGGCTGTTCTGTCGCTTGCTTTCCAATCGAGCTCACCTTCGTTGATCCGGACGGCTATCCATCGCATTCATCCATCGCATCCATCGTACTCAACTCATACCAACACTAAGCTAATCATGGCGAGGCAACACATACCATTCTTACTTTTTTGTTTGTCTCTCCTTATATATAACATATCAGCGGTGGAGCTGCACAAGCCAGCAGCGAGTTTTTATTTTTCCGAGGAAGATTGCAAAAAGCACCAGGATTCCGACTCCTTTTGTATACCAGTTGCTCGTAGCGAAGGCATCGCTACTCAGAATGTGCTACCAACGGCTCGTGTTGGAAAGGGAGGGGATTTCCGGAAAAGTACCACGTCGCCGTATTTACAGCCACACTGAAGCTCGTCTTGAACTAGACGAAAACTCTCATATACTCGAAGCGGGTCCTGGTGAGGGTGATGTGTTGGAGAGGGAGGTGAGGTATCTATGCTATGGGCAATAGACACAACGGGTCGGCTTCGTTGTGTTTTATGCTGCAGTTCGCCTCAAAAGACCTCCAACGGACAGCTCGCCAGCTACGCTCACTACACAACGACACTTGAAGTATATCATCAACCAGTTCGCTCGATCCGATCAGTGAACAGTTCCCCGGCACCTCATCAAGACCACTGAACCATCAGACCCGGTCCTCACACTTGATTCCGATCTGACCCTCATCCTTAGCGGTCTACAGCCGTAAAAGAACTCTATCTTCCGCTCTGGATATCGTTTGGACATTTACTTCCTGGGACCCTATCACCGGGTTTAACAGTCCAGTGAACCGTCGGAACTGGAGCGTTGTATGGTTGTCGAGATGGTTGTCGAGCGTTGCTGTCAACTTAGTCAATTCTAGACGTAGCGATGCGAGCTCGGCTTCCAAGGCCTCTTTCTCGGGATCCGGCAACGACGATTGAATTTCGGCATGGGAACGCGGTGTGACGGGTGAAAGCATTGTGCGCACTGAGCATAGCGTTGCGGGTATAATTTGGCTGGTGCTCACGCCAAATTTTGCTCTGGCTTCGCTTCCTGAGTTTGACTTTTCGTTCGACGCGTCTACGACGAATTCTGGAAAAGCACCACGTCGTCATAATCAATCATCGGAAGCGGATCCTGGTGAGGGCGATATAGCTGCTACGTGACAGGCCTTGAAATGGAGCTCAAGAAATGCCACATAGCGCCATCAGGAACAAGCGACATCATATATTCTCTCGGACCATCTTTAGCCCGTCGCGGCTTCGGCGGTTGCATCGCTGCAGCGGCAATCACATCGAGCGACTTTATGCCAGACTAGCTCTGGATTATCGCCCTCGACGGGATCCTATCGAACGCCCGTGGTAAACGGAGTCTACTTAAGGAAGTAGCGACTTGATTCCTTCTTCGGGCCCGGAAACTGTCCCATCATCATCATCACGCTTTATCGCCTCCCGTATGGCCTCCGCTAGACCCTGAGTCCCGGTAATACCCAGGGAGCGAATGAAGTCTCCAGGTAGACTAGTCACAAACAGTGAGTCTTTGAAAGACAGCTGCACGAACTCTACGTCGTCATCGCCACGGAACTTCGCCAGAATTCGGTGTTGCTCGGCGTGAATTCCACCATGAAGGAGGTACTCGTTATCATACCAGGATAGCTCTGGGACCAAAGTCTGGGGATGTGACGGAATCTCCTATTCTCGCAGATGAACTGACAACGTGCATTGATGACTTCGATGCCCAGGTTTCCCGAATGAGAATATTCACGACGAATCATCGCTATCCTCGTTGTCGATGGGCTGAGGACGCGGCGTGACCTACGCACCTGTCCAAACGTGGTCTTGACGAGGGGTGCATGTCGCGAATGGATTCGTGATAAGGATTGTTTGCACGGCGTGATTTTCAAGGATCCATCGAGAAACTGGACAAACTACTACTCGAGGAAGTAGCGACTTGATTCCTTCTTCGTATCCCGAAGGAGTCCCATCATCATCATCGAAGTCCGAAATACCACGCCAAGGTTCGTAATTGTGCAGGGACTCGAGCGTGTCGCGCGTGTCGCGCTGGTCTCATTACATTTCCTTCTCATGGACTCAGCAAATCCCCGCAACACTGTGTTCCCACCGTATCTGTAGGCGAACCTTTCAAACTGCTCTGCAAATAAGGGATAGGTGATCATGGAACGTGTGTTGCGGACACCTCCACATGAATGGTTTTATGCCGTGAAAGCTAAGCAACTTGATCCTGTGCCTCGGCCAATCAACAACGTCGATTGGATGAGACACCTGCATTCACAGGCTCAACTTCCGAATCCCAGCTTTGGATTCGCATTACCTAGCAATGGAATATTGCCAGATATCGAGAACGACTACAATGATATCAAATTTGCGCTTGGCGAAGTATGCTATGAGCTAAACTGGCCAGTACGGTGAAAGGACCCATCACCATGAACTCGACTCCTTGATTGACGTTACCCGAGCGAGCGAGCGGGTCCTTACGGGCTTTCAACATGCCGTAGGTGGTCAGTATCAGCAGACACCTATGCGATCCAACCCGGCCTTTCGGCCTACACCCAAACGTAACCCCCCAGGTTATGAGGATCGCGACGTCGCGTTCTCTTCATCTCTTGCGATGAGGTATACGGCCGGAATGTATTGGGTGAGCATCTGGCTGGCGCGCAAGAGGTCGGCCAAGCAATCCCTGGGACGTTAACGCAACCTTATTCGCGCTATTCCTCCGGCATCGACGGTCGACCGAATGGCAATTGGCCCCATTTTCTGTACACGGTAGCGTGCAAAGCACCACACGATATCACAAAAGCAACCCGCCTCGCCGATCAAATGAGACATCCGGTCGCAGAGGCCGCTCCGGGATCAATAAGAGCAGATCCAATCTGAGCCAATCTGTAATGGCTCAGCTCTTCAACAACTACCCAGCCATCGGGGCTCCGCAGAGTCTGGGCCTTTATAACTATCTCGTGGCTCGGCCAATCGACAACGTCGATTGGATGGGACACCTGCATTCATAGGCTCAAGTTCCAAATGTCGGGTTTGGATTCGCATTACCTAACAATAGTACATTGCCAGATATTCCAGAGTCGATCGAAAACGACTACGGCGATATGAACTTTGCGCCCGGCGGAGAAGAGGAGAGCCTCGTGAGCTATCCTGACTGCCGATTGAAGGATTTTCGACTTAGCGTCTAGCGGCGCGCAAGACCGTGCCTTCCCAAGCTTTACAGGAAGAATGAAAGGGACTCGCCAGACCCTGTTATCGTCGTCGTCGCGGCTATGCTTCCTCCAAATACGATAGCGCATCTGCATGTACGCGAAGAGAAGACACTCCTCCTGCCTTGATTCTCGACATGAAAATCGGTCGAGATCAGTACTGCTCGGCGTTGAGGGCAAGACTTTTCCGTCGGAGTATTTTGGTAGTACCCTCAGCGACAGGTGTAGAAGGGAGTCTGGGTGGCAGGTTTCGAGGCAGGTCTCAAAAATCGTGCCGTGGAGCTTGTGATCGTTCTCTGTCCCTGGGTCTATAAGACGACGACTCATAGCGTGGACCTGAATCTCGACGGTCGTCGGTGTATGAATTACCCATCATCCAAATACATCGTTGGTATACGAATAGCCCGTCGCGTACTATGCTTCATAATCCTCAATCCTATGTTTCGTCGAGTACGATAATACTCTCTGAAGCCAGACATTCCACTAGGGCTGTACCATCTCCCAGTCACCACGAGAGCGCATCGCATGAGTTCTCCACGATAATTCGAGTAGATGAGCATCCTGCTGAGGAATTATCACGTCCAACCCACTGCGAGAAGGAATCGCGAGAGGTACCCGGAACATCTGTGGCAACCGACCACTCTACTCGACAACCAAGAGCAGTTCTCGTTATGGGATCGGGAGTATCATGTTTCTCGCAACCATCAAGACCGTATCGTGGACTCTTTGCAAGATTCTCGAGCTGGTTTTCCGAATCTTGTATCCGGAAGCGATGCGCGTCTGCAGGGCCGATGTGCCAGAAGAGGAAACGGAAGCAGAGTCAAAGGTAGGCAATGCCAAGGACGAAGCCGTCGGGAGGTGAGCTAGACATCGAGGATTGATGGTGTGAAGCTGGGCGACAGCATCCTCGGCCACGGCAGCATCTAGAGGAAGTGATTGTCGACACTCATAAGTGCTCTCTGGATTAGTTTGGCATAAGGTTCCTTCGACCTAGGCTTGCTAATTTCTGGCTTGCTTCCTGCTTCTGAGAAAAAGCCACAAACGCCATCAAAATCACTGACTTGACATCCGCCGAGCAGAAAGTGGCAACAAGACCAAGCGAGGGCCCCCAGGTTTCCCTTTCAGAAGCCATCCCCCTACTCAGATAACCCAGGACCGATTGGTCGAGCAATACAAGCTGCTCTTATTCCTCTTCTCTCGTAATGAGTTAAAGACGGTAGACCAACAATTCCTCGACCCCCGTGTCGAACCGCAACAGAGCTTCTAATCCGTTCATATGAGGGAGACACGAGATGTCTTCGAGGTTGTGGCGGCCGCGGTCACACTGCGGAATACCTCTTCCAGACCGTATTGAAATTTGAAACTACCACAAGACTTTCTAGCCAGCGAGGTTTCCAAGATATGGAATTCCATGTTGGAAGAGCGAAAAAATATCGACTGAAGATGCTCACGGGCGCTACCGACATTCTATATCTATAATGTCAATAACCAGTACAACTTGCCTTATTCGTACTCTTAGCAGGTAGAAGGAGCCATCTTGCTCAGCTTGCTGCTTGGACGGGGTTGACGATATTTCGGAACCGGTAGATTGGGCCAGGACCCAACAGGAGACGGGGTTGAATTGCCAACAGACCTGATTAAAGCTCTCAAATTCTACGAAGCACATGGGGCCATTTTGGTTCGTGCGAAAACAAAGTCGCTTATAACCGCGCTAATTACGTCGATAAGAGTCATAGCCCCGGGTTCTGGGATTCGATCAAAACTCCACGGCCATTATAGATATTGATCTAATTATGGTCTTCGAAGTCGAGTTTATGATTAACAACCCAGAACCAGCAGTTTTCAATGTAGGCCGAAGCAGTCTTATGAGCCCTTACACTTGTCGTCGACCAAAGTGGTCGCATTGGGATTCTTGCTGCAGAGATCAGACTGAAGCTCAGTTCCGGCTGTACCACCGACACGGAAATGAACGTCCCACATGCCTGCAACGCCGTTCTCTGAACCGGCGAGGTTCCATTGCATAAGGATGGCACCAGGAAGCGCACCTTTGGTCTCGATAATCAGGTCAGACATTTGCCTGTGGCCATAAGGAGAGGCCACATCTCTCCAGTAATTCTGATGTTCTTAGGGTATCGGAAATGAGGTATGCACCGTGATCGAAATAGATGATATCGCCGTCCTTCGCGCTGTCTAAAACCTTTTGAATCGCGGCAGTATTGCCTGTCTTTCCATCACTTGCAGCACCAGCTGACTTGACGCTGATAAACTTGTTACTCGCAACTGCAGCGGCTCTGGGATGCGATTTCAACCCAGTGGAGGATGGGGATAACGAGAACGACAACGGTATCTGTTCTCGTATAATCACTGCCGTGGATGGCTATTATAGGACGACCTGCTTGACCGACTTTACTAATATTCTCGTCCGGATTGCGCACGCATGTCGGTTTACAATCCCGATGAAAATCCGCCAACGGAGCTGTCATCAGCTTTTCAAAACATGCGTGGATTATGGTACCGGATTCGTCGAATTCATTTCTTTCGCGTTCCTCGTTGAAGTAAAAATCCATCGCAAGCGCCCAAGAAAGGTTCATTCAACTTGTACAACTTCAAACAGATTAAAGATCTTGCTAGATCTCGACTTCATCATCACTTTCGGCAACGCAGCGTAGATTTTTGTTACGACGCGCCGCATCGCTGCCATTCCGTTTTTATTGTTGTCAGGAATAATAGGTAGGTTGCTTGGTAGCACATTCTGAGTAGCGATACCTCTGCTACGAGCAATAGGTATACCAAATTGCAATCTTTCTCGACATCATACGGGATTCCAACAGGAAGTACGTGAGCGAGTACTCTGACCGCCTAGAAAAGGCCAACGAGCGAATAAAAGAGCCTGAAAGCGAGCGTTCCAGATTGTTAAACGAGAACGCTGCGTTACGGGCTATCAAGAAACCGCGGACCTTCGTCAAGCAATAGCAAGCGGAAGGAAAAGCGTTAGAATAGCAACTCCAGTGCGGACTTGAACCAACAATCACCATCAAAGACGGCGGTGCAGGCTCCCCATAAGAAGGTTTAGACGGACAGAGGATTCCCAGGATGATATGAGTGCGACATATAGTCTTATCTTACGAAGATTGAAGCATTCGTGATGGCTTCCAACGCTACACCCGTGGGTCTTGCCAACGACGACGATACTCATCTCCTAAGAAAGTTGCACACTTCTCCGATTCGGTATCGGCAACTTTGACCACGTTGCGAGTCATCCCACACTGCCGCACCGCATTCAGAGAGTATTGGCTTCATGCTGGGTGGTTCATGAAGCTAGATTGTGGACTCCTAGAGAGCGCTCTGAGAAACGCCCATATCGAGAGGAACGATATTACCGTCATGAGATAAGGATCGATCTCGTAAAGATTCTTAGTCGTATCATCCTGAAAGCTCTGACTCTCGGTAAGCTCTGGATTTTCTTCCGCTCCTCAGAAAGTTCACGAGCTTTAACAACAGCTTCTACGACAAGAAGCACATCAATATTCCAGTACATATTACGCAGTAGGGGCAACCCAAGCTCCGCCCGGCCAACAATATCCCGGCAATTGCCTGTATAATCACCACATCTATTGCAGTCGCCCAGCCCGAAAATAGACCCAAGATCTATTTTGGTAGGCATTTATATCTGTCGCTGCAGTGGAGGTCCCAGGGGTGGTGTTAAGGGACAAAGGCTTAGAATTTGGCCCTTACCTAGCTGCAGACATTCCTTATCTGAACCAATTCCACCAGAGAAGCTTGTATCTTCGACCGCCGCACCCCCATCACAACTGGTCTAGGTTCCCGCACCTGCTCCAGGATCCCGTCTTTCTTTGGGATCAGGGTACAGGTATGACCTTGAAATTGGAGGATATGGGAACCTTTGCCCACGGTGATCGTAGTTCTCGGTATACTGTTGTTGTGGCGCTGACGCCCTTTCGCCCCCCGCTCAGGCACTTCCTGGGATTCGACCAGTGTTCCTACCAAACGAAATGACATTTCATATCCTCCAGTACTTGGACGAGCTATACAAGCTCCTACCCGATTATCATTATCTACAAACCACGTCCCTGGGCTTCCATGCCAACCGTCCAATTTTGCAGAGAAACTACTCCAGCTACTACGACCGCCATTACAATGAGCGTGATGGACAGCGACAATTTACCAGGCACCGTGAACTTTCCAAATCAGGGAAACATACAAAGGCAATATGATCCAACATGGTGTGAAGACGTCGCACGCCAATTTACATACCAGTGTTGGAATTTCCTTCACTCTTTCAAGCCGATTGTCTCATTGCGATCACAAACAGAAAAGTATCTTTCCGATATCGATCCCTCCATATCCAGAGAACAGAAAGCCCCGGTAGTCATATTTGCATTACTTCTTCGAAGACTTTATGGGATCAGGTCATTGTCTAGTCGTGGCACCTTCTGCCAGCGCATCGCTTGTATTGTACAGTTATGGTGCGTCGTTGCTGCGGACCCTTTCAAAGCCCGTCCATCCACCAATTTCCACTACCCTACGTTCTTTTAGCCGCTGCCCATTAACGGCCCGAGAGCCTAGTGATTTGGCTCCCTTTTTAAAATTCAGTGAGCAAATGATGCTCAGCAGAATGAAGCGAGTACGTGCTAGAGCCCCGTCGGCTCCCTAGCTAGGTAGGATATCGGGAGCGAGCCTATTTATGGACACGATCACAGACCATCAAGCGTTACGGACAGCCCTTACAACATTGAATACAGTCTCCCCTTTGATGGAACTGTCGATAGTCTCAGTCCTCAAAAGGATATAGTTAAACATATGTCCATGTTTAACAAACACATTGGCCTAGAAGACTCGCCCAATTTATTCCCAATGAAAGAAGAGGAGCCGCTCTCTTCGTCATGATAGATGCTACCATACTCCAAGTTGTCATAATCATGACGAGCCGGTGCTGGCGTGGGCCGATTTCTGTACATCATCACCTTTCCCTGGCTATCCTCATCTATATCATGATCACGCCCCCAAATCATCCTTCTACCTAGTTATATTCCCTATTTTACTATCTCAGGTTTGTTCTTCTACTGCAAAGTTGATAAGCTATCAGCTACTGCACCGAAACCCGCGAAGCAGCTCAGCATGTATGACAAAGGCTTGGAACAGGAAGTTAAACTCGTCGGACGTCGACAGTATTCCTTACCTATAGTCTCAAGATATCCCAACTGGCTCACAGCAGTTAGGCAGTCCAACTACACTCTCTTCTAGTTCGATGGTCCCAAACCAATACGTCCAGCACCTAATGTTTCGCTAACTCCATCATCACTGGCCCCAATCCCTTCTAGTGGTCATTTGAATTGTAAGATTGTCAAACACCTGATCCGAGATGTTCAATTCTGCTAATAATTCTCTTTGGGTCTGAAGGTCCTAAATGTTTACGTTTCTTCCAAGCGGGCACGCGTGCTTTGCTCTTTACTTATACCCGGAAATCTAGGGATGAACATGCTGACCTTCGACCTAATTCGGTAATCAAACCTCCTTTGATGATATTGCTCGACCAATATCCTTTAGGTGGCTTGCCAGAGCGCATCAGGTCTTGACAGGTCCAAGGTAGCTGGCGGATCACGGGCTGCCACAGCGGTGTGACAGCCTGGACCTACAGGAAAGAATACAGTCCATGGAGATAGAAGTGGGAGACGATCCAATCTTCACCTTGGAAGATCAAAAGCAGGTCGTGGATTTACTCAGGAGCGGATAGTTTATCCAGGTCTTTACGTCGCCGTTATCGTCGTATACCACCCGCCTTATTGTCGAGGGTGGCTATGGTTAAATGTCTCAAACAATTTCCACCCGAGTCTGCGTGCTATCATCGTCAAAACACTCAATGGCGGTGTCAAAGGAATGTAAGCCAAAATCTTTTAGATCCCATTCGCTTCATTAAAGGCTAGAATATATTAACATGAAGTCCTAAAGTATAGCTCAGTTTCGTGACATACCATGAGCACGCTTTTTAGCGAGTTATTCATTGTTTATATCTGTGTGAATGCCCCTGATGATCTGCTTCTAGGAATCATGGATTTCCTCTTTGTCTGCATTTGCTTTTCTGTTTTAAGGAAAGAAAACAGCTCTCATTCGCTGTCACGGCGTCGCCGACCATGGCCTGCAGCTGTAGGACCAAGCAATCCGAGTGCTATACTTGACGCCCGCTGATACTAATTGAAGAGAAGTAATTCACCAAGTCGGCCGTGAAGAATGGCAAAATTGAAGACATTCCTGGGCCCTTGCCGAGCCAAGAATACCGCAGCAATACAGGTACCCCGTTGCTCGTGTGCGGTGATTACAATTCGATAAGAATGGGCTAAGGACAAGATGCCCATCTGATGCTGAATCGGCGCCTCATGCAGCAGGTGTTCCAGCGTCCCACGCAATGCCTTGGAACCTCGCGGTCCTCGCCATTGCTTTGCTTAGGGCTGGGCCGCAATCTGATTAGCAAGGTTGAGACAACAGCCTAGATAAAGTTACTGGGATGAATCCTTGCAAGAGATGGGAAAGAGACAGGAACAACATGAAAGAGAAGACAGCATCGTTCTGAACAAGAGATTTATCCACATGTACCTGACAGCCTCGCATGAGAAAGGCTTGACTGGCGGTTAGTCGTGACTCCTTGGTCTCCTACCTGATTCTTCCATTCTGGGGACTGCGTCAGTCGTAATGTAACCGCTATCAATCTTGCTTTATACTTGCCCATTAACACGTTCTCGACGCTGGTGGTCTGTTGTTCAGATAACACCCTCACCTTATAAGGCCCCCTCGATCACTTGGGCTACTCGCCTTCTTTATGCCACCGCCATGAACAGCTAGTGCTCTGGGCATCTTCTGGGGAGCCGAAGTCTTGGACGATAGCGCATTAATTTGTGTGAGAGTGCATAAACGGGACGAAAAATAGATCCAGTTCCCAATCTACGAAGGAGAACGATGGGCCTGGCTATGGGCGCCTTTTAAGGTCCCAAGTCTTACCCTAAATTACAAGCTGACGTCCTCGGAGAACCTCTCGCCTGGCTTCTCTGTTAGCTTGCATAATTCGCCTAATATCCTTACGCCTCTTATGTACTTCATAGTCGCCGACGGTAACATCTATAACCCAATTCAGGTCTTGCCGCACCAATGGTGTCGTTGTCCTCAGGCAGGAACGAAGCCTAGACGCGAGTCAAGACGGCCTGGGTGGGGATGAAGAGGAAGACTTGCACGGCGAGACCAGCTAGCAGGACAAGGATTCCCTTCCCGGCGTCATCTTTGTTGTACTGAGGCAGAGTGTTGGGCTCCTTGGGGTTCCAAATCTAAAATAACATCGACTGTCAGTATTACGTTCACCGAACCCTGAAGCAAAACATGATGAGGTGGGATGCAAGAGGTTGGAGTTATCACGGTATAGTCTCTTCAGTAGAGCGAATTGTCCCCAGATCTGTAGTCGAAGCTCTTTTGGAAACTTGCGAAACTGAGGGAAGGAGGCGAATGTAACTGGAGAGGGGGCATAATCGGCGAGGTTGGGTTCTTCCCACTCGTGAGCCGGCATTTTGGATCAGCAATGATATTAAGCTGAGGCTTGTTGGAAGGAATTTCGTGACTCCCAACTATCTGCATGTGTATTTCGACTTTAATTGCCTGTTGTCGGAGTTGCCTATCTCATGAATGGTGCTGTTTATCCTGGTTTCACTTGCGCTTCGAAGAAGTCCTGGCCGACTCGAAGAGATAATAGGGGGGCTAATTGAAGCCCGCTCGCCCTTCTTGGCCATGTCGATCTCTCTTTTGCTGGTTGCCCGTCGTATCTTTCAGCGTTTTGGCTCTTTCGGAGGCGCGGCAGAAAGCTGCGGGGATGGTAATGAATTCATTAAGATAGGCTGTGCCATCTCCTCAATCCTTCCCGGACACTACTTACATATGATTTTGAGATCGTCAGCTTCTCTCTTGCAACAACTGCGATGGAAACATTTCACTGGCACCCTAGCAACCACAGGTTGTTCTTCTAACAAGTCTGTTTCTCTGGTATATCATCCTCAGTCTCAGCAACCTTCCTACAACCTACATGCACCTTCCGTCCCTCAGATCAAACATCACCGTCTCAGGTTACATGCAGGTACCACAACAAATAATAGAGACATCGTACCGAGTGTATACTTTTTGGTACTGTTGACATCGATAAGGCAGCTTGCCTTCCATATACTTACCTTTCGTTGACTACCAGACTCTAAACCGCGGCCTATGCGTGTAACAGAGCAGACAATAAACATTGGCATAATTAATGCGATCTTCAAGTTCGTAGAGTCTAAAATCTATGTTCATCGACTGGTTCACAACAACTTGAAACCTTACAACCTGGCTAGGTGTCCCTCCGGTCGAACAATCCCCAGGGACGCTTTCGAGATCTCGGAGACATTTTTGCAGCCCGCCAACATCATACATCGTCTGAACTCTCCATATAGCACGTCCAACATCTTATCCACGCCTTTCTCACCGTCATACTATATCGCGTCAGTGATGATGTCTACAATATTTTAGACATATATGCACTTACTGCCAAACCCCACATGACCGGCCGACCAACCCAGCAGCATTGGGCGCCCAGAGCAATAGCTTTGAATATATCCGCGCCGGTCCGGAACCCTCCATCGACGTGGATGGGTATCTTACCCTCGGCAGCGGCAACACATTCCGGGAGAGCGTCCATTGCGGCGGGGACGCCATCAAGTTGTCTACCACCATGATTGCTCACAATGACACCATCGCATTTATACTCCCGCGCAAGCATAACGTCTTCCGCTGTTAACACGCCTTTAATCCAGATCTGCATTTTTGTCCGACTTCGGAGCCAGGGAATATCGTAAGCCCACGAGTGCGCATCCGAGTTGAATTTAACGAAGCCGTCGTCGTGCGTTTGGGCCTGGATCATCTCGGACGTCCTTTCGAGGTTGGGAAACCCGAGGCCGGTGGGTGTCCGGAAGTCGTCCCGCCACTCGTTGTACCGCACGCCGAGCACGGGGCTGTCGGCCGTCAGGAAGAGGGCAACACACCCTGCGGCTTCGGCGCGCTTAATGACGCGCTCCTGCAGCGCTCGGTCTTTCATCGTATATAATTGCATCACGTGGCCAATAGGACCAATGGCAAGTCCGGCGCTCGTGATCTCCTCGACTGAGTAGTTTGCGAATGATGAGACGCCCACTGCAGCACTCGGAGTCAGCTATCGCCACCTGAAGCGTGTTTAACGTGAGGTTTTCAGGAGCTGAGCTTCCAGACAGACACTGTCTTGGTTATAAAAGGAAATCCGATGCACTGAAAGTTGCCTAAAACAAAAAAAAGGAGATGATTCCAAGAATTGCTCACTGTTGATCCCCCGTCTTGCACAAGCACGGCTCGTGGCAAGCTCGCCATCAGGGTGGGCCATGGCTTGGATGCCGGCAGGGGACACGCTTAAGGGGAACGATATCTTCCGACCAAGGACGGTGACGCTGGTGTCGGCCTCCGATACATCCCTCAAGACGCGGGGTCGTATTCGGTATTTGGAAAAAGCTGTGACATTTTCACGTACTGTGACCTGATCAGTTGACCCGTCATTGAAAAAGTCTGCAAACACATAATTGTTAGCTCAGAGCTGATAGAGACATTGAGAATGCGTTTCCTAACTTAGAGCAACTCTGTCTAGCCTTTTAGCGGCTTCCTTACGGATGTCGTCAACGCTCAAGACAACAGTACCCGACTTTGACATTTTGAACTGAAGATATCACGGTTTATATATGCTCAAGGGTTCAGTTAGTCGGCAAGCTGCTTAAATGAAGTCGCACTTTCAACGAAGAGTGTAATTTCTCTGGGCTTAACATATTTAAGTAGATATCGAATGAACTTGTGGTCGGCAAGGTTTGGAGTCTCCTATGATCGGACTTTACTCCCGCTTATCCGTCTGCCGAAGGGCGTAGGGCGTATGCAGTCTTGGGTCTCCCGTTTGTAGACAATACAGGAGCATCCACGTAGAGACTGCATAAGCTAACCAGATTTAGTATGCTTGTGATACCTATGATGAGGGGTCACAATAGATCTGGATCTGCCTTCCACAGGCCTAGATCAGATGGGTACTGTACTTTTGGATTGAACAGCTCGAGGTTCTTTATCTCAACTTGGATAACTCAAGACTAGCTTTGACAATTCCTGTTTGGCTAATGTTCTAGCCTGGATGGAGCCCTCATATACTTACCATATCTTTATCTTCTACAATATCAACATTATCATTTTACCTACTCATCATGTCGTCTTTTAACCCAATCGTGCTTTCAGAAGCGCTGGGGAAAGTGTGGATGCAAAATCTCTGCCCAAACATCGAAGAGGCGATCAATGACGATGAACACTATGAACAGGGTCTCTCTTACTTTGATATTGATAAATTGGATGTTAGCCTCGGCGACAGTTCTGAGATATTTCAGCGTAACAAACATTTGCCCGAAATTATCAACGGGCTATTGAAACACACAATGAGGCTGCTTTCTACTAGAAGATGTACATGGAGGAACCAAGCGATAGATGACGAAGCTTCGACAAAACAACAAACACTAGTTGCTTTTCGTTTTTCTAACTTGCTGCTAACACTAGTAGATTTTGCCAAACCATCCTAAAGAAGCTGGCGAAGAGATCACTCTAAGATACTAGCGTACAAACGACCTTTTGGTTTATGGGGTGATGTTTAACCCAAAAGAGGGCTGTAGATAGGCGCAATAAGAGGAACTGGCTAGGCGGAGCTCGTTGGCGACCAAATGGTAAGTTTTCGGTCGAGTCTATCGGGGCACAATGGGCTTTAAGGAGGTTGATCCCGCAAAGTATATAATGTAGGTACACACATATTTGTTTTCACATCGTCTCTGCCACCATTTTGATACATTGTAAGTGACAGTCATAAATAATCAATATTCTGGCATTAATATCCTTATGTCAACAATAGCGAGGAGCAACAATGCTCACCACCGTGTAACCTGAGAGTAGGGACATGAAGAAGCGCAGATTGGTGAGTCACTGGTCACGCAAGTAGATGGAAGCCAGCAACTGTCATTGTCGCAGCATCCAAATACGTTTCCAGGTCCCCTGCTAACCGTCGACGCCCCAGAGCATGTTAACGTGCTGGCTGCAAAGAAATAGACGTCGTCAGTCTACAGTTCAAAGTGACTATTTGAGCAATAGCATAATGGACATGGGTTACCGCTAACAAAACCGGCCGTCTGGGATGAGTCGCGAGCTTGGAGGATGGGAGTAGGGGTGATATGCTGCACACCGAGCTCACTGACCACGGTGTTGATGATAACAAGAGAAAAGAGCCAATATAGTCGAGATGACTGTTTTTTCGACGTAACGCGCGCGTAGGTTTTGTTGATTAATTGATTGATAGATAGATAATGTTTAACATCACGACGGGTCTCTATCAGACTTTCAACCTCTCGAAGGATATGAGACGTGATAAGCTGTTATATTGCACACGTAAAGGATGCATAAAGTAAACTCCTGCCTCAGCCATGTCATAAGCCTCCACTAGCATCCCGGTGCTTGATGCGCTGCGCAAGGCTGTGTTCTTGTTGGGGGCGCTTGAGGAAATAAGCACGTTACGAGCGCTCACCTAAAGTGTTAGAGGCAAGGGTGTGCATGTCCCAGACACTGTCGTTGTGTACTAATTTAAGGATCATGATCTTTGGCCTATGTGTTGAGCAATTTAACCATACGCATTGACTTACAGAGAAGGGTTTTCAAAAAAAAAATATTACAGCATTGCCCCCGGAATTCCAGCAATAACGATACTATGTCAGTTCGGCCAGGCAAAGGATGGGCGGTGCACGCTGCATGCTTTGTACCATAGCAAGTCTGGGCTCAGCCAGAGCGTCACATGAATTGGCGTGGTGATGGATTTGCAGAGAGTTAAAATATTGCCGCAATTCACGTTGGAAAATCATGTTGACCGCCGGGGGTCTGCTATTAGGATTTGCTTACATAAATCACTTATTAGGGGCTTATTTTTACGTGAGGGGGGAGGCAATAAGGGGTTTTGTGGAAGCAGATTGTACGGACTTAGCCACTTACACCTTTAGACAATCGTTATGTTATCGTTGGTTTTCCTTCAGAGATTACTTGATGACTTCCTGCCTCATGTGATCACACGATCTCCTATTGATTTTACTGATTTCCGCTAGGGATGCGTAGTATTTATATTACTTCCTTGGGTAAACAAACTACCCGTGGCCGACTCAGTATGGGCTCTGTTGTTGCGCGAGTGTCGCCTCATCGTTATCGTACTGTTCACAACACATGTATTGATCCAAGGAAATCTTTAGAATTATCTAGCTAAGATCAATGTAGAAGATAAAGGAGCATCGTCGGATGTTTGAAGTATATTTCCTGAAGGGTGTAGAAATGAGTACCATTTAGTCGAAACTAACACCGTTTATTAGATGATAGGATAATATACTATTATGATTATAATCAAAATAAACTTAGCTAAGACATAGATAAACTGAATTAGCTGTGCATAACCCGATATCAAAGGCAAAGTATAACAACAAAGGAAATCTGAGTCAAATCAGCTATGTCCTTTTGAATGGCGTTTCGGAAGCCTCATAACCATCTTGATTTCGTCAACATCAAACTCTTGGTCTCTCTGCAACTATCCTATTATGATTATGGCATTGTCTGGTCCTGGAGTCTCTTCTACCCCCTCTGCTAACCTAGAACCGTCGAGTCTGACCGAGTTCTTCGATCCTCCTCCTCCTCTTTTCTTTCCTTCTGTGCCGATAAGAGGTATCCTCGTTAAAAATATTTATATTCGTCACCCAGGCTATCCCAAATCCTCAATATTAGTAGTTCTTGCTGCCTCTAATGGAGGTGGTATCAATTATAATGTAATATATTATGCGTGCTGCATTATAGCTTGCAACGCTTTCAATGCCAATGAAGGAAGACGTCAGGACCTGCAGACTTCTTTCTCGTTCGAGAGTCCCATCCCCCAACCTATCACTGTTCCAGACAATAATTCTTTGCTCCACTACATATTATTTCCACCTTCTAGGCTACGGCGAAAGTAGGTCTTTCTTGCTATTATTTACATGCTACAACTATTACTAATCGTCCTTTCATAAAGCGAATCCGTATCCTGTTACCCTTAATTTCGGCAATTGGAAGTTCCTGGAGTCGATACCTGAGCCTTGGAGAAGTATTTAGATCCCTACCTTCTCCTAGTTGAGCACTCCCGAAGTTAGCACAGTCGTCCACGACGAGTCCTGTCGCGTCACGAGAAGCCTAATCCCCGTTGAGCAATGCCATATTCTATCTAGCGCCGCCGTCAATTAGTTCTATGACAATTAAATGACATACTAGATGATCTGTCCCAACGTTGAGAATGAGTTGGATGACTTTCCCAATATTATTCCTCTGCGCGCAGATGTACACCAGCTCTTCAACGCTTCCAATATCTACATTTCCCCCAAGCCTGACCCCAAAGGTGGGGAACAATATGGCGCTGGTGACGTGTGTACTTCAGCGTGTACTTCGGCTAGCTCGTAAGTCTTCTTACGGTGACCTTGAATTATTTATTCGGTATCATAATCTCCGGGTGCTTCAGCTCAAGGGCGCGCTTCCTAGAATTGTTTTTGTTCGCCTCGCTTAGGCTATCTTCAATGACGATACGTATCGACAAAAACAACGCACCTTCTTCATTGAGATGCTAGAAAGGGTCCCAAACGAATCCAACAAATGGGTTCAGAAACAGTTGACTCCTGGCAAGATTCCAAAACCTCGTTCGTATGAGGACGCATGCGATGACGTCAAAGGCGTGGAACAAGACGATGATGGATTATACACCAGCGACGATACCAGTGACTCTTGTGAGCGTGCCAACTCTCCTGACAACGCTTTGGATCCGGCTTTGAATACATTTCACGCATGTCGCCGGATAGCGATGATAGTCACCATTAAAACGATCTCGTCGTTCGTCTGAGTGACGCATCCCAACGGGCGACGCATCTAACGATATGTCAGGGGTAAGCGCACAGAGTGAATAGAGAGACCTGCTTGCGGCCAGGGGAACAGCCAGGGCTCAGTAGAGTGATTGATTGATTCCTGAACCATCCAAAGGGGGGTAATGCAGTCACTTATATACACAGAATCTCCTAGTTCTACACCCTAGTGCAGCCGTGAACTAGTTCCCTGATACGATATCACCTATATCGGCAGGGTCGAATTCTTCTTAGGCTTAGAAGAGTCCACCGTTATTAGATGTCATATTCTACGCTGGAGTGTGGTCTAGTTGAGTAACATACGGCTGGCACCATAGTATCATGCTAAATGACTCCCAGTCTCAATGGAGGTTGCGTGTGTGGTCATCCTATACCACACACACACACACACACACACACACACACATATATATATATATATATATATATATTCAGATGCTCTGTAATGAGTCACCCCGGCTTAGTGGCCATATGTTACTCTCACAGATGTGCACCACTGTTTTGTAATTATATAATCACGCAGTACTTTTCCTGATAATCAGCCGTTGTTCTATTGGTCATAAATATGTTGATAAATCACTCTTGCTATCTCATAATCATGATCTTATTTTCGTTTTCTTCACTACCTCTGAGCGCCAGAATGACTCTTGGTATATGTACAGTGTCATATTCTGGACTATGATTGTATGCACATTAGACACGACAACTTGACAAGCAACATAAACCAGGCACTTTTCTTCCCATCACTAGATATTCCGTTAAGAAGTAGATAGTAGCTCTGTATATATCTTTTTCATATCTTAGTAACCTATGAGATAATTACATAGTAAGTTATTAGCATATTATTTGCTACGGAGAAGCTAACTACTGTCGACTTGAGATATCGAGCTTGATACACAACGATACATCTATATGATATATGTAGGTCGGCCGGAAACTTTTCACTGATTTACTATGTGAAACGAACAAGTTTATCTTTGAATTTCTGTCAGCACGAGGGAGGCAAGACAGCTAGTCAGTCGAATATCTTAATACAAATAGCGAATTGCAGCATCATTATAGTATATGGCTTATCTTCACGTGTGCCGGTCAACATCATTTTAAACTCTAAAAGTCTATAAGTGAACAGAGCTAGATACTGCTCATCAAAGTTATTGGTGCTAGACGATTCAATGCTTACTATGAACACGACACAAGCGCTCAATAAAGCGTAAATTCCGTAATAATATAAAACCGTCCACGCAGCTAACACGGAAGAGCCTCATGCAACGAATTCCGCACTTCAGCCCCAACCCATCAATTACAACCCGGAGACATCAGGTCAGGAAACGACACGACCCAAATACATGAAAGCGAGATTAATAGGCGACGATCCCATCAGCCTCTACTATAAACATTTACCTAAACCACACACGATGTCACATTGAACGAAACTAACGAATTCTTCCCCAAGACGGTGGGGAGGTAATACGCACGAGGTCCTCGGGAAGACTATCAAGTATAGTCATGAGGGGTTTGGTTCCCATGCTGCAGGGTCTTCCCGTCGCGTCCTAGTAGCAAGAATCGGGGTGGCATTCGACAAGAAGTCGTCATCTCCGCGATGGGGCCGACCGGGTTTGACCTGGGCGACCCAGGCTAGCCCGCAGTGGCACGTCGCACTGAGAGAGGATGAAGGTTTGATGAGAATAATATAATATCAAAAATAAAAGACAAATACCATTCGATAAGAAGTTATCCCCAATCGGAGCAAACGCCGAGAAATGGTATTCAGCTGAAAAAGGCCCGTGACCTAAGTAATCTGAAGATAACCCATCGCGGGAGATGCTTTACGTAAATGAACGATGTGAAATAAATAAGGATGGGATGGGGAGAGCCAAGCTTTTCGGCGAGAGAGATAGATACATACCGATAATTGCAGTAGCAAGAGAATGCGGTGCTCGGCGCGTGATAAAACAGTTGAATCTTGAATGTGTCGCGTTGCGATTTAGTATACTTACTTCAACAACACGCGATTCTCGCAGAGTGCTACGTAGCATCTGATTGGCACGACAGGGATGTCAACATGCTACCCTACCTTATTCAAGTTTGAACTGACTTGATCGGGTCGGAAGTTGGGACTAAAACTTGTCTGGGAGATGGGCGGGAAAGGGCCAGGAACGAGAAACAAGCGTGGTATTAAGCGCGATGGGGTGTGTGTGGGCATTCCCGTGAATGAGATCCAGAGCACGAGATCGAATCAGATGGCAGAGACACGTCTTCGAGTTCCCATTCGTCAGAGAGCTCTCGTGGTCTGCCGGGATGAGCTAGTTGCGGTTTTAGGAAATTGGTGGGAACTTTCTCGGGACGTCGGGATGGGGAAAGCAGAGCTGATGGAGGGAATCCATCGGCCCATGAAGACAACAAGGACGTTCGAAACATGAGATCAGGCCGAGGTCAGGATCTTTTGAGGCTGAACATTGATCTAGATTTTTAGCTGGGTGGGTGGCTTGCGCCGACAATCCGTTCGGGACGGCTTGTCTGCATGAGAGGAGAACCTCGGGTCTCTGGTGCCATGAGCCATACATAAGCTGGAGCTTTAGTGCCTCGGTAGGCGCTTCATTTCGCAAGCCGAGAATTATTCGATATTGCGAAAATGGAGAGAATCTCTCGCGGGTCAAGAGCTGCGAGTACCTACACGGAAAAAGCGTGATGCTGCGGAAATTGGCAGTCATCAGCGAAGTGAAGCTCGTAGATTAACTTACTTACTGACCAAACCTAATGCGTTTCGTCACGTCTCTGACAAATGGAAGTACACTGCATTATAATCGAAGATGATAATGATAATGATGATGCCGATGATGATGCTGATGATGATCGGTATACCAGATCAAGGCTTTCGAGACGGCCTTCACTTGGTGGTCATCGGGCTTCATTTTAGGCGTTGCTGCGGCTGTCTGAACGCTGATTCGTGCCCGGATTGATGACAAGAGTGGTGCGTGGGTACATCGATGCATCGCTGGTCGTCTCCCTGGCTTGCTGGGTTCTGGTTCTGGTCTGGGCGTCAATGGGCTGGCTTGCTGGGATGCCGTCTCTCCACCATCCATTTCTCATGCAATGTCAAGCAAAGGTAAGGTCACCCACCCACGCTCCACCAGAGCAACCATGCGGGCGACGGGAGCGCGACGTCCATAATAGGACCACGGCGGTTCTCGAAGTGGAATAACTAGTGAAAGGGCGGCATGGTCCTCGACCACTCGCAGAATGCGGCGGCGCTGAAGAGGGAATACTGGGCCATTCAGGAAACGTCCCAGCACGGGAACAGCCATTCTTCTCTGATCGTTGAGGCTCATTTCCGTCCCATCTTGGATGCAGCATGGGAGCTGCTTGCACACTACGGTTGTATCTGCTGCTGGGTAGGTAGGTATGTTTGGTCTCTTGCTGCCTCTATACAAACAAGTAAGTATACAATAACCACAACGCCACTCTCTACGTAAACTGTAATTCTGGGAAGTGGATGGGGGAGCACAGCCAAGCGGGAAGGGGTGCAGTACGGTAAGGTCTGCCTCCTTCATCACCAACTTTTACCCTTCTACCCTTCACCCATCTTCGCCACTTCATCGTGGAGAAATGGAGAGAAGGAAAGAAGGAGAGGAGATGATGGAGACGTCACCGAGGGTTCTGCCGGCCTTACATGATGGCAACGTTAGGCGTCGGCCGGCTGCAAGATGTGGTTACACCGACTTTCTCGTCGCCCGTTACCACCTTGGGTTGTTCAGACTTGAGCTGATGAGGTAGTTTTTTGGAGCCCGGAACTTCTTTGTCCTTGGCCCTGGCCGATGAAATTTGGCTCACCGCCGTTATGAGTATGACGATGCCCCATCTTCTAATGCTTGTGCCTAGCTGTGGCCTTATACCGCAACGGCTAATAACTAAAACTGCTTGTATGTAATCTGTACCGACTTATTATACCAATGCTGACTGTCTCGGGCCAGATCCCTATTTCATCATGTCGCATACCAGAAGAGTACCTACCTACTGTACGCCATATAGGTACCCTCCCCCCCTCCCCCCTGCCATGGGAAAGGATCGCTCGTTTCCCTTGCGGCCTGTAACGGTAACATGCCAAATTGTAAAGTAGACAACTGAGAAGTATGGTAGCAATACCTAAGTAATAAGCCGACAGTCCTTGGGCTGACATGCTATGCTATGCTATGCTAATGCAGTATGCAACAACAGCAAACCCCTTGAGCCCATGCCAGCATTTTGTTGGATGCGCCCCCGTGGGGTGTTCCGCCGAACCTCGAAAGCTGACTTGCCTTCTTGGCAGCCCGGACCCCAGCCTCCTCTTCTATTTCCCTCACCAATCCCCGGTCATGACTGTCTCTACCATGTTACTTGTCTCGAATATGACCAGATGCGACCGTGATACCTACCTCGAAGTAAGAGAGCTATATGAATACATGTGAGGCACAGCATATAGTGACTTTTAGTGCACCGTAGCATTGTTCTGGAGACGATCAAAGTCTGTGATACCCTGGAGAAGCGAAATGGCCTAATTTTAGGCCCGATCTATATGAAATCGGCACTAGCACAGAGAACTCGCTGACGATAAGGCATGAGAATATAGGAGAATGACTATAGACTAATGGTGCTCACAGGCTACACCAATGCCGCACCTTTGAATCAACCTAGTCTGGGAGGGTACGTATCGTAGAGTAATGGGGGTGCCTGGAGTTGGCCGTTCGAAGTACTTCATCTTTTACGTCATGTAATTAACTGGCTTGCAAAGCAATACATTACAATACACCACCAGCGGCAGTCAGACTCTCTCTCACTACTTCGGAGGCCAGCGCAGTGCAGGGATCATGATTTTGGTATGTACGGAAGTAATAATGCGCTGTATTTCGTGTGTCATATGTTTGTTTGCCTATCCGGTGACGGATTTTGCTAGTAAAGTGTCTATTTCCATCCTGACGTAGGCACAACTAATAATCCATCAATTGTGCCGTCCCTTTTTTCCAATTCGAGCAGGTCTGTCGCTATTGCTTGATTCGATATATGTTTCTTCGCCCGGCCAATTTTGCAGCTCGACGCCCTCCCGTCCACTCCTATTGGTAGCCGGACTTCTGCGTGAACATTTGTCAAGGAGAGAGAAAAAAAAACATACTCCCCATCCATCTCAACATAGTAGACATGAATCGAACAAGGTTTTTTTCAATAATAAAAATGTAAAAGTACTTCAACACTGGCAAGTGTAGTTGGGTATCCTTCCGTCGTCGCGTTTCATTCCATGCAATCTTTGCTCCCGGCCAACCCATTCACGAGACATCCACACTTATGCAACCAAGATTAAAGAGTAATGTAGAGAGGCGAAGCATATCGCGTGGGCGACGGGGAAAACGTGTAGGAAAAAATGATGGAGAGCGAATGTCCCGGCGCCTGCCGACATGCCGTTGAAACCCCACAGGAAAAACACCTGGAACCCCCATATGAGAGAGAAAAGGCCGACTCGCGTCGGCTAGTTCCTTTCAAAGCAGTATAAAAACAACGCTCCGTGAAGTCTCCGCGTGACACCCTCCCATGATTCCCATCGCCCCCGAGAAGAGCCAGATACGAGATGGTATAGGCAGTAAGAATCAAACATGTCGTAACGTCGTGATAGTTGTTGTTGACAAAGCAAATAATGAGGGTGCGGCGCGAGGGCGGGCTGCACTAGCTGTCGTCCTCGGCGTCTTCGTCATCCTCGTCCTCGGGACTTTCTGTAGTCGTCTTTGCCTTCTTGTTGGGCGTTGTCGAATTCGCTTCCGACTTCCTCTTCGAGCCGGCCTTGATCCCTGTAGATTCTCCGGTCGCACTGTCCTTGTCCTCGCCCGTGCCCTTGTTGCGCTCGATCTCGGCTACTTCTTCCGCGGTGAGGAAGCGGCCGCCAGGACCCCTGGGTCGTCGCATGGCGTGATTATGCCGAGACTCGTGCAGATAGGGCTTCCGACCCTTGCTCGTCAGACGCAGGGCCTCCTCTAGGCGCTGGCGTGCAACCCGTCTCTTCAAGATCCGGTGGAATTGCTTCGCGTTAACGTAGAGCGGAGACTCCTCCACGCCGGCTGCCATCTCGGGAGACTGCGGCGGCTGCATCGTCTGCCCGGGAGGCATGGGAGGTGCGACGGTTGTGCGAGGGCCCGTGTGGTTCATCATGGGCGCGTTGGGAACACCAGGACTCGGCACTTGGCTCATACGCCGTCCAGAGAGCGGGTTGACGCTATTCATCTGTTGAGGTGAACGGGGATCCCGGGCTTCTTTCTTCGTGCCCGAAGTCATCCTCGGCGAGCTCTGCGTGAGACTGGGATCAGACGTCATGTAGCTCGAGTACCCCGTCCCGCCGGCTGCCGCAGCGGTCGCAGCCATGGCCGCGGCCTGGATGCCGTAGTGCATGCTCTGCTGAGGCACGCCATACTGTGCGTTGTAGATGTTGTGGGTTTGTCCGGCTGCCGAGGTCTGGTGTTGTGATGGTAGGATGGGCGAGGTCTGGACACCGTGCTGGTGTATGCTATGACTCGGCGATGTGATGTTGTTCCCGGCACCCGAACTCGTGTAACCAGAATGCGCCGTCTGTGGAGGTTGCTGGTATTGCGCGTAGTCCATCATTATTGGCGATAGATAATGCGAACTGTCGGCAAGAAAACGTGCGGTATCCCTGCTTCTCTCGAGCTCGTCGTTATAGCTCTCTCCTTTTCTCTGTGTGAGTTCTAAGTTTCCAATTCGATTGCTCGCCGTATGTATGGCCTGTATAGTCTTGTGTGTGTATATCTTTAGGGCCGTTTACAGCAAACAGACGTCGTCAGGTCGTTCTGCGCCTGGTGATAAAGGGTGGGATAGTTGCCTGGTGTAGGGCACAACGCGTTTGGGAGGGTCTTTCGTCACTTGGGTAGCCGCGATGAGGTAGGCTTGGATGCGACCCAATCTATTGGATATGCGTGGATGCGCTGGCAATGAGTGATGTGGTAGGTGCACGCAGGCGGCCGGCCTCTACGGCATATGCAAGTGGAATGGCTTTGCGGGGCGGGCCTCCTCGTGCTTGAGATCTTCAGGCTTAAAAAGAACCAAGGACGACCACGTGAGTGTTCGGCGATGTGCAAGGCTACTCGAACAAATTCAGTCCCAATGGCGAATAGGTCTGGCGAAACAGCTCTCGAGAAGCTTGATTCCTAGGGCGACTCTCAACGGCTATTTGATTGTGGGGGGATCTGTCCAACCAGAGGCATTAGACACGCTGTGTGTGAAGTATATAAGGGAAGTTCGGGTAATGCGAGGGGGGGGGGGGCGGCGGCGGGGGGGTGTGAGCCAGCAACAGCGCTGGTTCTTTCGTGCTGGACCACTACTTGATGCGCTGGCATGCATGACGGAATATGCACGAGCCAGGCCCACCTTGTCGACCAGCTCAGCGCGACCTAAGGTCCAACATCTGGGCCGGCCGTCGCGCAAGGCGAAGCGGACCCTGCCCGACAAAATGGGGCCTGACGGCTAGGGCCAAAAGTCGGGCTGCAAGAAGAAGAACTGGACGAGATGTGTATGCTTTGGGAACATTTCAAGGCTTCGACGTGGGTGATTGGCTGGGGGATGTATGGCGTACGTTTCTCCCACGGGACGGACAACACATGGATGGGCTCATTTGGGAGAGGCAATGGAGCACTTGGCCACACCAAAGGGTATGAGGGTGTGGGTGCGAAAAAGGGACAAGGAAAGAAAAGGGAAAGGCCCGATGCGAGTTACGCTAGAACGGGTGGATGGCGCCCTGGGTGGAGGAGTTTGCGACTGGAAAGAGGGTACGCCCAATCGTCACATTGCCTTAGTGGGCGAGAGGACGAGTTGGCATGGCTCTTTGGTGGTGTGCGAATGTATCGTTGCAGGCGAGCCGATGGGGGAATGCAAGTGGTGGTAGATCGACTGGTGTGGAAGATAGTAGGGAAAAGCGCATACCTCTTTTCAAACAAGTTCCCGAGTGCTTGGATTCGCCCTGTGGGTTGCCCAAACTGGTGGATGTCTAGGCCGTCTTGAGATGACAACATTAGCTGGGGCCACAGACGAAGCAGGATATATACAAGTAAGTTATGACTTGATATAACAGTAGTGTGACGACAGGGAAGGGGACGGCCAGGTCAGCATGAGACGGTACTTGTACTTGTCCAACTCGACGGGGCCAAATCGTATCAAATATACATCTTGAGTATAGCAACAAGTACGGCAGTCGAGCAGAGTTATAGGCAGCACAGCACTTGCGGGCAGGCCGTGGACTACAGATGTAAGACAGCGAGACAATGAAATGTATACATGTGTTGAGGTACTGAGGCAGGATGGGAGCAAATCGGTACCGATGAGCCGGGGTGCTGGTGGCTCTCGGAAGGGGGAGGAGGGGGGTAGATTGCGCAGGGCGGGCGGAACGAGTTCACCCACTTACTGCAGTTGCTGGTCGCAGGTCTTGAGGGGTCCAAAACGAGAAGACGACCACTGACGAATATAAAGGCAATGGAGGTCTTGACTGATCGAGCAACTTGCCAACTTGAAACCAAAATGGAATCCGCAGATAGTCTGAATCACCTGATTGAGCAATGGCCAATAGCGATTATGAGCGCAGCTCTGCTGGCGATGATAGGCCTCTTGGACCTCGTCGCAAAGAGGGTCAGTAATAACTGACAAGCGTAGAAGAGCTTGTTGATTTGTCGGAGAGGGAAAGGGTGGTGCCGGGTTCTCTCTCGGGACCCTGCCGTTTGTCTTTGCGCTGAGTCGCTGACTGGCTGGAGCTGATCAAGAGCAACCGTGGGGTCGACTGGTATCGCATATGATGAAAGAAGATATGGGGTAGACTAACGTATAATGATATAAAAAAAAAAAGAACTAATCCAGGAAGGAAGCTTCTGTCTCTGGTGCTTTATTGGCAATGCGTAATAAAGAGAAAGAAACCATAGACGACAAGTGTGGAAATACAACAATGAAGCGTCGGAAGCTTACCTACTGACTTGGGATATAAGTATAGATACGTACAGAGGTATAATAAGTTATGGGTGGTTGTATGCGCGACAAAAAGTGCCTGCTTGCTTTGGGATTATAGGGCTGCGGATTGTCGCAGGCTCGCGTCGCAGTTATGGCTGTGGTCCCTGCCTTGACCTACTTCACGCGTGGTTGACAGATGCTTATGTAGCCCAAAAACCTTGTGTGCAGCCTCCTTCCTTTCTTCTTACTGTTTGATTTTCTGCAAGCAGGTTGTGCCAAAGAGAGACTTCTTGTTGGGGGCTAACTATCAAGCAAGCTGGTCGTCTGCGTCTATCAGATCAGATTAGATAGACCGATACGATACGATAATGATGAATACGATACGCGTGTACGACATTGAGGCAGCGATTGGCGTAATAGCGCGTGCCCACAAAGCTGCGACGGGGATCCGTGCTGAGGTGCGATAGCGTGTGGTATGGTAATAAAAAGCATACATACGTACATACAGCACTGACGTTGCGCTGGGCTCTGACAAGTTCCGACCGAAGGAAGGCCACAGGTTCCAATTGATGGATTTGGAGCGAAGCCACCGTTGAATGGCTGGATCTGATTTGGCGAGGCGAGGGGTTGTTTAGGTTTCAGAAATAGACGAATAGACGAATAGAAGAATCGCTGGGGGGAAGCTCGTCTCGTGTTGGATGAAGAGGAGAGACTCGCAACTGATTCGATGAAATTTCGCAAGTGGTGGACCGAGCCGAGTGAGGGCAGATTGATTGGTGAAAAATTGGCAGAAGCGAGTGAAATTCTAGAGAAAAGGCAATGAGGGGCCTGTGTGCTTTAATGGGGGGCGCCCTTTGGACTAATCAGCTGTCCTGCTGAAATCCTGTAAGTGGGTCTCGACAGCTGATCTGCATCATGTATTCTGGGTACGTACCTCGAGTACTCTCACACGCCTTTTCACACGGAAAAACTACACAGGTGATCCTTGCAGCCCGAGCCACTGTACCTGAGGGTACAAGCAATAATAGGATGTACCTTTTTGCTTTCATTCTTCAATAAGGTACCCCACCCATCACTTATTCTCCAGGGCCAGGTTTTGGCCACCGACCCAAGCGCCGCCAACGCATCGCTTCTGAACCCGTCACATCACCGCCTGTCCGATTGCAACGGCACGAAAAAAAAAGAGTCTCAATGCGATCGCGGTGCCCTTCCGCATTGCCTACTGGAGTCGACTCCCCCACTTCTCTGATGTTGCCTGTCTGCCTACCTGCTAGCTGTCTGCGCTAGATAGGCAAGCCCAGCATACCGGTACCTCTAGCAATCCGGTCTGTTA
This sequence comes from Xylaria curta, assembly GCA_022495235.1. NCBI lineage: Eukaryota > Fungi > Ascomycota > Sordariomycetes > Xylariales > Xylariaceae > Xylaria > Xylaria curta. The sequence goes on along the minus strand of MU375929.1, from coordinate 115,012 downwards.
CGGGTGGTTGCGTGTGTGGGAGTCGATTGACGTCGGTCGGTGATGCTCGCGCGATGCATAGTAGCCGGCTTCTTTTCGGGCATCAATTCTCTTTGTCCCCATGACACACATACCTACCGTTCCACGACCGTTCGCCCTAGAACAGATCCTATATGTATTCTGTGCCGCATGCTTGCTTCTCTCGTCCGGCCATGGAATACCTATCTTACCTGCTTGTTGGGAGCTGGGACGGAAGGACCAATGTGTCGCATGACTTGGTATATTATTCTCTTATACAGTATACTAATATCGGCGTCAATGCTCCCTGTTATTAGTCGTACGTTGGTCAGCAAATCTTTTGGAACCTCGTTCTCCGCTATTCTGGTGGCTGGGAAACTCGTCAGCCACCGTAGCACTCGGTACAGTATTCCCCGCGCGCAAACTTCGGAATCTGGGTAATGCTTCTTCGTCGTAGACCAGACCGTTGGAACATGCAAAGTAACAAGAATCCTTCGGTCCATAATCCGTACCGTTGGGGCGTTTAGTTAGTGTCGCGATGGCCTTTTCCTGGTTTATCTGCACAATCGTCATACATGGAACCCCACTCACCATCGCGATCCTAACAGGCTCTCTAACAAACATACCCAAACAAATGTTCTCATTTTGGAATTGAATATAAAAGTCTTAGGTGCGACATTTGTTAAAGCAAACTTCAGCATGAAGGCGACAATTTTACGTCATACCCTGCCCGTAATCCAATATCGTAATGAGTCAGATCAGGGTGGTGAATGACTCCTAAAACTGGGACGCTGAACCCAGCAATATATCTTACGTCAAGAATTATTGAATGCGATATCCTAAGATTGCATCGAGTAATCTTGCCGTTATGAGATTTAATTTCTCCAAACTGGTCACCACATTGTCGATCACGAGCTCAGAATGAAGTGCTTCAATATATTTCGCTGTATCATAAACTCCTTAGAGCATATGTTCAGATTGATTCCCGGTGTACCCCATAGTTCGACGCTAAATACTACAGAAACGTGTGAAATGCACGACTAGCCGCCGTCGACGGAACCAGTGCTCTGGTACGAGACACACGAGGCCGCCCTTGCAAGCTTTAGTTCTGTGTAACCATCTACACCCCGACCTAAAATTATAACCTATTTAGATACATGCTACCGTGAGACAGCAAGGGATATCAATAAGTGCATGTTTCACTAATTTTCTCACAAGTTAAGTGCTTGCATGAACAGGCAAGGGGTTTTTTTTTTTTTGAACCATCCCGCTGGAATCTTTACATGGGTACTATTTTAGCTTGCCTTTTTGGCAGTGCTTGATGATCCAGAAGTGTTGATGGACCTCCTCGAGTGGTATTCTCCCCATAGCGTCAACGACGAGTAGCTGGTGTAATCTCAGTATTATGCTTAACAATTGGAAAAAAAGGGGGGGGAAGGCTAGCACTGACTTTCTTGATCTTCAACACTGACGTGAGTCGGGGTCACATCTCCCTTCGCGATTCTCCTCCTTAAAAGGCGCCTCGTGCATAATCAACACACCCAAGGGCCAGCGATCAACTGAATAATCCGAACTGCGTGACCCAACCATCTCAGGTGGAAGGTAGTCAAGCGTTCCACAGTATGTGGTCTTGCGGCTGCTCGGTGCATGCACACTCCGCCCAAAATCTGAAATTTTGATCTCACTATGAATGCCGAACAGAACATTTTCGGGCTTAATATCGCGATAGACAACATGCTTGCGTTGTAAACATCGCAATGCGCGTGTCATCTGAGCAATATATCGCGCTGCCTTCCACTCCGGAAACCGCCGCACCTTCATAAGTGCTTGAATAATTCTCCCTGGCCGGCGAACTCAAGAATAAGAAAAATCCGTTCAGAGTCATGGAAACGCCCATATAATTTGAGGATATCAGGGTAGCTTAAATTGCTTTGAATCTTTTTCCGCCCCACACTTGCATTTCGAGACGAGCATGCTATAATTCTTTCTTTTATATGAAGCTCACGCTCGCGCGCTAAGTATACACGGCCAAACTTGCCCTTGACGATTTCGAACATTCTCTGGAACGCCTTTACTGCCGACTATGCACCAAGAGTATACTTCTATACGTTTCGTTTGACTTTTCTGTGTCAACAAGACTCTTTTCACATGTCGTTGCCTCGACTACTGACATTTTGTAATTGGTTTTGGAGGGCGACTTACAGTAGGCGTGACCGACTTAACGTAGATGACCTCGAGGCTCAGCTAGAGCACCTATCGATAAACAATGAGAGCCGGCAGACGGGAAGTCGCCGAAGGTAACGACTTGTCAGTTAAGGCTGCACTATTCCATCAATAACCTACTTATTTCTCTACATAGATCGGGGCTACCTCAACATTCCTCCCCTTATGAGTTGCAATGGATGCAAGTATTTTCATATAGAGGAAGGTGAGAAGGAGGTCAAATGATTGACTAAGTGAGTATCGAAAAGTGTGTCATTGGAAAATCGGAGTTGATTGAAATTCTGATCTGAATGCTGTTGCTGAGCCGATCTGTGAGACGTATGGGCGAGGTGAGTAGCTAAGTATATATATCATTTCTGTTATTTAGAGCTCTGACTTTTAAAACTACGTATTGGGAACAAATCTTTTTGAAATAAATTATGTAGAACTTGGTGAGTAGATCCTGTGTATATAATCAGGCAGGTCTCTCTATTCACTCCGTGTACTTATCTTCTGATAGAATAGCTTCACTTGGGTCCGTGTGACACCTGAGTTGATTCCGAAGGGCCTTGGTAAACTCAGCAGTCTACGTTGTCTTTTCACAGATATCTTAAGTACAGAAGCAGTTCAGCTTGGTTCTCTGCAATTATAACATTTGCTTTTTTTCAACAGTGTCACTTTCAACCCATTGACTTCATTCTACCATATGAAATCGGATCAATATAAACTTGTTCATGACCTAGAAAATTCGTGATGACGTGTCGAGCTCTCGTTGAAGCCGCCTCAATCATGAGACAAACCTCCGCATATTGCCTTGAAGATTATTATTGCTGCCCCCTATTCACCAGACCCTTCGAAGGGGGTGAGGCTACATCCGAATCCCTAGATCTGGCGAACTATATGTAGGACTGGCGAACTACAATGGATATTCATGTGCATACTCGTGTTTGTATAAAGCCTCATTGGAGTTTGTTGCAAAAGCGGGTTCTGGCTAAAAGTGGCATAGCTTGGTATCTTCAAGCTCTCGGTATCACGTGATTTTGAGACCCCACTTCTCCCAGAATGCCTGACCTGACCTTAACGAATGCCAATTCATTGAATGAGTGTTGAGGACTACACGGCGTAAGGTCCGATTTCAACGCCGATATCCCCCAACTTACCTGCCAAGTAACCTGAACTTCCGATATCAATGACAATATGCTGTTCTTCAGGTGAGAAACTTCCTAGATTCCTTTTCGATTTTGGCCGTGGTTTTCCATCGGACATCCGTCTTACGATGTCCGTTCCCTGCCATTTGATGACGAGCCAAACGCCAAGGATGTGAATACGGACCCCGAGTTGTCATGTTCATCACTCAAATTCCAAATATCGGATTAGCAACCAAACTGCGCGCATCGGACTCTCCAGGCAAGGTGATAGTGACCTCTGAACTTCGGATCTTCCCTTGCTGTGCGTAAGGGGGGATAATGGAACATGGCGTTTCCGGCACAATGTCACATGGCCCGCATATCTTGTGATTCAAGATGGAAGGAGGCGTTTTCATATGATGACCGGGCTTTCATTTCTCTTTCATACGACAAGCCGGGCAGGCACGACAGTCTCGAGCTGAAAGATGGCCGGCACGACTCGGCCCTAGACTTAGACCCGCCGTTCTCTCTATGAGATGGACATCTTCTCATCAAAGGGATATCACAACACGCGCTGGATCACCCAGAGCCGAAAGGAGCAACGAGCGCTAACGAGCAAATCGAACCCACAGTTTCTTCAAGACGCTCATCGACCACGAGGTGACGGTCGAGCTCAAGAACGACATCCAGATCCGGGGCACGCTCAAGAGCGTCGACCAATATCTCAACATTAAGTTGGACGACATACAAGTTGTCGAGGAACTGAAATATCCGCATCTAGTATGTTCCTCAATTCCACATTCATCCATCTACACCAAGCCATGCTATCTCTCTCCCCCCCCCTGCTCGCTTCTCTAGAACGCCCACCCTTTTGTCAATGATGTGTAAGCTTAGGTAGGTCGCATGCTAATCCCATTCCAGAGTTCCGTGAAGAATGTCTTCATCCGCGGCTCCGTCGTGCGCTACGTGCACCTGCCAGCTGCTGCCGTGGACGTGCCGCTACTAGAGGACGCCACGAGAAGAGGTCAGTACTAATCTTCAGTTTCCGAAATCGTCACCCGCCGAACCGTGTCTTTGTTTTTTCTCTGACACTGGTATAGAAGCTGCAAATCAAGCCGGGAAGGGGAAGTGAAGAGGCACTACGCTATGGTCTGAATCAAATAATAGCCAACAGGCAAAGCAAAACCCTCATGTGAAGATAATGAGGGAAGCCACGACTTATGGGAGAAGTGGAACCAAAAAAGTAGCGTCGCTGACTTTCATGGAAATGCATGCAATGGGATGGCGGAGACGGCGGACGAGGAATGTCAGTCAGCACTTGGTCATGAACTTGGTTCACCAGCTGGGAACCACGGTGTTGAGTGGTCGGATGCTACAGCCTCACAATGGGTACAAGCTATTTTAGGGGTGGATCATAAGTTCGGGTCCTGCGACACCCTAGTAACCAAGTTTTTCTGCTTCGTCGCTTCGAGTAATGCTATGTGAGATCATATGCAAATCTAACCCGTCTAAAACTCCTTGGTCCTTCCCGTAGACTATTACTATGCGGCAATGGCCAAACCAAACCTACCAGTAAACACCACCCCCTTTCCCATCCTTCCCATCCCAGAGCACAGGCTTTCCGATTCTCCTACTATCCTTGCCCCCTTTCGTCTCTGCGCTAGGATCGTCCTCCTGTTCCTCGAGCACTTTCACAAGCCCACCCTTCCTTCTCTCGCTCAGCCAGCGATCCGTCCACATCTTCATGCGCTTCCGACTGACCTCGCTCCCCACATTAACAGTGGGGACGACCTTCTCGATGCGCAGCGTCATGAGGAAGAGTGCGAGCTCGCGGAAACTCGAGTGCTCGGAGTACGGCACGCCGAAACACATGGCCTCGCGCGTGCTGCCGCGCTGGGCGACGAAGTCGCGGGCCCCGAAGCGGGTCCTCCACGCCTCGCCGTGCAAGATCGAGGTCGTGGAGACAGTGCCGGGGGAAGCGTTGGCAGAGACGTTCTTGGCGGTGGTGGTGGGGGAGCGGAAGTTCCAACCCGAGGGCCGGAACCCGACGATGCGCGTAAAGTGCGGCTTGTACGAGTCCAGGTAGTCCTGGAGCGTCTCGGCGCGGATCTCCATCAGCATCTGCATGTGGACCTGCGCCTCGTACGGGTTCGACGTCATGAGCGCCGCCAGCTCCGGGTCCCCTAACTGCGAGCAGATCTTGATTTTGGATGCGGACGCGAAGATCTTGGTGTTGAGCGCCTGCGCGATCGCTTTGCATATGCGCTCCTTGCCTATCGAGTACGTGCCGCAGATGACGAGAAGTCTGTTCTTTGGGTCGCTCTTTACCTTCGTATCGGAATCCTCGCGCTTAATGGCAACTGTTTTTGTGTCGTTGTCTTCTTTAGGAAAGAACGAGCTGACCTTTGTAGTGCCTTTCTCACGCTTAAGCCTGTCGAATGACTCGTCTGCTGTACTTGGGTCTCCCGACAAGGACTTGCAGAATTCCGCACAAGCTCTGATGACATCGTTTTGCGGAGGGAAGGAGTATCGAGGATTAAGATATGTCGTGTCTAAGTAACAGACGTCGATCTTTTGCTGCTTGACTTTCCCTGATATTGTGTCCACGGTTTCTGGTTTTAGCAAAGGATGAGCAACCTGCGCTGGACAGGCGCGGAAATCGCCACAGTGTAGTATTCGTTGAGTCCGCGGATTTGGCCCCCTTCCCATCTTTTTCTCAAATAGGAAGAGAGAACTGCCGGGACAGTGGTTTGCCGGCAACATGGTGACCGTAACACCTTCAGTACCTGGCACTTCCACCGTCTCCTCGAATTCAAGCACCTTCACGTATTTCGAAGCTGTTCGTAGCTGGTTTTTGACGAGACTGCCGGTAACTTTGCTGCAGTATATAGGGCCATGAGACCAATTCGCCGTCAAACCTATATAATGATCGCTATGAAAGTGACTAAGAAAGTACTGGATCACTCGAAGTCAGTTACCGCTGATCGCGCCACATGTGGATAATGAGAAGCTTGCGAATCTTCCAAGAAAATTATCTCGGCCCAGAAGAAGCCTACGCTCTTTGAGAGAGGCCAATGGAAATAGGAATGTGATATTGGGAGTTGCTTACGGCATTGCATCCTTTGACCGCACCATACCGGAAGGCATCGACGCAAATAAAGAAACCCGGCATAATCTTATAAAAAGGACATGTCCTCTGATATGCAGGCTTTCCCCTGGAAGCGTGCTCTGCCGCTGCAGCGGAGGCCCAGGCAGAGTCTTCAGCATGACCAGACATCAACTTACTGAAAGCTGAAGTCGAGGGTGACGCGCCGCCTCCAAGACTTATAGGGTTGGCTTGGCCCGGCCGGGGAACAGCAGCTCTAGCAAATCGTTTGCTCATTTCGGGGGCGTCTACCGTAGCCGGCGGGGGTGGCGGTGTCGGTGCCGATGCAGGCAGGGGGTTTCCATCAAGACAGGCATTGACGTGAACTGTCGCCTGCTCTGGCGTGATGCCGTCTAGAGTAGTGTTGCAAATAGGGCAGGCCTGCGCCATAGCATCCCCCGACTCCTCAGCCTCGAGCCTCGCCTGCTCCTCCATGAAGCGTCGTTCGCGAAACTCCTCGCCTTCATCATAGAATTCGTCGTTGTCATCGCCGGCGAAGAGACCCTCCATATCTTCGAGTTGTTGGAATTGGTCATCGTAGCCGTCTCCTTTCTGGATGTCTGTTTCATCGAGAGGACCAGGGCAGCTTTCGTCGACAGGCAAATGCGGTACTGGCGGCACGGCGGGGTTGGGTGTGTCTGTGAAGTTTGGGGGTTGTATTATCGCAACAGCGACATCGTCATCCTCACTATCTGAGTCGGCTAGAAAGGGACCCCTCCCTCGTCTTTGTTTCGTCGGCCTGCGCTGAATAGGTTCTGATGACACAGCTTCCGTATGCTCCGCCTCTTGCTCTACTCGCTCGCACCCGTTCGCCTCTGCGGCATGTCTCGACACCTCACTAGCAGCATGGCTTAGTTTACGTCGTTTCGAATGGCTCTGGAGATCTTCGTATGACGTCTTCTGAACGCAATTCTCAACGCCGTAGATGTCTTCATCGTGCGCAAGGGTGGGCAAGCCGGGTTCGGCCGAGCCCACTGCAGACGATCCCGGTAGGAAAAGCTGTTCTTCAACCTCAACCTTCTTGAAGAAATTCAATATGTTCCCGTTCGGTTTCGTAGTATTCCTTTTCCCGTTGGGCGTCGTGCCGTTGCCGTTCTGCGCGGCGGGTTGAAAGTTGAGTTTAGCTTGCTTTGGTGGTCTTCGAGGGGTGACGGATTTAGTAGGCATGGCGCTGTGATTGAGCTCGCAAAAAAAATGTCATTTTCGTAGTAAAGTATCTTTATTTACAAGTATTATCCTTCTTCTGATTTTTTTGGGTTTATCTGTTCTGTTGCAGATGCAACGGGGAACTGGTTCAAAGGTCAGTGCGAGGGCGATTTGCCCCTCGAGCTTCTTAGTGACGTTAAGATAGTACTGTAGGAGGCAATTTTACAGGACGCGACGGAGATAAGCTAAGGCGCCTTTGCTACGCGCTATCACTTGACTTACCAAGATACCTAATCTGTACAGACTGCCTATCCACTAGTTAATTGATTACCTAGTTTTGGGGGATAGCATCACACCTTCGCCTGGCAATAGTAGTGTCAATATTGCAACTTTTCCTCTATACACTAGCACAATGATCTTACATAGATAGATAGCCGACTTTTGTTCTCAGCTATGTTCAAGGGAACTACCTAAGGTAGGGAGCATAAATAGAAAGCGTTCTAGTTGGCCCCTCGCCCCACTTTCCCTGCCCCAGACTCTAAATTTCACAGAAAGTGACTTAGAGCGAGCTCTTGCCTGAGCCTCATCATATAATATACCCTGGCCTCGCACTTCGAGCAGCAACCAACTACGTCAACCACCGACCCTGCTCCTCAAACACACAAACAATTGACCGACCCCCCAGCCCACATCGATACTTTCTCGACACCGAGATCGTCGACAAACCGCCAAAATGAAGCTCGTCAGGTAAGCTACGCCCCAGCTGTCTCTACGCACCGAAGTGCTGAAACCAATGCTGCCAAGCTCCTCCGCCCTCCGCGCCGATGCTGATGATGATGCCTCTCCAGATTCTTGATGAAGTGTGCGAACGAGACGGTCACGATTGAATTGAAGAATGGTAACAGCACCCTTCTTCCTAGCCATATCCGCCATGCGTTCTACTGACACGTGCGGGCTGGCAGGCACAATTGTACACGGCACCATCACATCGGTCTCGCCGCAGATGAACACGGCGCTACGCACGGTGAAGATGACGCCGCGCGGCCAGGACCCCATCTCTCTCGACACAATGAACATCCGCGGCTCGACAATCCGCTACTTCATCCTGCCCGACTCACTCCCGCTCGACACGCTCCTCATTGACGACTCCGTCAAGCCCAAGAACAAGGCGCGCAAGGAAGCCGCCGACCGCGGTGGCCGAGGTGGTCCGGGACGGGGGCGCGGACGGGGACGTGGCAGAGGGCGTGGCCGGGGACGGTAGAGCAGCAAGCTGGCAGGTTTCTGTTTCCCTGTATGTGTGAGAACGATAATATCAGGATCATGCCAACATAATACGAGTGAGAGAGCGAAGTAGAGATCCCCCTTGGGTTTCTCTTAAGGAGTCAATCACGTCCAATGCACTTTTTTTTTTTTTTTTTCGTTGTATCTTGATTTCTTTTAAGTGACTGTCAATTCTCTCCATATCCGTATTATCTGCAATTTCTCCCAGCCAGCTTTCTTCCCGCTCGACCCTACCGTCTCGACCCTCCACCCGCCGCGGCGCATGCGCTCCTTGACTTCCTCGGGCTTGTTCTGCGCGCACAGCAACACATACGCACATCCCCTATCAGACAGCACGCGCGGCAGGCTATCGAGGAGCCGATCTGTAGTCTCCATGCCGTCTTTCCCGCCCGCGTACGAGAGCGCCAGGAGATACGAGTCTTCCTCAAACGAGTTTCCTGCTTCCCTTTCTCCTCTGTAACTATTGCCGTCCCTAGACGAGTCTCCCCTCGAAGGAAGCTCGGCCGTCGGCACGTACGGCGGGTTGAACACTAGCACATCCACGCTGCGGTCCCGCAGCGGCGCCACGAGGTCGCCCTGCACAGCACCCAGGAACGCCACGCTGGCGGTAGCCGCGTTGGACGAGATGGCCCTGCAGACCGTCTCCGTCGTCGCGATGCAGGCGTGCGCGTTCATGTCCACGGCCCCCGTGAGGATATTGCGGGTCCCGAAGATGGTCGATGCGTGCGCGGCCAGGAAGGCGATGACCACCCCTGAGCCGGGCCCGATCTCTATCACTAGGGGACCAGGTGATGAAGTGAAGAAACGGCTTTGCAGAAATGCCGTCTCGGATGCCGATGAGAGTATGTCTAGCAGCAGGAAGGAATCCTCGGCTGGTTCGTAGACTCGCTCGTAGGCCACGTGCGATGTGTCTGGTGTTGGGAGCATCTTGTGTTGTAATGTCCCTGGCAATAAGCGGCTATTTTTAATGTTCACGATCTTTGGTAAACATTACGGAATTGGAAAGCGATGGCTAGGAGGTATAGCTTAGTACTTTAAAAGCTTGCGCTAAAAAGAGGATATTACCTTCATATATTTGTTAATTTGTATTGCTTCGCATTCATTCTTTTTTTATACCATTGTTGAGTATTTTATATTTACACACTTTATCGCCTAAATATCTACCTACAATAAGCCAGCCACAGCTCTAGCCACGTACAGCCACACACAGGGGTTCGGCCACAACATACAGTAACTCACCTCCCTTTTATGGGACCGTACTCATCATCGTCATCACCCTTAGGCTTTCGACCTCGGCCAGCACAAATCTTCTTAGAGGTACGGCTCATTTTGCGAATGCCCGTAGTAATCTCTTGGTCGAAGTGTAGCCGATTTTCCCACTCGGCCTCGAAGGTATCGAGGTCTTTGCACCACATGTCTTTCTCGCTCAGACGCTCTTGTTCGTCGTGTTCCGCCTTCTTTTTCGCGATCTGCTCTTTCAAACGGCCGAGCCACTCTTGGGTGAATGACCAAATAGACATCTGCGAGTGGTTAGCGACAGGGTTCGGAGAGGGAGTCTGGGTGCGGTGTATCATGTAAAAAACACGTACCGAAAGAAGGTAATCATAATCATTATCATCGCCGTTGATGTCGCTTGTGTTCACATCATCACCGATCTCATGCTCCTCGTCCTCGTCTTTAGACTTATTCGCATCTACGCTCTTAGCAAACGCTTCGTACTTGCGCTGACGAAGCTCGCCTACAAGCACCTGCTTCTTCTTGCGCGACACCACGAGCTTGCCATCCGTGATCTCTTGGATAACTCGAGCCTGGCTTCTCATTTTCGATAATCCGAATTCAAAACACTCAGCCAGTGATTTCTTCGCTTGGTGTACATTTCCATCCGGAACTGGTAGAACTCTTCCAGGATATCCTCGACCTTCTCATACTTGCGAATCATTCCACGGGTATCGAAAGCAACCAGGTTGGACGTGGCCATCTGCTTGACTAATTTGAACTTCTCAAGCAGGCCTTCTTTGAGGACTGCCTTCGTGTGCTTCTCGTTGAGCTGGATCTTGAAGTAAACTTTCCGGTGGTCGTCATACTCCTTGTAATCCTTTATAAATGACGGCGTTTTCTCGGCGCGGATGATGTCTTCTAGTCGGACCTTGCAATCATCGGTCAACGCCCTCATAGGTAACTCAGTAACAATGATCGTATTAGGCTTTGTTGCATCCTGATATGCAATACCATTGCGTTGGTAACGATTGGCTCCCGCCGGCTCGAACGTTCTATTCCAGCCCTTAAACCGACAAACCATGGGAATGAAAGGCTTCTCTTCCAAAGATTTCTCGTCATCCTCGTCTAGACGCCTCATGTGTCGCCTGAGATTCTTAACAATATCAATGGGACGATAATTCGGAATTGAACCCGGTGCCAATGCCTTCGGCGCCATTTACTAAAATCATAGGGATGACAGGAGCGTAGACCTTTGGCTCGATTCTTTGGCCGTCTTCGATGTGATGTTCCAGATTCGGCTCGTCACGTGTAGAGAAGATATGCCGGGCGAAAGGTGACAACCGAGGATAGGTATATCGAGCGCCAGCGACATCTGGACCACCCGCAAGTTGTGAGCCGAAATTTCCGCTAGGTTCAAGGCAATTTACGTTATACCGACGAAATCCTGGGCTAGGCCGATGATGGTTTGCTTCACCGTGGTGGTAGGAAGTTTGCTCAGACACGTAATCAGCTAACTCGATAACTTCTTTTATCCTGGATTAAATTGCGCTTGAGGCAGGCGTAGATGACTTTTCGTTGACCAGGTTTTAGACCGTCAATGAAGGAAGGAATTGATATGACTGCCATCGTGATCCTGGTCCGCCATAATCATCAAGTGACCATACCGAAGACTTTTTGTGTCATTATAGGTTTGCTTATGCTTTAGACCAAGGAACTGCTTAATGTTTTGGATTTCTTGGTTCTTCGAGATCTGGGTGCTGAAAACATCACAAAGCTTGGCTCCATAGCCGTTCCGGCCACCAACAATGCGTTCTTCTTCGTCATCGAAGTTGGAGCCAGCAAGGAGATGGCCAAACACAAGCTCAGGGATATAGTCTTTCTCCTTCTGGTGAATCTCGACGGGGATGCCCTTGCCTTTATTCTCGATGGATATCACCCGAATTACGATTTATGGTGACCTTAATGTAGGACATGTTAGGATCGTTTTGCTGGTTGTCAGCAGCATTGACGAGAATCTAGTCAAAGATCTTGTAGAGGCCAGGCACGAAGGTAACTTTGCGAAACTCCATATTATGTGTCTGGTCGTTTGATAATGTGTTCTAATTGCGATAACTTTTGGTACTTCTCTGTGGCTGTCCTCGTCGGCTTGGGTTCCGAGGGGATAAAGGCACAAGAGTACTCGTCATCTTCATCTGACTCGCTGGATATGTCACGCTTATAGGTACGTTTAACTACAGCCTTCTTCAAACTCGGCTTGGCCTTGAGTTTCTGTACAACGAAGGGGATAATCTCATTGCCAAGGAGAGAGTATTTGTTAAGTGTGGCCCCAACAGGAATGAACAGCAACTAACATACCGGCCTCGTCGTGTGGACTTCAGAATTGGAATCGATGATAACGACTGAATCCATGGCGAATCAGGAGACCAAGGCGTGGTTTATAGAGAAGGGGTGATCGAGTTAGGCCTGAAATAGGCTGCGTAGAATCCTCAACGTTGTATATTTCTTGAGCTACTGTTGTTTACGCCCTACAAGACGCAGCCTGGAACACATGAAGGCGTTTCTTCTTCTTCAGAACTCGTTATTACTCGACCACGCTTATATCCCTGGTTTCCTAACCGAGTGGGTGAGTCCCTGCTATCGGCTCGTAGTCTCAGCCCGCATACTACTATTTCTCTGTCCTAACCAGCCTCCTGTCTCACATGACAGCACACTCGACGCCCGGGTCACGTCTCGAAGGCCCCATTCCCCAGCGACAGCGCTCGCGGACATTAGTGACCATGCGCACGAGGTTGCGATCGTAGTATCCGGGCGTCGCGCACGCTGGACACAAGCCTATGATCTCGAATTCGGGCGACGGCTCCCGGGCCACGCCGTCCCCGAACACTCCACAGTACGTGAACCCGTATCCCGGCCAGCACGGCTGTCGGATCGCGAGCCAGTGGTGGCCGCAGTTGCGGCTGATATAGTGGTTTGTGAGACACATTTTACTTGTTTGTTTCTTCAAATTTTTCTCGATGGTCCGATGCGGAAGTTAAATCCTTGAATTTTGAATCCGGTTGTTGTAGGAATCGTAGAGAGATGTAGATGCTGCGCCAAGCGCATATAGAGAGGGATGGGCGCGAGGTGATGGAAATGGCAGTGCGTATGCTTGGGCCGCTATCTAGGTTGTTCAGTTCCCATGAATTATGAGGTGGTGCTGGATCATCAGCTGCCAGTGATATGACTTGATCGGCAGTTCGTTCCATTCGAAAATAAATTGTCGTCGACTAGGCACAGGTCCGAGAAATACGTCTCTCGGCCGAGTTCGTTATTTTAGGTTTTTTGCGTTGCTGATAAGAGAACGTAGGTAGTCGCGCCTAAGAACGGGGACAGTTGGTTATTCCAACTAATTATCAAGTTAGACAAGTTCAATGTTGAGAACTGATGCATGTCTAGTAGGTGTCGAGAGAAGGAGAGTCAGAAATAATGGGAAAGGACTATGTTATACCATGTAACGTGGAAATGTTTGCTTTATTGTGATAGTACTCTCGTTAGGTACTACGTTCCTTCCGGTTTAGTATTGATCTATTTGTCTAATTGTCCGTTTGTGTATCCATTTAATGCAACCAACACGTCATCGTGATCGTATTGTGAACCATGCTCGTATTCCATGCGAATGCTGCCTAAAGATAGATTACTTATGTTGTATCTGCAATGTCTCCTTTTGACGTTGTCTCGTCACGCATGCTCTCCAGCATCTCTTCAATCCTGGAAGAGGTACGCTCAAGGTTGGTCAATCGTATGGCCAAGTCCTCGGCCTGGCCAGACTCGCCCAAGATGCCACGAACTTGATCGGGCAGCATACCACTGCAACATTACACGTTAGCTATCGCTATTCGAGCGTGATAGGCGAGTGTTTCGAGAACGGCAAGAACTTCTAGAATATGACAAAGGGAGTCCGTATGGTCTTAAGGTAGCCAGATGCTGGGAGGAGATACAGAGAACTTACTACGGGGCTATCGAGTCTCGTCGGCTGGGCGTTTTGAGAGGTGGCTCCTTTTGATCTTTATTCGTATCATCACTGACCTGCCAATCTCGAGGTTGTTCTTGCGTAGAGCCTTGATGTCGCAAAAACTGCCTTCGTATCATGTGATGTGTCAACTCATCATCTACCGCAATGTCTTCCTCCACTGAATCCGGCGGAGGAATATCGAAGACTGTCTGGATATCGCTGTGACTCGTGATTCGCCATTTCTCCCAAAACCTCCCCTTACCACGGTGCCTCCTTTTTCGTTGGAATTTAGCTTCCCCTGCGTATTCTGACCAGAGTAGTCGTCGTTCGAGAATCGCAATGAAGAGTAGCATGGGTAGATTGATAGTCCGAACGGTTGCCACATGAATCTTATGGAACCAACGTGGGCTTACGAGGAATTTCATGGGGACTAGTATAAATAGGGCGATTATATTAAATGGTGGCTGATATGCAAAAATGGCATCGCTTTTGACGCCTTCGAGCGTCAATACAGCCTTGCGGAAATGAACCTCGGCGGTAGCGTTCGCGACAACGTTGGCGAATGTGTTGGTCAGCATCGATACGAGAATCGTCAAAAATAGTGTATTGCCGAGGAACGCAAACGTGATCATCAATATTGGGCCAAGAAGCCAGTGAAAATCGACCTAAGAAGTACGATATATATGTAAGTAAAATGCGATCCATCAGATGACTACTTAAACGTACCGACTTAGATACTCCACTACCGTCTAAACCGAACCAGATCCATAACATCCATTTGCCAATGGTGCTATCGATGATTAGCTGCTATCCTGGCATGATGGAACGGTCACTTACACAGGATCATGACGACCTTCTGCAAGCCATACCATAGACAATAAGAAACCAAAGAAACACCTAAGTCACAAACTAGGTTAGTACAGTATGAATACATATCGAAGTGAAGCCTCTGCGAGAACAAGGCCAGCTTACCAAGTAGCTAGAAACGTAAGTAGAGCAAAATCCGCTATCATAGCTCGTAGGGAGAGAAATACGACGTTTCCAGAAAGAAGATTAAAAGCCAACCGTGGGATAAGGACCGGCGCGCCCATGGCGAGAACATCAAGGGCTTGTTGCCCAGGGCCTAGAGACCCCGTCCTCCAACCATGGACACGCATAATGAGATATACCCAATAGACGGTAATAAACATAACATCTAAAAACGACCAGAGGTTCTGTGTATAAACCGACCTTGAGACCAACTTAGTGACTGAGCGCGAGCTTCTGCTTGCGGGGAACTTACCACCCATGCTCTAGGATCGTGGCGAACTGGTCAAGAGCCCAGCCAAAAGCATAAACGGCAAATGCAGCCTCGAAAACGCTGAAATGTTTTGGGTTTCGTTCCAGCATAGACAGTAGGTATAAGACCAATAGAATGATGAACTGGATAATCTCGAGGGCATTTCTGGTCCGTGGCACAATCAACCGGTACTGGTTTAACAATGGTTCCTTGTGCGGCTGATAGAGCGAGATAGGCTTCCGCTTATATCGATCCGGGATCAGATTAAGGAACGTAGATGGAGTATATACAATCTGGCCAATATAGATGGCGTCGACCCTGTTACGTTTAGCCCGACAACCAATCCTGAAGGTGAAGCTGTGAAGACTTACACTGTTTTGCAATATGTAGAGCTTAGGAAATGCCGACTCTTTGTAAGAATGGCTATCTCCAGGGCAGGCAAAGTCCTTCTGTGATTAAACGTGGAGTCTAATGAGACTTCACGGCGAACCTCTTCGGGGGCGTTCTGGAAGGGCTCGAAACTGGCGACGAGTATATTGGCTAGAAGCAGCAGCCCCTCCGAACCTGGGTTGTCTTCGCCAAAGCGCCTTAAAATGCGGGTCGCAACGACTTCACAGAGCATGGCTCGCGTGTAGTGGACATTCTGTCGGTTGCTTAAATGCTCTTGCTCGTGAAGGAACTGTGATCGATTTACGAGCAAGCAATACACTGATTACGCAATCAGCATCCGACGGAACGGAGATCGGTCAGCGACAAGGAGGGTCGTACCGATAGATATATCATCTAGTTCATAGAGCTTATCAACTAGCGGTCGAACGACGGATACGTTGAGCCGAAGATCTCCCAACTGCTCAAAGGTCAGATAGTCTTCGACTATACTGACAACATCTCTTCGTATCCGGTGGATAGTTGTATATACGGGTAAATGACTGTGGACATTAGGAGCACAGCTGAAAAAGGGACCATCTTCAGTGACATGGCTGTATATAGCGCGGTTGAGAAGTGGTCGCCGCTCAGGGTCCTGAACCCGGACCGTTCTACTCGTCGTGTCTGCCATGGTGCATAGAATGGCATTGACAACCTCTCTTAGTAGTGATTGAAAGCAAAATAAGTATAAATAAGCTAGAACGCGATATGTGTAATAAACGTAAAGGGCTCTTAGCCTGAACTTGTTCTCGTTGAGAAACACGCAACCTTGAAGAATACTGAGAGCGAGTTAGCTCAAAGTCGGCAGTATGTTGTGCCAGCTCTCAGATGTGCCAAGGAGGGGACAATGCGAGTAGCAGCAGTTAACAATGCAGATCCTTGAGACAATGGGGCAGCACTTTGGTACTAGTATACACTAGATATGCAGTAGTGGAAAAAGGCAAAGCAATGGTCCACGGGGGTCCTTAAAAAAAAGATGATTTCCTCTGTATAGGTTGTGAAGTGCCCATAAATTTCAACTGCTGTACTATTCATGCGCAAGCATATGATGGCTTTTGGAGATCAAAGACTATAACTGAACATGACGTCGGTCCTGCATTAATTCAGCATTAAGTACCTCTGAGATACTAGGTAGGTTTTACCATCCCGAATCGGAATGGGAAGCCAACCTGAGCCACGCCGCTTTTAGCCTGAGACTGAGTTGTCGAGGTGCTGCCCCCACAGGGGTGATGACTAACCATATTCCTACTTCGTTCCCTCCTCGCACCCACACGCAGCACGATGGAAACAATGTCTACATTCCATTCCGACAACACCTCCCAAAACCATTGCCCCTGATACTAGATTTCAAGCTTTTGCCATTAAGGTATCTGCGATGGCTCACACCATGTATACCTCCATTGTCGCACAAGTCTTTGTACGCACGGATAGAAAGGATCGCTACGATTTTTTTGTAAATAAATACTGCATTTCTGGCAGCATCCTTCCATGAATAACCTATTTGTCTTTTGCGACTTGTATGCAATCTCACTTGCGATGGCTTACACTATGTACCCCGACTGGCCGCAATCGGACGAGGACCTGGTGCCGCTGCCACTCGTTGACGGCCCCAAGTTGAAGCCGTTCGACTTCCAGGGGCCGCAAACGATCAAATTCCTCGAGCACGCCGGCGAGGGTCTCCACGCGCACGTCTTCAAGGTCGATATCCGCGGGCAGATCTATGCACTCAAGCTGGTGGGTGCTTATACTGGACCGTTGTAAATGGGAAAGAAGGACGATGTATTAACACTGTTGCGCGTTTATAGTTCCGGTTCACCTACGATTATAACTGGCTGGGCCCCGCGGATGACACGGACCCTAACGACCGCGAGTTGATGAGCGCCTTCTACAATTACTCGGAGCCCTTTAGCTGCGAGTGCCGTGCCTTCGGTCGCCTTCAGGAGGCCGGGTGCGAGGCGCTTGCCGTCCGATGCTTCGGCTACGTATTGCTAGACGAGGATCACGAGCGCGCGCTCGACGAACGCTTCGGCCTTAGCTTTGACGGCGACGTCGACGATTTCGGAGGCGATGAGATGCGTACGCGCTTCTTGGGCAAGGACGGTCGGGCACCGCCGATCCGCGGCATCGTAAAACAGTTTGGGCGGGTGGAGGACGAAGAGAAGCTACGGCCCGCATTCTTTCGCAAGATGCTCGGAGATGTCCGCCGGCTACAGAAGCTCGGCATCATGCACCTCGACGTCGCGACGCGGCAGGTCGTCGACGACAGGTTCAGCGACTTCAGTACGGCCATTACGGTGCCCCATTTCCTCACGACACCGGAGCTCAACCCGGGCTTGACGCCCGATATGCGATCCGCCATGGAGTTCCAGACGTTTACGTGGGCGATGGCCGACTATTTAGAGTTCGACGAGATGATGTTCAGTTGGAATAATGACTACGCGGACCAGAAAGGCAGCATCTCGGTCCGCGCATTTCCAGGGGGAATGGGCTGTCGACACCATTACCAGCTGAGGAGCAAGGCAGCGCAAGAGTGCGTCTTTACTTTTGTGGACCCGAGACGATACGATTGGAGAAGGAGGCCCAGGGCCGAGAACAAAAGCCGACGGCTGCGTCGTGCCAGGCCTTGGTTCTACGACTGTCGTGGTAATAGGAGGTTGGCCGCGGAATTGAAAGGGCGGGAGCCGTGCGACGTCCGGGTGGTGCACTGGGACTATAGCGATGGCTTTATATTCCCGCAGGTTTGAGACTACGTACGAGCTTGCTTTCCTTGTACTTATTCTTATAGGCGCCCTGGTTTTTTTTACTTGGATCCTACTTTTATTTATAATTTTAAATGCTGGTTCCGTGAGCTTGCTCCTAGGTAGGCAAAAAGTTCCCGCTAGCTGTTACAGGTGGCTTTAGCTTTAATTTAAATAGCCGCGTGCAAGCAACTTAAGCCGAAGCTGCAAAAATTCCCAAATAAAAAGGACAATTTCCTATTTAAGACCATGGGAAATTTTTTTTGGCTTTAAGTTTAAAGACCATAGTTAACCTTAGTTTTTGCTTAGTCATACTTCTTTCGCTAAAAACGAAAGCATTAACATATGGGTGAGCCGAGCCTGAGCAAAAGCGGCGGGCACGCTAAGCCCCATTTGTCGACTACTTGGCATCTGGTAAAACCTAGAACCTCAAGCAAAAGGTCAAAGCCCCTACACTAGTAAAGCTAAGGCTCCCCCCACACCTAACCCCAGTGCAACCATGCCCCAGTCAATCAATCCCACATGCTTATCTGATCTTATCAGAAAGCTCCATTGCCAACAAAGTTCAATTCCACAGCGACATCCAGCCCACCTGTCATCCTGCAACAGGGTCGGGCCCAAGCGACTGACTAACCCAGTCACTGTGCTGTGACGATGCCATGGTGGCCCTTTACGTTCGGTTCGAGCAAGGACAATGCCTCGAGGCGGCCCGTCCCATGGACTGACAGCCTCAACGGCACAGATTGGCAGCACTACAAAGACCCCCGAAACTGGATCCCAACGGTACTAGTGACGACGACTGTCGTTGCATCGCTGCAAATCTACCGTTCATATCTGCGCCGCATACCAGGAGCCGTTCACGTCCAGCCGAGTTTCTTTCGGAGGAGGAGCTTGTTCGGCCAGGTCACGAGCGTAGGCGATGGAGACAACTTCCACCTCTTCCACACCCCAGGCGGTCGTCTGACGGGCTGGGGCTGGTTACGGACAGTCCCCAGCAAGAGAGCCGAGCTCAAGAATCGAACGGTATAAACCATTTTCCCGAACAAGATAAACCCGCAACAACGGCCGTGTCTGACACTTCGATCCCTCTAGATACCCATACGTCTCGCAGGCATCGATGCCCCCGAAGGTGCCCATTTCGGCCGACCTGCCCAGCCTTTCGCAACAGACTCCTTGGCCTGGCTAACCAACTACATCCTTGGCAAGAAAGTGCGTGCCAGAGTCTACAGGCGAGACCAGTACGATCGCATCGTGGCTACGGTGTATGTAAGGCGGTTCCTATTTCGTCGGGACGTCGGCCTGGAGATGCTCAAGAGCGGCCTAGCTACAACATACGAGGCAAAAACTGGGGCCGAGTTCGGCGGCTTGGAAGAGAAGTACAAAGTGGCGGAAGCTCAGGCTAAGGCCAAAAAACTTGGCATATGGAGTGGAAAACCGGAGCATTTCGAGAGCCCCCGTGAATACAAGACGAGGATGAAAGCTTTAGAAGAGCCATAAGATACCCAAATCATACATTTACCAGGCACCTCCTGCGCTGTAAGTGTGTGTAGTTTCGGCAAGCGAGCTTGTACCTGATTTATACTTTGTGCACTTGGTACTTGAATATATCAGCATGTTTAAGATCCAAGTCGGAAAGTACTTGCCCAAGAGACTGGTTCATATTGCATATATAGGGAGTGGTGCAAGCGCCGAAAACTGATTTTTGTACGTTCTTCCCACTACCAAATAGACCTTCCTAAGGGCCCGACGTGCAGAAAGATATGCTGACCCAGCATAAGAACAGAAGCATTACTAGAGTAGGATTTTTCCCAAGCAACAACAGCCCTATCGTACCACTCAACCCAGCGTTGATGTGTTATCAATTGATAGTCCGCAGTTCACATTGCAAATATCTTTCGAAGCCCTGTTCCAGTTATAGATTTGAACAGATATTCTTTTAACAGTACAGCAACATGTTGACACACCTTCAATTTGCCTTAGAAGGGGCTAGATTTGGCGACGAAATTATTATGTGATGCGAGACCGTTGAGGACTACGCGTCGAATTCATTGCGAAGTTCGAGAACGACCAGGTCTTATAGTTACGCCAATCCCGTGTGCCAATTCCGTCATCTTCTTGCACGGGTGATGATGAACTCCGCAACATGTTTATTTCCTGTCAGCCAATGTTGCTTTACTGTGACTCTGGACTCCGCTCTAGGGTCCTCAGGAGTTAGACCCCGCTCACCCCATGTTCAATATTCCGACACATGGGGCAAGTATTGCGGCTCAGTTTTGATCCTGTTGGGGTATGTGGGGAATAGTCCTATTCTAAGCGATTCAATTGAACAGTTAACCCAGGACGAAACCCACGAGGCAAGAAGCGATGCATGGCGACCTATTACCTATCTCTCGGGGTCGGGCAGTTGCCTAAGCCTCGAAGACCAAAAGGCACACAGCCCAGGTTGAGTGTTAGGCAGACAACTAGGTGAAATGCAGATTACTGGTATAAGTGACATAACATAGCCTTGACCATATCCTCATCTCAGTCATCTTCTCAGCTCTCTCCCCAAATTCTGCCCACTTGACCCAGAAATGGACCCCCTGAGTATTGCCGGCCTGGTTACAGGTCTGATCAGTCTCTATTCGACCTGCAGGGACTGCTATACATTTTTCACAGAAGTGCGAAACTGTGAGAAGTCCTCTATAGTTTCCGCCCGCGAACTTGGCATCCAGGAGGCCATCTTTAAGTCTTGGGGAACATACTGGGAAATTATACAATTCGAAAAGACAGCAGGGGATGGTGACTCAACAAGGCCGTCTAGCAAGAAGCTACAGCAGTACTTGAGCCGCCATCCTTACAAGGCCAGTGGGCTTGCGGATGCATTCTTCTGCATTGCTGGCTTGTTGACTGATCGGGAAGAACTCCTAGGAAAGTATGGTCTGGGGACGCAACCTCGTGACGGGAGGGACTCCGTGAGTGTTCGAAGAACTCGTGCGACCAAGAGATAGATTATTTATGCTGACTGACCCTTTATAGGCGTCTGACAGTCAGGCCGTACGAATCTTGTCTCTGACAAGACCTGGTGCGAACTCAAATACGATGTTGGACGGGCTTGAATCGAAGAGTCAGGGCTTCCGACACCGGCTAGGCTTACTTAAGAAGTGCAAATGGGCCTTGAGCGACCACCAACGTTTCAAGACCCTGATAGCAGATCTGAGGCGTCATAACGATTCTCTATACATCCTTTGTCCTGACACCGCCTTTCAGGCTATGCAGCTCAATTTCGTGATGGATTATATAACGCATCATGACAGCAGTGACGATCTTAAGCTGTTACCCTCACTTGCCAGTCAGCAGCCTGCGGATCCATACCAAACCGGGCCATCTCAGCAATCGCTCCCGATGCTCATCGATCTTGCCGAAATCAAGTCGAATGTTCAAAACATGACGCGCCCGTTCAGTGAGCAAGACGAGCGCGAGATACTGTCATTCCAAGAAGAGGATCTACAACTCGACCACGACAACTATGGTAACTTCGAGGAAACTGTCTCTTCCAGACGGTACATGGCTCTCTGGACGGAAAAAAAGGAGGTCGTATACATCGAGATGAAGTCATACGAAACTTCAAAGCGGGCAGATCCAAAAGTCCGCACGATGATATTACAGTTGGGCCGCGTGCTTCGCGACGAATCTTGCGTCAGGCAGCTGCACGCGCTCAAATGTCTAGGACTGGTGGATTTCGTAGATAGGAAAATGATAGGACTTGTCTATCAACTGCCCAATGGTCTGGGCCTGAGAAGACGCGGAGTTCCTCTGCAGGACTTCCACATTCGGAGCCCGAGGGAACTCCTCGAGGGCTACGAGGGCGACTCGCCGCCGAGCCTGGGGCGCCGGTTCGAAATCGCTCGCAAATTGGCCAAAAGCGTCGCCTTTTTGCACGCGAGCGGTTGGCTCCACAAGAATATCTGTCCGGAGTCCGTCTATTTCTTCCCGAGCGTGGAGGGGGAGATTCGTAGAACGCGGGACGGTATTGACTGGGACAACCCGTACCTGGCAGGTTATGATTACTCTCGGGCCAGTCAAACTGAGACTCAAGAAGGCTCCCATATCGACGCTAATAATGCAGAACCCCCGACAGCACCACCTCCCGAGGGAAAATCGCAAAGTGAACAGGCCAAGAGAGTGTCCTTTGCTCCCGATCCGTTAGATGGTTTGAAAGCGCAGCTAGAATCCGTCACCGTAGATCGTCCAGGCTCTCCCAATTCACTCGGCTCGGATGAAATTCCATCGCCAACCGCAGCATCTGAAGGCCTGGTTCCATCAGTACCAGTACCGTCCGGCGAACGAGGTACACCTCACCCGCAGTGGACTTTTAGTCCGATGGCTGCACAAATTCATCTGAACTTCCGGCATCATCCGGTCAAGTTGGCAAATCCCAATCAGCGGTACTGCCCGGCCTTCGATATCTATTCTCTCGGCATTCTGTTATTCGAGGTCGCGACCTGGAGGTCGGTCTCAGACATCATGGAAGGAGTAGACGTCCCGAAGAATCCTTTCCAGGTTCGCCGGATGCTCCTCGGCTGGCTGGAAGCCCCTCTTACGTCAGGCTGTGGCGAGACGTATTGGAACGTGGTGAGAGAATGCCTTAACGTGGACCCCGCCGAATCAGAAGAGGAACTCGAGGAGCAGAGGTATCTGTGTACCAGGATAGCAGGTGACTTGGCGCAGTGCCTGGCTTAAGATGATCGGCTAGAAAGGGTACCTGTCCCAATCTCGACCGGGCGCTTGACCGAAGCCTCTTGTTAGAGTGGTCACTGTTTCGGATAGGTCAAGAGGTAAAAGGCACAGTAGGAGGATTGCTACTGTAGGGCAGCTCATCACAGCGTGGCATACCCCTATTGCCGCACATACTTTCAGGGCTACTGTAGGTCACCAGAACCACCCTACATACATGTATGACGTTCAGATGTGCTTATTTTTTGAGCTCAGTCTTACATGATATCTACCATCAAGACTGATGCTGTTATACCTAATCACTTCGCTACTCGTAACACCTAGATACTCTATAAGCTAAATAAGTTGTAAATAGTATAGAGGAATCTGATTCTGGATTCCATAATAAAATAAGGTCGTCTTCGAAGCCATATGTTGAAACAAAGGGATAGAGGACCAGTAGAAAAGCTCGGCCCTCGAGTTCGGCGAGCCCATTCGTCATAATACCAGGTGACTCCTTGCCAATGGAGAGACTATGGCTTCTCCTTGAACCTGCAAAATATTAGAGCGATAAACTGGCTGATGAAATGATCGGCGGTGATTAACTCCTCATTGTCAGAAGTAGTACTTGGCAATCTCGTTAGATTATCTAGAAGTCTAAGTTTTAACATTTCACACTACATGTCAAAGCCTAATGTATATACTTTTACTGCAGTGTGGATCGGTCGTATCCCAGCCACGTGGTTTTGACACTCATGTAGGATTCGGAATCAGAAAGGATAATGACTGAATCAATAAGTGTAGAGGGTGATTGAGTCAGGTCTAAAGTAGGCCCTGGTGTACAATCCAAAATAATAAACTGATGGAAATGACTGGGCGAGAAGACTCTCGAAAGTTGACGTTGTATATCGACTTGCGCCAACAACTCGCGTCACAGGACGAACTGGGCACGTTGCAGTGTATATTGCAGTCTCGTCCTGATATTTTGCAAGGTTGATTTTAAAGATTCTGGAACAGGATAGGAAACTCTGAGAACTAGGAAAGGAAGTACCAGCCTCTTATGGGTTTAGCATAGCGTCGCCTAAGACTAGGAGGCTTAACATTCGATATTATCTTATGAGCACACTTGCATGTGAACTTATCCGCTATTTAATATGTGGCGGGCAGCTGTGCCAGTCGACCTCCATCCGACAACAGACATTCGCCATTGATATAAGCGCCTGTGGGTAGAGTTTAGCACAGGTCTCTCGAATCACTATTAGCATCTCCTACCTGCGCGGCTAGCAAGGAACAAGATTGCGCCAGCAAAATCTTCTTCGCTGCCTGAACGCTCCGCGGGAGTCTTATCGGCAGTCAAAACACTCGCGTCGGTGAAGTACTGCTCATGGCCTTCGACGCCCGGGAACTTATCCAACGAGGCCATGCTGTCCTTGGTCATCTCGCTAGGGTATATACCCGGTACGATAGTGTCTTCGTGCGTAGAAGTCAGCGAATCTCCCTCCCCTCGTTTCCTCTATCCTGTTACTAAAAAACGTACTGCATCGAATTCGATACTGATTTTGCGCACAGAGTGTGCTGATCATCTTCACAAGGTGGCTCACGCCGGCCTTGGATACGCTATAAGCAAAGCCCGAGGCCAGATTCCGGCTGAGGGCCGAAACGGATGACGTGACGAGGATCTGTGCGTCAGAAGGGAGATTACGCTTCTTGGTACCAGCGTCCAACAGATCCAGAAAGGCGGCGATGGTGTAGAAGGTACCCGTGCAGTTCGTGTGCAGGGCGTTGGTGAACTCGGTCATTGACGGCTCCCACAGTGCCTCCTGTAGCTCCTGGATTGTCGGCTTCTCGCCGGGTGCTTTCTTGGGGAGGTAATCGCTGAGTTTCGGCCCCAGGACCCCGGCATTGGCAAAGAGGAAGTTCACGTAGCCGTGTTCTTCCCGGACGCGGTCGGCGAGGGCGGTGAGCGAGGCCTTGTCCGTCACGTCTGCTACGACGGGAATGATGTTTCCATTGGTGGCCGATTTGGCGGCTTCGAAGAGCGCGCCATCTCGTCGGCCGACGATGTAGACGGCCTTGGCGCCGTTGGCATCTAGCGCTCTCGCGGCATATAGACCCAGTCCGGATCCACCGCCGGTGATGACGGCTACCATCCCGTCGACCCTGAAGAGGTCCTGTACGAGATTTCGAGGCATCATCGGAGACAAGTCTTGCCCTTTCCGCCGAAAGAAGCCGGAGCGTATATTCAAAGCGACTGCCTCACTCTGCGCAGTGAATGACGTTATGCGCCCGGATTTTGTTCCCTCCGGCTGGCGGGGATCATAGCTGATTACAAGGAGGGAGAAACACCCCGCCAGGAGCTAAGTACGCAGCCCACATGCATTGCACGTTTCGGCGTGACCAATGGTGTGAAGTACCAGTAGAATCTAGGGCTGGGCCATGTAGCCAGGTCAGATGACTACCGAGATTGACTAGCTCGCGGAGGTGCTGCTACTGACGCTGAACACGCATGATGATGGCGAAAGCTGGTAAAACATGATAATCAATAGGGTACCGTAGATAATGTGCGGGGATCATTAGGTAAAGAAGGATAATAAGACGATGAAGAGGAGATTTTGATATTTCTACCTGGTAAACTAACCTGAGCTGATGGAGATCCACTTTTTGGGGCAGCGAACGAACATAAGATCATCATTGAAGACCAGTGAGACTGCGAATTCTTAATAAGGAAATCAGGACCTGAAAGACTTAACTGCCCTAGAGTTCTTGTATAATTCTAAGCTTGATAAATAGGATCTTATTTCGTATATAGTGAGGATGCACGGGTCTGTCTTGACTCGGTTGGCATTCGTCTTGATGTTGAGGCTACCAGCATTGATACAACTATAAATTTGTGACTCTTTCGCATATTTCGGGATGAATTTCAGCAAAATCTCTCACACACAAAACAGTCTCATAGACTATAAACGATCAAGACTCTCTTTGACCGCGAAGGTGCTGGAGTGGCTTCGTTATTGATACACATCGTCTCCTTTCGCTGCAAATCTTCATTGCGTTGAAATTGAGATTAGTGTACCGAAGCTGTTCTACCTCATGCAACAGCCACCTCCCCTGCAGCAAGAGCCCCTTTTCCTTGAGTTCCCACCCTTTGTCTTGATCTACGATCGCCACAAGTTCAATTCGAGAGCACGAGGTAGTCTCCTTTTTCCTGATTGTGCCCCCGAAATGGACATACAGCAATTATACTCCAGACGCCTACCGAAGGAGGTGCTGCCACACGGACACCACCTAAATTTCTTCGGCTTAGGACTCTAGTGTCATATGTATAATCATGTAGTATCGCCAGAGCCGAGCGAAAGAGGGTGAATCTGTCTAGGTGATTGAGAAACAACTCGACAGATTCAGGCTCCAAGAGGAGATAGAAATGTCAGGCAATGGTTTTACAAAGAGATAATTTGGCAAAATAGGATAATGAGCTAGGCTAGGCTGATCTAAAAGAATCGAAAGATAATGTGGAGGGCTCAAAACTCTTAGTCTTGGACGCTTTTATACCAACTGCTCAACATTCCGCCATGACGTCTGGTGGTTTAGTACCACCCAGATTCCTCCAGGACGTCCGTTGTTGTCTAATTACTACCAATAAGCTAGCTTCCTTGCGGGAAAATGCCTGTTTACGCTAGATTATAGTATTAGGGTCACGCGCCGATCAACTAGTATCGTATCGTGGTGACGCATGTGATGTCGCTTTACGAGGCATAGGGAATCATGTGCCTCATGTAGATGGTGAACACTTCTCATTCTGCCAAAACCGCCATCATTGGCTTTTCGAGCTATATATAGAAGGCTACTCATTGTGCAGTTTCAGGTGCGCGTTTAAGTCTTGTGATTCGGGGAAGGGGAGACTCTCCTATGTTTGATCCAATAATCGTTTGATGTGGCTGCTCTGGAACTGCATTCGTAATTACATTACTGTAATTGGGGGCTGCGCAAGCGCCCGACACACTGTCGCTGGGTTGACGATGATGACGGCGACAAGTTGACCTTATAGTCAAGGGATTAGTTGTATACCGCTAATTATCGACGAGAAAGGATTACCAGAGTCACCTCACATAGCGAGATAGTTAGGACAAGGGCCGAGATGTGAAAAAGCGAAGCCCGTGGTATTAGCCTTACAAGCGCTTGATGCCGACGCATGATGCATATGGTTCTTGTTTAGAGAATGCTAATATGACATGATTCGTAGGTCACTCGTCCAATAAAAGGTTTTAAACAGAATGTTACGTTCTTGAGGAGACAGCATGAAGCGCTGAGTTTCGTCGTGTCAAAGGCGAGTGACTTGGAAACCGATGGACGACCTAGAGCTTCACACCGCACGGGGCGGTACCCAGACCCAGATATAATATAATAATACAGATCGCACTTTAAATATCATGCTTTATACGATGATCATGGCTGTGTCTGGAGCCAGCGATGATTGTCTAATTCTAGGACATGTTTATGAAAAGATTGATATTGAAGCTGTTAATCGGGCCACCATACCCTGACAATTCAAAAAGAACCTTCGACTTGGACTACGATAGCAATTTACCTACTCGTATGCGGTGGTTTCGTATGTATAATTGTCAATGTGTAGAGTGTTGAGGTTGCTGAAGATCCAGGTGATCCAATTCCAACAACTTACATCGTTCGTCTCTTGCCTTTGCCCGTCGCTTTTGGCTAGATGACAAAGGCAACTATTCACATCACAAGTCTTTCGTCTGATATATGACAAGCCTGTACCGCAGGTCTGACAGATAATGCGATAACAATAGTAACGCATGAATCAGGGTCGACTGAGCTCATAAAAATCCCCGAGAGGAAGAACGGGATCATTAGCGCCATGCTGGGGATGTGAGGATCGAGGCCGCACAAAGCGAGACCGCAGATAGGTAGTTCGCGGCTACGGAGTCCACGAGAAGTGCCCCTTGGATAAGAGGATGAGCTCGCGTTCGTGCGAGCTTACGTATCTGAACAAGCACATCTCATCAAGCCTAAGCCGCTTGGCTGTGGGTCGGATCGCAGTTTTCGAGACATCGTAGGGTCGGCTGTACACCTATCTATGTAAGGTTAGATGATGATGGCGGTTGACTGGTAGTCAGGATTTAATAACCGATGCTTAGTGACTACCTAGGAAAGGAGAGATTATATTCATTCTTGACCTGCACGGTGTCAACCCTCGCAAACTGCTACAGATAAGGCAGTTCAAGCGGACCGCTGGCGCGTGGCTGCTGACACTGAAAAGCAGCGTGGGGTAAATTCTGAGGGTGTGTACTACCTATCCATGTCCTGGCGTGGCGTTCCCTGCTGGTTGAGCGGTCGGAAGGTTGTTCCGTTTCGAGAAGGGGGAGGCTATGCACATGTTTATTATGACTTGGTTAGTCATTGATGTTGTGGGCGGTGAGTAAACTGGCCTCGAGAGGATTGTCGCCTATGGTGGGCGGGCTTGCTTGCTATAAGATGGTGACACTGCATGCAACACCTTTACCCAACTGGGGAAACTTACGCGTGGGCTGAGAGGAGGAACATTGGAGCTGAGTTGCACCTTCTTCCTCAGATAGGTACCTATCTCATTTGCAAAAAGGTGGTGTTTCAAGAATGAGACCGGAAGGCGCCGCCTGCAAAATGCAAGTATTATCCAGGCTCTTAACACACGACACAAAGTATACACACATGAGTAAGTAATTTCACTTGTATCTAAAGCTGCCGCCAATGGGGGAAATGCGACGCAGAAATCTGACAGCTCTCGGCGAGACACTGTAACTATATTCGGACTATGCTCTTGGATCTCGGAAATACAGCCCTTTCATTCGTTGGCGGCACGTCAGAGTAGTATGTATGTACATCCCGTGGCTCTGGGTTTCTTAGTAGCATATGGCACAGCTCAAAGACATAAATAGATGAAGCTTGCGCTAATGAGGAAATGGGACGACACAGGGAGAGGAGGGCTAATGGCTGATCGGCGGCGTCAGCTCTGCCTGCCACGAGCCAGATCGTGGGGTAGCTATTGTCCGGTGCAGTGGCCGGTTCACGATCCTGCGAGTGATTGGGGGAGAGCGGTTTCCTCCGCGATCTTCATTATAATCCCTAAGCGCGGGAGCAATGTTGTAAGTCCGAGCTGGGAGAACCAAGCTGTTGTTCGACCAGTAAAGGGCTTGGAGGCGCTTAACTAGCTCGGCGGCTCGGTCGCCCTGGGCCATTGGCAGAAGCCCGATGCCAGAAGCAAGCAACTTCGCAGCGCTTAGAAGGAAGTGGGAGGAAATTGGGAGGAAATAGAGAAGACAAGGGACGCGCTCACTTTCGCTTGCTGGTCGCCCATTTGTCTAGCGGTCTAAAGAGCTCGGCTGAGAATAGTACAGCCGCGCGCTGAGTTCTCGGACCTGGGAGAGCTGACATCCATCAATCAGTACGAGAGCGCCAACCATGGCCATCGACCAACGGCAAGCCGGAATTAACCGTAGCCCAGGCTGTAACTTGTGGCGCGCGCTCTGAGTAAGGAGGCCGGCGCGGGCCTGAGAGGAGGGCTTGTGAAAGACAGAGATAGGCTCTGGTTGTGTACAAGAAAGACAGAAACCAAGCAAGGCAGGTTTGGCGAGCCGCGCGCTGAACAATCGAGCGAAGTAGGCCGGTTGGCTGGCAGGAACAAGCCACGAGAGAGAGAGCGGAAATTTCTGCTGTTTTTTTGTTTATTCATTCTGGTTCTCGACAACAACCGGGAGAGCATAAATGTCATCCGGTGTCCCATGATTTGTGTAATGTTACCAACTGCACCCACCACCACCAACCACCATTCCGCTCAGATAAGTCACATAAGTCGCCGGTTGACATCGCCGGAGTCGCAATTTCAAGTAAGACACGCAGAGCGGAACGGCCCTCAGCAAATCTCGACGCGTTGTAACCTCGTCTACTGTCTTCTTTCCTTCTCTTTATCGCAATCCCCACACACATCTGAGTACACATGAGCACGTCTAGTCGCACACCTTTCTCGCTAACTACGCCAATCACCTTCCACTCTTGAACAACATACCTATTATTCAGTTGGGCTCAATCACCAGATCGCAGTCCACCCAACCTTCAGATATACCACACTTTCTCCCAACAAGCCAGAGTGACAGACAGCTTTTGGCAGGTGCCCAGGTAAGTGAGCTAGTTGATTAGTTGGTGCTACTATTGGGAGTGAGCTTGTTGTTTGAGCGTTGGAGGATGTATGGGATGTATGGTGGTGACGGTCACGAAAATGAGCGGCTACTAATTATAGATTGAGTATAGTCCCGGCGCTTAATTGACCTCCTTGTACCGAAGGGGTAGTGACCTTCATATCCGCTGAAGACCACTGGACCCCAGCAACAACCGCAGTGCAACCCCACGAACGGGCTTCTCTAACAGGGGGGTTCCTAACGAACACAGTACCTGTAACCTGTAGTTACTTGACAAAGTTGATACTGGGCACTTTCTCAAAGGTATGTTGCACAGTACTAAACTTGTCTCGAATTACCAATGTGCCATAGCGGTTCTTGTCGAAATATTTCGTTTGTGATACTTGCTGACAGTTTGTGGTGTATAGACCAGATCTCCTACACAGTATAACTTATCTGCACAAGCACAGAGAGCAGCAACAGGATACCTATTGTTCTTCAAGAAGACCGAAGCTGAGAAATCCGTCTCTGTTTCATGTAAGCCGCTGATGAACTGTCAAGCGAGTACGTTGCGCTAACACAAGATCTCAGCATCGCGCTGAAATAAAGAGCAACGGGAGCAAGAAAGCAAGATTCTAATCTGACCTTGCCTTTTGGTCGCTTTCTGGGCTCTCTTATTGGTGATTGCACTTCTCGCTGCCAGCTCTGCAGCCAATACCGCGCGTTACCACCCAATACGCTCGTCAATACACGCTGTTGTTCTACGGCTGATCCACTGCTTGCCGCCATCAACGACTTTAGACTTGTTAGCTCGCTCGCGCCGACTGGTCCTCGAGACGCTCCACTGCCAAAGAAAACACCAGTGAGTGGCAGAGCAGAGGAGCAAGAGCCCACCTTTGCCCACCCACCCCTGTCTCTTCACCCATCGTCGCCAAGGACGGTCTTCGCGTTGGTAGTTCCAACCACGGCGCAGCTGTACGGCATAGCGCGTGCTATTCTTCGATACAAGCAAGCACACCACACCACGACGACCCGCCCCCCGGCACGAGTATCTAATTCGTGACTGAGCTAGACCCTGGCTGGTCTGGCGGCCACATCCATCCATCCATCTCTCTGGATCCCGTCACATTGTTTCCAGCGGCGCACCGCGCGTTTTGGCCCTTACCCCCCCTTGTTCGTTTGGCGCCTTCGTTTCGTTTCGGTTTGTTCTGCGCCCACTCCCCACGCCGTTTTACAACAGACCCCGGTCCCCCCTGGACTCCCCCCCCGGTCTGCCATCAATCCACATATCATTATTATTATAACCTCTTGGTCTCCCTCTCACCCGCTTACGTTTTTCTCTCGAGGTGCCGGCCTTTCGCAAATTCTCACGGTATCTTCTGTGTGTAGTCGTATAGGAATTCCAACGGTCTTGTATCTGGTCCAATTCGGGAGTCATTTACTTGACTCGAGGAAACCATAACCCTAAGAGGACATAAAACTACTATCCCCCCAAGGATCCGATTCACCATCTACTCATCACCACTAAGTACCTACTGTCGAGAGTTAACCGTCATCATGTCTACGACAAAGCCAAAGCTCCCGCAGTTGAAGACGCCCGTCACTGCCACTTTTCCGTCAGAGCTCTCTGCTCTCTCGGCATCAGCCAGAACACCTCTCTCAGCCATACCGGCTTTCATCAAAGAGGAATACCCCGGGAGTGCCAGGACACCAATCAGCCCACCCACTGCCTACATGGATTTCCTCAAGGCCATGTCGGTTCAATCGCCCGTTGTTTCAAGAAAGAGATCGGCATCTGGCAGTTCTACACCAGAGGAGGACCCAGCACAGGAGACACCGCCGTCCACGGCAAGCAGTGCCCAGACAGACTGCTCGTGTAAGTGCGGCGGCCACAGGTCACCCGCGGCTGTTCCCGCGAGCCCGTACTCGAACCAGCCCATGTCTGCGCCACCTATGAGCGTGACCTCTTTCCCGGGCCTGAACGTCCCACCATCACCGGCGGTGTCCACGATGGAGTCGCCCTTGAGCGCCACAATACGATCACCGTTCAGCTCACGATCAGTGCGGTCGCCGTTTGACTGGGAGGCAGCACTGAAGGCCCGCTACTCGCAGGACTGCAGGGCACACAAGCCCACGAGCAAAAGCGTGCGGCAGATTCGGGAGGTTGTCACGCGGACGGTCACTTACACGCCACGGATGAGCCCGGCACCCAAGGGCAAGCGGAGGAAAACGCACACGAATTGCCAAAAGTTGACATCAACAGCAGCAGCAGCGGCGGCAGCGACGGCAGTAGCGACGGCAGCAGCGGCCGCGGAGATATCGACACCGCCTGCTTCAACTTAGAAGAAGAAGAAGATGATGATGAAGCAATTACTCATAAAGACGTCAGACCATTTGCGACTTGACTGAATCATTCAACTGGAAGGCTCGAGCGAACAAAGCAGCAGAGTCACCACATCATTTCTCTACATCTCTACATCACTGGCCACGACAGTAGCGCAGCACCAATACTTCTTTCCATTTGTTCACACCATCTATCTGGCTATCTATTCCCCAGGTACCAATGTATGGTCACAACTACGACTTTCACCAACCCAAGCCCCGCCGCTCCACCCACCATTATTAGAACAGGGGATTGGTTACCCGATAACGAATTGAACGTTCACGGCCTTTTTATTATCATATTTTTTATTATTATTATGACGTCAGCAAACAGCGTTTTGGTGTCGGAGGAGTTCACACGGCGTTGCTGGGCGGCGTCTTGCAAACAAGCTTCCCCAGCTTACGATACCACGGCAGAAATTGGGTTAGGTCATTTCTTGCCTCTTGATGCTTTTTTTACAGGGAACTCTGATACAATGCTGGGAAATGGGACGGGATGGCGGGATTCCAAAGCTTTTGGAAAGATTCAAGACAGACAAAGAGAAGGGGAGGGGCTGGGGCTGAGGGGGAAAGGGATGGGGGTGTGATTTTCTGGGAGAAAGCGCACACTATTGGTTGTTTTGGCCGATGTAATGTAGGTCTGGTATACCTCAGCCTGCTTGAGAAAGACCAGGGTTTGTGCGCGTGGAACTTAGATGCAGAGAAGAGGCGGACAGAGGTAGAGACAGAGACAGAGAAAGTCCAATGATATCCCATATCCACCCGAGAGCGTACACATGCGATGAGCCGCCGTGCTTCTGCCTGTTGGTCTTCCTCTGCATTTGCCATTGTGACTCACTCCGTTCTTTCGCGATTATGATATATGTACACCGAACGAGCCAGTTGGTTAGGGAAGAACTACGGTGCGTACGTACATACATACATACAATGGGGGCCAAATCGTCAAATCAAATCGCACACCTTGTCTCGTCCGCAGCCTACGGCAGATCATTGAGCTACCTAGCTACCTACTGCAGCGAAGAGGAGCAGGGGAGAGCAAAAAAAAAAACGCGACCTCAAATGCGGCCAGGCAAGTTAGTTAGGCTAGGCAGGTTCAGCTCTGTTTATTTTGCTTCTCTTGCTTTGATATCATTCGTTACACGTATCACCCATGACATACCTACATACGCATACACCACCAACAATAAAAAAAAAACCAAAGTGCTTGCATTTCAATAGGGAATTTTTGTTTTCGGTCAATATCTGGCTTCTCTTTGGCTCTCCTCCTCCCCCTCCTGACCCCATTGAAAATTGGGGCTACGGAACAAAAAAAAAAAAAAACGGACCAGTAATACTAAGAAGTTGGGAGAGAAACAGGAACGGAAAGGGAAAAAAAAAACATCATTCGAGCAAGGTAGGTGAGCTACTGTAATACGTACGTACGTGACCCCGTAGACCGCGTGATTGGTCGGAGCTTCCATCTCGTTGGTCGTCGATTGGAGGGGCGTATCGGGTCTGACTGGCTGGCTGGCTGGCTAGCTATGAAGGCAAGCTCTTTCCATCTCACTCACACTAGGATTTCTACTATACGCAGTCTCTTTGGCTAGAGTAGGTAGGTATGTAGGTAGGTAGGTTAGGTAGATAGCTCGAAGGTTTTTATTTTATTCTTTTCGTTCTCACACACCCACCCCCCCTTGTGACCCCTCCTTTCTGGTTATTATTTCTGTGACCACGCGAGAGTGACCGTACTTGGGTTCAAGTTACTCAATTACTCAGTCAGCCAGCCTAGAATCCGAGAAAGACTAGGTATACGGGGCCTAATAAGCTATACCACCCTTGTGCTGATGATAGGTATATAGATCACACTTAATGGTAACACAGATTGGGATGACGATGTGCGTCATTTCTTTTGTTCCGCCACTAGCCTTTCTATCACGAGCTCGCCGCGACGATTTCTCGACATCAACATTGTTGAACTCAGTCAAAGAAGCCCTTCATCGTCTCTAGGACTCGGGAGACTTGGGGTGATAGGTAGGTGAGTCCTACTTTAGCACCAGGGATGTACGGAAAGATCGATTCGAACGGCACATCCTTTTTTCGGCCCCCAAACCCACCGTCCAGCAAGAGAACCATCAAGTTCCCATTTCTCTTCGTCTGCATCACCCCTCCCTCAGGAACTCTTTTCCGCTACTCCCCGCATACGTGAAAAGCACTGTGGACGAATTCAAGGCCGGCATTCCAAGCCGAGATCTGAGGCACCTAATTAGCCCAGGTCGACAGCCAAACAAAGCCTTGGCTCGTCGACTTTGTAACCTCAAGAGTGTGGCTCAGAGAGCCCATGGAATGTTTGGCTGACTAAGAGGACGCGAGGGATTTGCCCAACAATAAGGGCCCTCTGGAAGTTACAATGATTAAACGGAAGAGAATGCGTCGCACTTGGAAAGCGGCATCGGGTTCGCGACGTCGACGCATGATTGGTCCGACGTGATCTTATCCCAGAATCCTGGGAATTGCATCGTTAGCGGCACGGAGCCCCATTATTTAAGCGCCTGGCATACCGGGCCACGCCGCCAATCAGACGTCGTATCTCGGGCAGCCAACGCGAAGTGGCTGGCAAGGAGGGGTAAATTAATGGGGTGGGGTCGAAGCTGCCATGCACGTCACAAAAGGTGACCTCCAAATACCTTACCATCGCGAGCGCCTATTGGGTGCAGGTCACAAGCACTTAAGCGCCCACGACATGGGCATCTTTTCTTCAAAGTTAGGCAGAGCGACCTTGACCCGTTCCCGGGGGTGCTCATTGAGTACGCCGTCTCTATGTGTAGAAACTCCCTGTTCGGTGAGCCAGGGAGACAGACGACTAATCTAGGCAGGTGACGAGAACGATACGCAGAATGGTTTTGAGCTATGAGAGAAGAAGAAGAAAAAAAACTAGGCAGAATACACCGAAGGAGCTTGCTGTCTCGTAGATAGTCGCGGCAGATTGGAGTAAGTGAGTCAAATGCCGGCGGTGAGTGAACGACAACCGTGCGATTGCCTAGTCAATTCCCTGTCTAGCCATGCGGATGGTTGCAGTTGAAGCGACCAGACCACTGTCTCGTCGATCAACCGCAGGAACGTCTAGGCTAGATGCATGAATAGCACAGCACAGCTATAGAGGAAATCGCTGTCATTTTTCACAAGTCGGAATGGCCCACGACAACGAGCTATATAGTCGGAAGTCGTTGGACGAAGTAGCGAATCTCACACACGTGTTCCTGTGCGCTAGTAGGAATCAATGCATGAATTCCTGACCCAAGGCTTCAGTTGGCCATGTGAAATTCCCATCACTCCCTCGATACTGCCGTAGTAAGCAGCATTCTCCCGAGGGACAATAGGGTCTTGGAGTCATCTAGTTTGTTTGCCTTACGAGGCAAACGGCATCAGAACGCTTGCTAGCTCCGCGCACGCTCAGTGTTCGGGCGAAGCACCAAGACCTGTCAATGGGATGGTGATTGTGACAAGAGCCGCAGTAGCCTGTTCGACCATTGCTAGGGAGGGATTGTGCACCTTGATGCAGCGCGCGGTACGGCATGAGTGACATGCCAAAGGACTCGAGCAGGCCACATTGCGTTCGTTATTACGCTTCCTTCTGTTGTCTTCTCATGTTAGTCTAGCATCTTTTTTGTTTGTCTCTCGCCGTGTGGCCTGCGCCCTCTTGTGCGCGTGTTTCGTCGTACTAAGACAACTGTTGAAGTCTCGTACTTGTTAGCTGGGCTACATCACCGCTAGTCTTGTGTTGCCACTATGGCGGCTTGCTATCCCAGTCTTAACCGAGATAGTATACCTGCTCCCAATCGAGCATTGCTCTCCTCTGCATGAGATCAGCTAATTCTCCGGTAGTGCCACTTCCCAAATAGGTCAAACACGGGAATCCTGGATGTGATAGTAATGAACACCCTGTTGAACGCCCCGAACTGGGATTGGTGAGGACGGGACCAATGAGACGAGGAGATGCATATTTCCATGCAACAGGGTTATGTTTCAATCTATAGCTCTCAGATCAGAGACCTGCGAACTGAAATTATTTTGAGTGCATTCCGCCACATGCGCAAATTGAATCATGGCGTAGGCCAGGGCGTTTATCCAAGTCATAATTATGTTGAATCCGAAGCTCTCGAGTGATTGCATCGCATCGAAGCCGTAGGCGTCAAGGCGCTCGACGGTCGCTTATGGGAGCGTGGGATTTGCTCGCCGGACATCGCACTTGTGATAAGTTCTATAGCAGCACGTTCCAAAAAGGCATCGGAGTCTGATCAGAGGCCCACAATGCTAAATACGACTGGCATTCGGCGTGTGTTACAGACGAGAGCACATGTGTCTGGATAGTTGGCGTGAGGTGAGACATCGCCGTGAAGCGAGTCGTTGTGTTGAGCCAACGAACAAGATGCCCGGGGGGCAGGTGCGCGAATGGCGGAGTCCTTGCCAAAGTATTATAGTCATGCGAACGGTATGCCCAATGAGACTAGAGAACCAGAGACCGTAGGATGCCATCCACACGATGGAAATGTATGGATAGGCGAGGTCCTGCAGTACGGCAGCAAGAACGACTTGGTCTTTGCCAGTACTAGATCTCCCTGACCTCCTTGGCCACTGCATTGCATAGTGCTACCCTCAGCCCAGCTCCAGTAAGGACGTGGATCCATAGCCTCTGCGTGTCACTCAAGCGGTCGTTTGCGCTCTTGACCTCGGCGAACATACATTCCTTCTGCGGTTCAACCCGCCAGAGGATCAGGTCAGGAATGCCACCTCCCCTCTGGCCGTACTCCTGCGCCATGACTTTGCAGACCGTAGCGAGCGCGGCGCCGTCGAAACAATCAGCCAGCTCGAGTAGATCGTCCAGCTCGTAGTCCCAATTGAGACCAACGACACACGTCCGCCTCTCCCGCTCTCGCCTGTCCACCTCTTCGATCAGCTTGGCTGCCCCTCCGTTCGCAATCTCGACTAATCGATGGTTGATCTCGGAAGCGCGGGTCGGATAGAAGGCATCCGTGTGTAGATCGAGCGGACATGTCTGGTAGGCTGTCTGAAAGACGTTTGGTATGTAGAGGAAGAGAATGTCGAAGAAGAGGTAGGCAAATAGAGTGCGTATGATGCCTCCCTCGGCGTGGTATCCCTTCCAGCCTTGGCCCCTATACCAGCTCAGACACATGGATTCCACGCTACACTGGCCGCCACCTTCTGCTTCGTCAACCCACAACGTCTTCGTGCTGGGCCCGCGTCCATTCTTGCCTACGGAATCCAGATTCTTCAGCTGGATGCCTTGAGCATAATCCTCTTCCGGCTGTTTGAGCCGGACGTGACCAAAGTCGTGCTGCAGCCTCATGGGTATCTTGAGCTGCTTCTCTAGCTTGACTAGCCGCTTTTGAAGGTCGTAATGATACTTCAGGTGACAGTCGGGATCCTCGAGAGCTCTCTCGCAGGTGGCCGCCGCTATGCCCTTCCAATGGCTCTTTTGTCTTTCCGGGTCGGTATAGGCCGGATTTGGTAGCAGCGCGTGCATGTAGTGCTCCTCCAGGAGAGCCTTCCGCTGGTACCAAGAACCTCGGCGTGCCAGATGAAACAGGCGCTGGCTAAGCAGCTCGGCCAGGAGGGCATGCTCTCGTTGGTGTTCTTTCAGCCGTCCAAAGGTGTAAGCGGCTTTATGAACGATGCGGGTATAGGCATGCCCAGGGCTCAGTCGGCGTAGGTAGGCGCCTTCGCCGGACTCATAGAAACGCTCTTCCTTCTCTTGCTCTTCTTGTAATATACGTTGCCATCTTGGATAGATCGTCTCAAAGGTGTCAATGACTTTTCGAAAACCGGCCTCTGTGACGGGGCCGTTGAATTCGAGGATGCCATCCACCGTATATTCAGACCTCATGGCAGTTTCGAACTCCAAGAGCTGTGACCTGGACGTGAAGATGGTAGACGATCTGCTCACGATATAAGAAGGGAAATTACGCTTCGACACTTTGGCTAAGATGATTGTCGTGAGAGATTTCTCTGTCCACTCCGTAGACCTGTAGAAGACGAGATGAACTCGCTCGAAGAGTCGGAAGACAGACAGGGACAGCCTCACGCAGGGGCCGGTGATGGATAATATCTTGTCGAGAAAATGCTTTCGCCTGTTTCCGTCGTCACCGAGGCCAGGGCCGGGTGACTGCTTATGAGGAGCATCTTGAACCGACTCGGCCGTGTCGGCCCTCTGAAGGCCCATCGAAAATAGACCCGCCTGTTGATTGCTCATCCTGCAGATCGCGCTGGCTAGATCGGACTTGTTTTTACCTTGCACTCGAGCTTCCTTCGCTAACGCTCTGACTTCATCCAGACTGAGAAGTGATACGGCCTCTTCCACATTCTCGATAAAATCCTTGGATGCATCCGCGAAAGTGAACGTATCTTGCAAAACACACTGCTCCTCGATGAAGGCGCCGAGCTCAGACAGCGGAAGCACGGAGGATAACTGGTCAGGCGAGGTCTGTCTAGGAAGAACTCGATCCTCCTGCAGCTCTTGGACGGCCGCTTCGGTATCGGTAATATCATCATAGTAGCCTAAGCGAGCGATACGATGCCACGATGACGTTTTTCTCAGGAATAAGCGTACATATCTGACGAAAGAGTTAGGACGTGAGAAAGGGTCGAGAAGGGGGGCGCTAGAGCAAGCAAGCCTACAAGAACTGAGCCTCGTAGCTAAGAGACCGCCACTGCTCGAAGACCCGGTTCTCCTTCTCATCGAAGAGGTGCGCTTCTTCGTCGAGGACGGTGTGCAGAGCGAGATTGAATGCATCGACGTAGAGGGAGCTTTTACCCTTGACCCATGCTCTCGAGTCGAGCCTGGATGCGGCAGCACTACTGCCAGCATCGTTGCTCTGTGCGGCCTTCGAGTTCTGATACTCTTCAATGGCCTGCTTGTCGGGTTTGATCTCCGGCAGGGAATTTTCAATGGCGGTCGGTCCGGGGGCGTGAGCGTCTTCGCTCTCAGACCCCTCCTCTCCTACGTCATCCTCTGCGAAGCTGTCAGGGGGGGTTTCATGAACCCTTCGCGGGCCGGGCCGCGGCTTCAACGGCGGAGTGTCAATTTGATACTCGTCCGAGTCTGCATCGCTCTTGTACGCCTGCTCCAATTTGATCTTCTTTTTGGGGTGCGCC
Source organism: Xylaria curta (assembly GCA_022495235.1). Classification (NCBI taxonomy): domain Eukaryota; kingdom Fungi; phylum Ascomycota; class Sordariomycetes; order Xylariales; family Xylariaceae; genus Xylaria; species Xylaria curta. The sequence goes on along the minus strand of MU375929.1, from coordinate 75,067 downwards.
TCCGCTAGCCGGGCAGGTTTCTCTTGTAAAGACGGTGTCTTTGGCGAGGCGGAACGACCATGAGGGTTCCCCTTCTTGAGAAACGCATACATCTCGGTAGCATTGTAGATAGGTAGGCTACACCTGGTGGCAATGATCGACTTGGAGTGTGGTTTTTATATGAAACAAAGAATAAACCCAGGTACCTAGGGAAGGTGGCGAGAAAAAACGCGAGCGGGGGACGCGGTTGCTCTAGTCAGGGGCTTAGATCGGCAGACGCGTAGTCACGGGGCAGCGCGTCGCTAGTTCCAATCAATTTAGAGTTACTGCTTGCCCTGCTGCGTTATGTGTGCATGTACCTACCTAGGTTAGCCACATGGAACTCGACGTTCCCTCAACTTCAACCCCACCTTCTTCTCCGTCCTTCAACGTAATTTCCCCCCACATCTTGACTTACCTCTGTCTATCCTTCCGATCAACCACTCAATTCGTCCAACATGGCCGACGAGATTCCTCAGACACCCGTTCCCGTGCCCACGTACGGCCAGCCTCAACCCGCTGCGCCGGCGCCTGCCCCTGCACCCGCGGTCGCGCAAAGCCAGCCCGGAGAACCCTCGGCGGTTCCAGAGACACAAACCGTAGCGCCCACGACCGAACCAAGCAACAAGGACGTCTCCATGACGGACGCCTCCGGTGCCGACCAGGCTGCTGTAAGTTGATGGATGCGACGTCTCGAACGGCAAAGCGGAAGCGGCTAACACGTTACTCTTCCGACCACAGTCGTCACCAGCGCCCGCCGCCCTTTCAACCAATGCACCCAGTCCGGCTCCAGCTCGCACCAGCACACCGCTACGCACCAATGGCCAAGAGAACACATCACGCGCCGCCTCACAACATCCCGATCCTGCTTTTACCATGCCCGACGCTGCCCCGGCTCACGGTGCGCCCATACGGCAATACTTGAATAGCAAGATCACTCCCCACCTGCTGGATGGCATGAAGCATATTGCCAAGACCCAGTACGTTGCACTGTTTTGCCCACATGTCACATGATAAAGATGGCTCATTGATTTTGATCTAGGCCAAAGGACCCCTTGCGAATCTTGGGTGAATACCTCATCGAACGCTCCAAGGAGGTCGAGACCTAGAACGATACGATAAGGAACGATGACACGATTTGCATACTATGGCGTTTTGGCTCGGGAAAAGAACGGGGCTACACATGCATTGCATCCATAGATGGTTATTATAGGTCTCTGCGAGTGATCCCACGGCTGTCCCAGAGGAGGCTTTAGAGTGGATTGTGAGGTTCTGTTCTTTGTGACCTCAATGATAAATGGCTGTATTCATCTATCTCGTTTCACTGGCTAGTGCCAGGTGATTTTTTAGGTACCCTCAAAGCAATACCTCTCCAGGTCCATGAACTCCATGCCCAGGTCATTCCATATCAGAATTTATTCTTACGTCTAAGCGACGATGGTGCTGGCGGTAGCACTAGCGTACTTCCAGGTAGGAGGAAGGACACCGACGGTCTTGTAGTAGCTATGTATAGGGAATAAGGATTAGCCGACAACTCGATGGCGCATCGCGGTTGTATGGCAGACTGTAAAGCCTGCCGAGAGAAACACATACCGGGCCAAACGGTGGATTCGCGACTCGATGAGAATGAGGCGGAACTTGGCATCCTTGTCCTTTCGGTTGCGCTCAAGGTGCTTTCGGACGGAGACAGCCTGACGCTGCATTAGTGTCGATATCCTAATACTGGCTTGTGAAAGCTCAGCTCACCTTCTTGATCAACACTGCAAAAACCAGGTTAGCGGTCACGATCCAAGACAAGATTTTTTAATGATATGGGGAACAGGATGGAGGACTAGCTCGGACTAGCAAGTAGGTTCCTCGGCCTCAAAGCTTGCAGCAAACCAGACTGCACGCCCTCAGCTCGAGGCAAACACGCTTATGTCGGAGAATCAAGTCGAAGACAGAGGATTCTCGAAGGATGCACTTACTGTAGAGATCCCTGACAGAAATATTAGTGATGATGTATGAAAACTGGTCTGATAGAAAACTTACTCGGGAAGCTCGGGGGCAAGGCCTTTGAACCGGTCACACTGTCAGCCTGAACCAACAAGTGGCTATCATACAGCCGATCGTTGATGATCCGAGTCGATATCGGATGCATATCTCTCTGTTCATCTCGTATGAAGGGGGGTGTTTCAGGTCATACCATTGGACCTATAGATACACGGTTAGTCTATACGACACATCACGCAAGAACGTCGTCATAGGGGAAACGAACTTGAGGATTCTTAGGATCTTGTTGCCCTTTAAAATTCATATTCGTCAGCCAACTATTCATCATATAACCAAGTCCAGAGGGGGTGGCATACGGTAACAGCCTTAACCTGGGCAATGCCGTGCGAGTCACGGAGGACGACACCAATCTGACCTGTACACTTAGTTAGCTTTTTTTTTTTTGTCTCATTTCCAGCTTTTTCATCACAATCCTGGGTTTTGCGCGCTTACTGGGTGTAGCGCCCTTACGAGCGAGCTTGATGATGTTCTCCTCGACCGAGGCAGGACTGCGCACTGCGTTAGTGCATACAGGATTCAATCGGTAGGATCGTCTACGGGTCGACGGACGTAGCCTTGGACCAGCTGGGAGGAGCGCGCGAGTATGGGAGGGCAGAGGCGGAGATACCCTTTCCCTTGCCTGTTCGGACACCAAATATTAGCGATATGTCGCGGAGACAGTGACTTTCGTTCGGGATTCCAGCGCATATGGCAGCGACGTACTGTGAAGACGACCCATCTTGGCGGTGCTGTTTGTCGGTGGACTCGGAGTTGGGCGAGGAGTAGTTGTCGATTTGTCTCGGTCGAGAGAAGGTTGAAAGGTCGCAAGGAAGTTGGATCACGAGCTTAACAATAATTAGGTGTGCGAAATTTCGGGTGGGCGGGTAAGATTTGTGGGTTGTCGATAGACAGGCGATAAGACTAGTTCTGGTCCAAGCGTCTTCTCCACCAAAATGTCCCCACCGGCAGGTTACTTGCCGCCGAGAATCTTCCGCTCCTTTGCTACTAAGGTCATTTTTATCTGAGCGAAAAGTTTCTTCATTCACTCTTCTTCTCATTCAACCATGAAGGCGAGAAAGTCGCGATTCCCTGTATCGCAACGCATTCAGGGCATCAGTTGTCGAGAATTCAAAGGTTTATTCATTGCATGCATCTCATTCGATCTAAAGGTATGTTGACCCAGCCTGCTGCTGCCTCTGCCCTCGACTGCATCAACTCTTTGTTTCCTATGATGATAAAACACATTTGAATTTATTTTTCTGGTACCTCTTATATCATCGGGCCATCTGGCCTGAAATGTATTAAACGGACTTCTGATTTGGATCCATGCCTGCTCATTTTTCAACCTGATCACTAGCGAGCTCATGGACTTTGCTAATTGATGAAATGTAGTGAACACTGCCGATACTCTACCATTGAGGCGACGGACTCATTGATGACGCACCTTTCGAAGTCTAACAGCATTGGGAAAGTGGAATATATAACGAGACATGATTGTTGTAGGTGCCCTATCTGAAGCCGCAGCGCCTCACTACGCCGCCAAGTGCGTTCTCGCGTTTCGGTTGGTGGCTACGTAGATAGATAGAGACGTAGGCTACGAATAAAACACGAAATGCTACCTGTAGTTGGTTTCAATCCGCTTCATCATATTTACCCGTACAGCAGAAGACGATTACATCCTAATCCGCGACCAATAGAGCGTCTTGTTAGCAGATGCATCATCAAAGCTCAACATGCTAGACCGCCCCCATAAGATGATTCGTGCGTTGGGTATATCCTGTCCTAGTAGATAGCGAATTCAACCAACACCTTCCCTGATACAACTACCAACCTCAGCCACCGCCAGCACCGCCTCTTCCAACCTCTCCAAAGACCCTGCTCCCTCATCCTTAATGGTTACCTATATCTATAGCCATATTTATCTTGCAGAAAAAATTTCTAGTTACTGTCATGGAAAATCCTCCGTCTCCTCGTGCAATAACAATAAGCCAATACTGGAATTACTAGTGGTAAGAATCGTGATAGTTACTATGTATAACATACTTCTGTATGACTTGAGTGTTGGATAAGCTTTCAATACTACAGAAGTATTTATCCCAACTACTGATCTGACTAGCCGATAGAGTGAGGAATCGCGTTGTTCTTGATGAGAGCTAGGCTATAATATATTTCACATACATAGGTCGCTTGAACTAACGTTCTCGAACGCCATCAAGTCCGAATGGACCCTGCAGCATATTCAACTCATAAGCACCGAGGTCAATCCCCAATATGCTCTGCTCTTGGCACTATGGGTATAGAGAGATACCTATAGTCTGTCGACTGACTGACTGTCTGATGGCTTCGGGGTAAGAGCACCTTGACAGCACGGCTATGGAATCTATAACACAAAGCAAAGCGAATTTGCATGATTTAAAAACTCCTCGTGTACTACGCAGACAGCAACGTTACTGCATGTATAGGTGGGAGAAATAGTGGCAGAAGCAACGAGAAAGCGGCAGGAGTAGGGTCGCGACTCGGACATCCCCGTCCACGTCCAGAACCGCATCCCTAACTAACAGGTCGCGAGCCTCATCCACTGCTCTTTTCACCAATGACGTTCCACCCGTGTCACATGTTCTTCTACAAGACTTTAAAGAGTGAGAAATACTATCACATATCATACACTCTCCGACTAAATTGACTTCTCGAACAGTTGGATTAGACTTTCTTAGCTGGTATAGCAGGGAGTAAGGGCTGATGTGTCATCAGGGGTGCCCGGTGTAAGGGTTCCTGATCTCCTATTCGATTACTGCTAGGTGGCCTGAGACCAGGTATAACATTTGGCACTTGGATGGTCGAATAGTCCAATATAAATATATGTTCTCCAAGAGCGAGCGTATGTGCCTCTTTTTCGAGCCAGACCCCAATGTGCGCCTTTTCGAAACAGACTACCACTTCTACTCCTAACGACTATAGTGCATAGCGAGCGTTGCCTTAGTCATAAGAGGCTGAGTAGGTAGTGAAGCGGCTTACTTAGCTATACTACTGAAGCTGGCAACTATAATTGTATATAGCTGGCTCAGTTGCCGCAGCTTTTGAGAAACGGAAAGCTCAAGAGGAGCAGCATATGTTGCTCGTCTAACTAGCTTAGCAACTTTTCATATCGCCCTTTTTAGCTTTTATACTTTAGGTCCATAGGTTGAGCGAAAAAGAAGGGCTCAAAGCCGGCGCAGGTAATATTTTATCGTGAAAGCTAAGCGTTCTATGAAAAGCAACATTTAGCTGCCCTGTTATATTGTCGAACTTGTGTTTTTCGCGGAACTTTTCGTTTTACGAGGAACCTCGATGCTTACGATTTTGTATTCTTATACTATATCTGAAGACTTGAAAAGGATAAAAAGGTAGCAAAGGATATTATTCAACTTGTAAAGACTATATTTGGTATTACGAAGCAGGAGATTACTGCTGTAAGGGACTAAACTTCATGTCAAACCCGTATTTTCCTCGCAACACAGGCTCGTGGCGACGAAGTATGACATAACGTTTGTAGAACTTGAGTATTAGATAAATTTTCAGTGCCACGGATATAATTGCGCCAACTTTTGATCTCGCCAGCACATTTGATTAATCGCATTATTTTTATGTCCTGTTTGCATATGTCGCTTAGTCCAAAGCTCGTGAACGCCATTGACTCCCAATCGAATTCGTATAATTGAAAAACTCACCAGGCACTGTGCCATATAGCATGTACAGGTGGAGGGAAGGATGGCATCCGATCAAAAAGATCCAAAAAAAGGTGGCAGGAGTAGGTAGATACCAGCTCAGAAGGTACAAAGACGACACCGCACTTGACTTCAAACGGTGACACATGCTGCGGCGTATCGCGTGGTTGTCCGATTGAACTGGTATTGCGATCATGCTGAATATGTGGCGAGGCTTATTGTCGACCCTGATCCCACTAAACGAGCTATCGAGATATCTAAGTTAGGGCGTGGTGTAGCCAAAGCACCTAGCAAGAGTGACGAGCAGGTGCCGGGAAGCAAGTCTTATTTATATCCACGGAATTGGCGGCAATGTTTTGGAAGAGAGAAGGCTATCGGCAGTTTTACGCGCTGCGGCAGGCAGTATGAAACATCAGTGTGCACGCAAGGCTCTGAGCTGTTGGATGGTGCATTGGTTCTGACCAAATAACCAAGCGTTGGCATTCATGTAAGATGAATGTCAACGGAAAACCCTGGAAATAGGCTACTTGTAATACTTTTAATGTTATGTTTGGCGATCGGAACGCGAATTACGGGAGGTTCCGCATTCATAGTGTGCTACTATCTATCTAATTTAATGCACTGCCTTCAAACAGAAAGTGTATTCATGGCATGGTTGTTATGCCGAGTCATTATGTCTTGAATTTCTCAATAGCAACCTTGATATCTATCTTTACCGTTTTTGCCCAGACCATTCCCCCAATCATCCCGATCGTCAATAAATCATATGTTGTTAATGTGTGAGTCACCGAGGTTGTTAGCTAATTACAAGTTGACGGCTGTGCGGAAGTTGGCACCAGCATAGACAGCGTTGCTTCCAAGTTCCTCCTCGATGCGGAGAATCTGGTTGAGCTTGGCGAGACGCTCGGAACGGGCAGGAGCACCGGTCTTGATCTGACCAGATCGGATGCCGACAACGATGTCAGCGATTGTCACATCCTCCGTCTCACCAGAACGGTGGGAGACCATGACGCCCCAACCGTCAGCATACGAGTCTTTGGCGGCCTGGATAGACTCGGTCAGGGTTCCGATCTGGTTGACCTTCAAGAGCAGGGCGTTAGACGCCTTGAGCTCAATGGCCTTCTTGATGCGGATAGGGTTGGTGACCGTCAGGTCGTCGGCGACGATCTGGATGTCCTGGGTCTTGTAGAAGTAGCTCCAGGCCTCCCAGTCATCCTCGGCGAAGGGGTCCTCAATGCTGACAATGGGATACTTCTTGGACAGTTCACCATAGAGAGCAGCAAGCTCCTCATAGGTGATCCACTTGGTAGGGTCGCTGTCGGGGTTCTTGAAGTCCAGGTCGTACTTCTTCACATCCTCCTTGTAAAACTCGCTCGAGGCAACGTCCATGGCAATGTTCACCTTGCCAGTGTAGCCCGCTTGCTCAATGGCCTCGGTGATGAGCTCGAGGGCCTCTTCGGCCGTCTGGATATCGGGGGCAACGCCACCCTCGTCTCCGACGTTTCCTGCCGACTGACCGTACTTCTTCTTGGCAAGAGCCTTGAGCTTGTGGTAGACCTCGGCGCCCTGGCGCATGGCCTCGGAGAACGAGGGGGCGCTAGAGGGGACGATCATGAACTCCTGGAAGGCCAGACGGCCACCGGCGTGAGAACCGCCATTCAGAACGTTCATGAATGGGACGGGGAGGACATAAGGCTTCTTGGTACCGGCCAGGTCGGAGACGTGCGCATACAGAGGGACGCCCTTCTCCGCAGCACCGGCCTTGGCAACGGCAAGACTGACACCCAGAATGGCGTTGGCGCCGAGCTTGGTCTTGTTGGCAGTGCCGTCGAGCTCGTTGAGGAACTTGTCAACGGCGCTCTGGTCCTTCACATCGAGGTTCTTTTCGATGAGGGCGGGGGCGATCACGCTATTGACATTGTCGACAGCCTTGGTTACGCCCTTGCCAAGCCACTTGGTCTTGTCTCCGTCGCGGAGCTCACAGGCTTCATGCTGGCCTGCGAAGGGGGGAGGGGACGGATTAGTTCCGAGTTCGTCTCGTCGTCTAAAGCGAAAGGTTTACGCACCAGTAGAGGCACCGGAGGGGACAATGGCACGGTGAAGACCGGTCTCGGTGACAACATCAACTTCCACAGTGGGGTTACCACGGGAGTCGTACACAGAGCGGGCGTGGATCTTCTTGATGGCCATCTTGGGCTTCTAGTGGTTCACGATGGGTTTTCTTACTGATGCTGCTTTCCAGAGGTTTGTTAGTCTTGATGCAAACGGGGGTAAACTGGTTGGAACCTTGGTGATGCAAGACTTGAAGGACTAGGACTAGGATATATAGGGAGTAGCAACAAGGAGGACAAGGAGGACAAGGAGGAGGAGGAGGAGGAGGAGGAGGAGGAGGAGGAGGAGGAGGAGGAGGCAGAGGCGGAAGAAAGAGGAGAGAGGAGAGAAGAGAGGTGAATAATTCACTCAATTTCGCCAGTGATGCTGGCTACCGGAGGACCTGGGCAAACGAAATATACCTCAAGCAAAAAAAAAAGTATATATGGAAAGTGCCCAATTGGGCCAACGAGGTGAGATGGCGGGGTAACGGCGCAAATTAAGCTTGTCGCTTGACTGATGAGCTCAATGAACTGCTCGCTTGAAGGTATGAGAGGTAGGGGCAGATGACAAAGATGCTTACAAGAATGAGATGGAATGAAGCCGTGAAGGAGAGGACGGTACAGAGATTGATGATGTGAAGGAGAAGAAAAGACATAAGACCAAATGATAGGTGGAGAGAGAGGCTGTACCTAATAGTTTGGGTAAGAGTACCTAGTAGAGGTACATAAGGTAGGTAACCCCTCCTCTTAGTAAGAGGTAGGTAGCTACATAGTAGCGGCAAGGAGGGGAGATTGTAGGTATCTCTTTAACTGACGCTTTGGCTTAGGTGATATTAGCATGGAGGCATGCAGAGTTCTAATTGGGTAAATGATTCTTGGCAAAAAGAACGCACCCAATCAAAATAACACTTGAGCACGTGACATTATGACCTGGTAGAAGTATCAGATAGAGAGCTACATGCATAGTAAGAGCACCGTTTGGGTTGGAGGGGTCTGATCCGATCCTGGTCTACGATGAGGGGCAAAAGCTACGCGCAGTCGCTAGCTAGTACAGCATGGAGGAGCCAACACAATCGATAAGCAAATTGTTGACCTAATGTCCAATGTTCGGACTTGGAAGAAGTCAAGGTTTACCCCTCCGTGACAGCTGTCGAGCTTGTCTAGCAGGCAAGCTCAAGGCTAGTGCTAGAAGCCTAAAACTCCCGTCGGGTAGCTAGCTGGACTTGGGTATTCTGATTTCTTAGCCATTCTAAGGTTACGAACGTCTAGAGGGTGACAAACACTCACGCCGAAACCGGACTTTGCCGATTCGTTAAGCACGTTTTATGTTCTGTTCTTAATTTCTGGACAACCGCAACAACTGGACATAAGAAACTAGGAGTTGATTGGAAATACCTTGAGGATTCTTGGTATGGCCATAGATAGACACTAACTTGTAGTTGTACAGAGTTCCAGAGCTGAGCAATATCGACAGCTCTTCTCCTCATTCCCTTGTTGTAGTGAAGCTTCTTTGTCACGTGTACGCAAAATGTGTCTCTCTCTCGTTCTCGGTGTCAAGCAAGCTCTGACAAAAGGGCCGACAGAAAATGCTCGCCAAGTTGCTTTATCTTATATCTCTTTAAATGACAGTGCCATGGTTGTGCTACACCCAAAAGTGGAGGGATCAAATGAGTGACTGTATTGCTCGACCCAGAATCCAGCTAATTGACCACAGTTGCTTGTCACATCTTCTGTACTCTAAAGGCGAGATCATAGCAAAGAAAAAGCGGAAGTTCCACCATTATTCATCACGCCCAAATACTCCCACTTTATTTCTACATCTCGTCGTCTGGCTCAAGCGGTCTGCGTTACATCTCACGTAGTGAAATGCTTGTTCGGGATTCGTCCTACTTGACGTCAACCTAGCAAGGGGAATAGCAGAGCCGCTCGCACAGCTAGATACATCCAGTACTTGTGTCAATCCCTATTCTATCGTTAATTAGATATATTTCAACGTGCGAGCGGCTCTGCTGACGAGCACTAAAGAGAGGAAGAAGGACACAGGAAAAGGCATCCCAAGCAAGAGTCCTGAATTCTCCCAGAAGAGAACAAACAGTCGGCCATGCCACTGACTTGTCATACCTAGGTATTTTATTTACACAGAGAGGACAAGGCCATATTGTGTATTATTCTAATTAGGTGTATCTGCCTATCTGCCTATCTGCACGTTTCCCAGCCGAATTGTTTCCCCCGGAGCCGAGGACATGATACCTCTATAACCTGCGGAACGCTGAATTCAGCCAATAGTCTTGACTAAAAGGGGCATTGAAACAGAGCGACACAGGCCACCAAAAACAACAACAACCAACAACAATCAAACTAGAGCTCCAAACATTGGACGAATGTATGTAAAGTAAGTGTGTATGTGGATGACGAAAGCTTGCATGATTGAAAAGCTGCTTGGGCAGCCTTTATAACCCCCTGAATCTAGTCTAGTTGTAGCTGGCTGCCGCCGTACGGGTGGCTATTGTAGGGACCTCAATATTCCGTTCAGCTTTCTACTCACCAACTGAGATTCGGATGGAAGACAAACCATTGCCAACAGGGGTGGTAACGGATGCTACCGCTCGCGAGGAGCGCACACATACTTTTGTTTCCCCCCACGATCGAACAGGCGGCATCATCACTGCCGCCTGTAGGACGCATGCGAAGAGGGTCGTTCCAAAATAAACCTATCCTCTGTGCTCATGAAGTCATTCCAATCTGATGATGCAGAGGCTGGCGCAGAGATTGGGATATGACTATTCGAATTCATCATATTGACCAAAGCGGCCAGAGGCCAGGGCGGACCCCATGAGTACGGCTGAAAAGACATCAGAACTTGGCTAGCGTGACGGAGCACTCTACTTGCTGAGCTCCTCAATTGGGGCTGAAGGGGCTGGGGCTGGGCTTGAGCCCACGGCAGTGACTGAGGTTGAAGGTTTCGGCAAGTTTGTTGGGGCTGGAACTCCGCCACTGCCACCGTCTCCGTCTCCATCATCGCCGCTGTCCGTGTCTTCCAGCCCCGAGTCATATCGGTTGCTGCCATCAGAATCGTATTCTGAATCGAATCTTGACATCCGATCGTAAGGATTCCATGCATGTCCGGAAAGACCTTCGCCTGCCATCTCACTGTACCCCCGTTTTGGTGCTCTGTTCCCGCCCTTTTTAGTTATGCCTTGTTTGGCCCGGTATGCTTTAATATCCGAATAGTTCATCACAGATATCTCATAACTGTTCTTAGTGAAAACCTTGAGTCTTCGTTTTTGCGGGCCTCGAAGGAAACGTTCTAAGAGTGGAAACAAAGCCAAAGCAAAACGGGCGAACATAAATTCTCGGCACATAGTCTCAAGATCTGCAGCATGTAAGGTTTTCGCATGGTGCTTGTTATATAGGGGCCAATTCGCGGCTCTCAAAAAGTGAATCCCAAATGCAAGTTTTGGGATATCAGCAGTAGAGGCTTGATCATTTGCAACCGCAGAAGACTGACCAGGCGGAACTGCTGAAGACTGACCAGGTGTAACTGCAGAAGATTGACCAGAGGATCGACCAGTTGGAGCAGCCGTTTGTAGTGGGCATGAACTTGGTAAAACCTGCAGCGGCTTTGGCACAATAACGAATGCCAGATCGTCGAAAATATAATGAAGATCAGTGGTGAACAACACAAAATTACGTCGGTCGTTAATATCCTCTGGAGAGCCAGCAAGTCGAGCAATCGCCATATCCCCCATTTGATTACGATCAAACCACTTCTCCATCGCCTTTGGGATTATATGGCATTTCTGTATTGGTTGTGGAGTACCTGTTATAAAGCAGTGGTTTCCACTTGCTGCAGGAGGTGTCCCGTCGGGTAGATGATGCTTTTGTTTCCATTCCCGCGGAAAATTGTCGTGGGGAAATTCCCAATCAACGAAATGTGGTACGATGTAGTACTGACGGGCTATAAGCAGAGATATTATTAGTAAAAAAAATAACAGTGTTATAGATGAGCAGACTATACCGGCTGGTGTTGTTGTGCTAGTGAATTCATGTCCGCGCACTTGAAGGTAGTAAGTGCCAGGCCGGAGGAGACCGTGGCGAGGCGTTGCAACAGGATGATAACCGTATGCATCAAAAGTTAAATAAACTTCGTTAAACCTGTTGCCTGTAATAATGCCACATGCAGTCAGGATGGTATAATGATGAATACCAATAATAATATGCTGGTCTGTACCGCTAGGATTGAAGAACGGGATATAATCAACAACAGGGATGGAATCAGTGGCAGGGAAATTGAAAATAGTGTTGTGAAGTTCTTTATACGCAGGGTGCTTGATAACAATTGCGTACAAGTCTCTCTCGACTGGCCATTCATCCGGTGGCTTCATGAGGTTTAAAGCAACTTCCATTGTGGAATAGAAAGCAAAAGTTGAAGAATAAGCTGAGGTTATGATATAGGCGTTAGGCTTTAGAAGTAAATAGTGTAAAAGAAAGAATAGCGCAAGTTGACCGAGGATGATTGATTTATAGTGAAACGGCCACGGGTGAATGCGAGTCCCGTGAGCCACAGCGCAAGGAGGAAATCTAAAAATTCCGCATCCCAGGCTGTAAGGAATCAAATAAATCAATGGGGAACTGTGTGATCACGTAGAAATAAAGGCAATATGAACAATAATTTTTCGAAAAACGCAACGATTGTATTGAGAAGTCTGCATGCCGAGGTCCAAAAATTCGAAGAATCCATCGCAAGGTAATTACAATAATAAACACAAACGCCACCCATACCCCTTGACCCCTCACGTGAATTTGACTCCAAAATTATTGCAATTTACGTAAGCCAGCACACTTACACCGCTTCAATAGGCTTGAAAAGATGGGTGCACAAGGACTAAATAGTGGTTGTTCTCCGCAATAATAAAAAGTAACATGGAGCCTGAAACCACAAATCTATACTCCCTTCTTGGTTACAATAAGTTTTACGCGAGCCGTAGCACTAGCAATGAAAAAGGAAGCGGACTAGGAGGAGGCTCTTTGTCGGGCGGACTACCGAAAATAGGTCATCAACTGAGTATTTGCCAGGGACAAAATCGCCGGAAGTATTGGGCAGACCACCATGCCACCAGGGCGGGCTAGAGCCGTGCTATGATTTGATCACCTGTTTACTCTTGTCTCGCTTGCCAGCCAATCTTCTTTTGAGACCGGCCGGGGCTTTTGCCCATCGTGCCGAGACAATCAAATAAACTCGAAATTGCGTGGCAATGGTCGACGACTTGGTCACTCACACTGTGGTTTTTGTTGTTGCCTACTGCAAAGAGCCGCGTTCCCTTGCCTTACACATTGGCCAGTCATAAGTCTGCATGCCATTGGCCCTCCCTCCCTGCATCCGTCTTGATTGAGAAGTCGTGTACCTTTTTTTTGTGACGATTCAAAACCCCCCTCGAGGCACCTAAGACTTTATCTAGGCACACATGACCAAGACGTACGTTAAGTCAAGTCGTACAAGGTGGAAAAATCTTGCGCGAGGTCTCAGCCTAGCCACACCGAAGCCGTTGCGGCTAAGAAACGCCGAGCAGAGCAAGAAAAATCGTGTACTTTGCTGACTAGTTTGCGAGGGAGTTTCAAACCCACAGACCTTACGTTAACTGGTGCCTTAACGTAGCTTATAGCCTTTCCGCCAATATACCCTTTTGGCCAATTTAGAACCCCTGACCCCTGATTATACCTTGCACGCCAGTAAGGGTATTGAATACAGAAGGGGTTGGCTAATTTGGTATATTAGCCAAAAGGCTATAAGTTATGTTATATGTCCATCAAACCAAACAGGTCAAGGAAAGGAGGCTGCTTGAGAGTTATTTCGCAGACGAAGAATTGTTGTTAACTAGAGAGAGGTCCAAACCGAATTAGGTAATACAGCCCTACCCAGCACTGTGCTTTAGGTATTAGCCGGATGGGGATTAGCTAGATCTTCTCCATTCAGCCTCAATCTGACCCACAATCCATTTTATCGGGCTGATCGCTCTTCTGTGATTCGATGAGATAGCAGGGTAGGGTAAGCTTAACCTGGTGCGAAGGCGGCTAATAGCTGCACAAGGGAGTTAGTTCTATTGGCTAGTGGACGCTCGCGGCTCACTAATCCACAGGGGAATTTCTGGGGTATCAATAGAATGCTTGTTTAGTATACAACGTAAAATCGCTAGTCACGTGCTCCTTACTAAGATAAATCTGTGCAGCTTTTACTATTTCGAGGTCTACAACCTTATACAAGCCGGCTGGAGAGGGTGATATATGCTAGGGAAATGCCTACTAAGTTGAAGACAAAAGCCTCTATTAGAATCGGGTGTGGTGGAGTGGAGGAAATTTGACGTGCGCGCTGTCTTTATTCTTGGCAACGCTGTGTGTAAGTGTCTTGCCGGGAACGAGGTTCGATTTCGGTGTATGTAAGCTGCAATTACCGTTAGCTTTCCGATTTGCAGGAGAGAAGGGATCGTGGATTGGATGCCTGCTGTGTTTGGAACAGGCAATAGTGTTAAAGCGGCCAGCTAGATAATGTTGTGCCCTTGTTGTGCCCTGTCACACCTTGCCTCGCGAGCGTAGGTACGTCATCGGGCGCTTGCTTGTAGGAAGCTGAACCTGAGACGAAAAACCCATGCTGTTTGCCTATTTGTTAGCCATGATCAGCGGCGGTATGCTTAACGGTAGCACAAGGTAGATTTTGTGATCGTGAAAGGCGTTGTGAATTACGACACTAAGACCTTACTGCTATAGTGCGTATCCCGACCCCTTGTTGTGCGTTACATGTATTCAGGCGTACCTCCGTAAACATCAGCACATCCCCTCCCCATGCAGGGGGTCGGCCGTGCTGAAGCATGCAGACACTCCGGTAAGGTTGCCTAGTGGCTACCGCCCAGTCTCGCTCCTCGACAAATGAGCCCAGTAGCCATGTCTTATCTAAGCTCCCCCTTGTCGCGAAGGTTTCCTCGTATTCGATGCCAAGCCGACGAGTGGTGAGTCACATTACGCGCGCGTGCCATTATCAATCGCATCTCGTGAGACAAATAACCTGACCGCTTCCATCCGGCGAAGGGATGGTCTTTGTGATGTGGCGACCTACGACCCCCGGTCATGTACGCGGACGGGATATGACCCACCTAGCGTCGAAAGATCATGGCTACTAGATTCGCATGGGACCAGATTGCATCAATAGTTCCGATGAGGGCTTTTTCGGAGAAGTGGCTGGCGACTTAACCTGTGTGCGCATTGTATACACGACAGAACCACACGCATAATGAGACTGGCCCAATTCAGTTCGATATACTACCCAGATAGCCATTGCCATAGAGTAACACATTCCAGAGTAACACATTCTATTATACCATGTAGTATTATTACGAACAGCAGCTTGGATATCGTTTACTTAAGTCTTAACGGGGATAGTGGACAACGTATTGCAATAGATTACCACGGTCTCGTTCGACCTGGAATTTACTACTTTTAAGTGCGCGGATATGAATCACCCGCGACAGGTATAGCCCGCTCATCTACAATACCGTCATCTTTTCTGTTCACAATCTTCCTATCGTGCCAGATTGGGAATTTCCCGGTGAGAATTTTCCGCAGGAATGGCACTATAACAACCACTCTGAGACCAAAAAAGATTGGCTAGCAGGCGAGACAAGAGCATACAGGTGATCACATCATGAAATCCAAGCACTTCATTCCCCTCGAGTGCGGCTCTAGCGCGCCCTGGTGGCCTGGCAATCTGGAACGTCTGAGGCGTGTGGCGTCACGAAAGCATGCCTAATACGTCCGGCGATTTTATCCCTGGCAAGTATCTGATTGATGACCTATTTTTGATAGTCCGCCCGAGGGAAGGACACAAAGAGCCAGATGCTCCCTCGGCCGCCTAGTCCGCATGCTAGGACTACGGCTTGCGTAAAACTTATTGTAACCAAGAAGGGAGTATAGATTTGTGGTTTCAGGCTCCATGTCACTCTTTATTATTGCGCGGGACAACCACACCGGCATCTATCTAGTCCTTGTGCACCCATCTCCCCAAGCCTATAAATCAATCAATCATCCCCGGTCAACTTGCGCTATTCTTTCTTCTACATCATTTACTTCTGAAGCTTATTCTTTGGTTTTTGGTCTCTATTCCATGATGGAAGACCTCGTAAAGAGACCGAGTATAGTGCTACCTGAGAAACCCCTAGAGGTGATCAAAATAAGACACCCTGGGTATCCAATTAACAACGTTCTTCTTGCTTTTCCTGCCCTCGATTCTATCAGTTCAGGCCAAAGTTACATCACTGGTATTCATTATTATACTATCTTAACTGCATGTAGTATTATTACGAATAGCAGCTTGGATAACGTTTACTTAAGTCTTCAACAGGACGGTGGACGACGTATTATTACAACAAATTACCACGGTCTCCTTCAACCTGGATTTTACTACCTTCAAGTGCGCGGATATGAACCACCTGCGATAGGTATAACCTGCTTATTTATAATACTATTATTTTCTCTGCTAATAATTTTTTATTTAACAGACCGTCGGTATCCTATTGTGCCGAGTTTTGTAGATTGGAAATTTCCCGCAGAGAATTTCCCGCAGACATGGGAACAAGTGCATACTTTACCCAACAATACAACCCCTGGACCATCTGGCGAAAAGCACTGCGTTATAACAACCGCTCTAAGACCGCTTGAAAATTGCCATATAATTCCAAAAGATATGGAGCACTGGTACGAGCGCAATAACATGAGTACTTTTGCGATAGATATTATGGCTGCTAGGCAGGGGTCCAGCGGAATTGATTGCCAACCTAATTACGTCCTCTTAACCTGCAATTTTCATAAGCTTTTCGATGACCTCGCATTGGTTTTTGTGCCAAAGCCGCTGCGGGTTTTACCAAGTTCATGCGTACCACGAACGGCTGCAACAACTGATCAATCCTCTGATCAATCCGCTACAGATGAGACCTCACTTTCATTTTTGGTTCATTTTTTGGACCACTTCGACTTGGACCAAGATATCGAGCAGCACCATAATAAAGCCTTACGACTTGAAGATCTCAAGACCATGCCCCGCCAATTTCTTTTCGCCCGTTTTGCTTATGCGTTGTTTCCAAGATTGCAAAATTTCCTTAGCGGCCGGGGAAAACATAAGCTTCTCACAATCGATGTCACGGGAGACAATGAATATAAGGAGCAAGAGATGACCTGGGATCAGTTTTACAAAGGGCAAAAGAGCAAGGAGAGAATACGGAAGGCTGGTGAGCCTCTCGCCGGAGAGGTATGGGATCCTCGCAGTGAGGCGTGGGTATGGCATGATAGATTTAAAGACGGAGATGGAGGCAGTGACAGCGACGACTATTGAGATGGAGACAGCGACGACGACGACGGAGATGGAGACGGTGGCAGTGGCGGAGTTCCAGCCCCAACAAACTTGCCGAAACTTTCAACCTCAGTCACTGCCGTGGGCTCAAGCCCAGCCCTTTCGGTTGATACTGGCCCAGCTCTAGCCTTAGATGAGTCGACTAATGTGGACGTGGTTGATTCTGGGCATGGCTCGTTTTCTGAAGATGGGGATTCACGAAGGTGGTCGGGGTCAACATTGGTGGACTCGACTGCTACGTACGACAGCGAAACCAACAGCGAAATCTGTGTTACTAATACCAAACAACCGCCGAAAAACCTCCAGAAGCGTTAAATTGATAGCTAGTCAATCATTTTAAACTCAGGTCTTTGTTCACTTATCATGGATTACCCAAGCGTTACGGTAGCGCAGGAGCAGGAGTTCCGTTTGATGCCTAAGACACGGTAGGAGGGGATGGAGGGATGCAAGGTCGGGGTGGCTGCAGTGATTTTATTTGCAACAGAAAAGTCTTTCATTATTATGATTTGTGGCTGGCAGTGTTATCATGTTATATTTTGATGTCTGAGCTTCGGACAGGCAGATGAGTCGTTCCTTTAATTCATCCAGATCTGCTCATTCAGTATTGACCCTTGATGTTTTGTGCCATCACACTATATTATTGAGTGCGTAATGAGTATCAGACTACGTCAGTAGTCGGGCTCCTATCATGAACATGGTGACCGTCATCTTTGCAATGTAGGCGAGTTCTGTTCACCCATGCCTAATCACACCAAGAAGCTTACCCCTCTGCCAAACAGGGGATTGCTATATCCAATACCACCTTCCGTAAGACGACAGCCTCGTTGACGGCGTGTTTTATTCAGCCAATGGAGTAGACCAAGGGCCCTGAGAATAGTATATTAAATAGTGCTTTCCATGACAGACAGATCGCATCTGCCTACACAAAGAGGCAGTCAGCCAGCTACAGGCGGTTTTGCCGAACTGCCCGCCATCGCCAGGCCATCCCTGAACCGAACAGTAAGCAAGAATAACCAATTCGACTAAACGACGGGAATATTTCCCGCAAGAGACCGGAACTATCAGCAAGAACCCATTCCGAGAATGACTCTGCAGATTTCACAACGGTTTTTTTGAAGCCCGGCGAATCTCGGCGGACGCGATGCCAGTGACGGCTTTCATCGATGCTGATGACGTAGAAGTATAGGATTGGTCGACTACTCGCCGGGCGCCGGCCATTGCTGAGATGAGAGATGGGCTGGTCTGCGCATTGTCTGGCTTGGCGAAGAAGACACGAATATCTAGTGTAGCTTGACAACTGCTTATAGTTCTCCCATCCGCGTGTCCATTTCTCCTTTTCCACATCTCTATTATTCATACGCGCACGCACTCTACTATGAAGACTGGAATATATGCCATATAGAGGCAGGAGACAAAACGGGACGTGGTTTAAGTCAAAGCCACGAAAGACTGGACGGTCTGGTGGTCGATGTGGGTGCAGCTTGCCGGGGAGAGTGGAGGCGTTAAGATCGAATGCCTTCGTTTTTAGCGAAGGAAGTATGACTAAGCAAAAACTAAGGTTACCTATATCGCAGCAGAGCGGACGATCGGGTTAGGGCGGCACTCAGCTACCCGTATCTATTCTTAATTATCGTATTTGCTATTGTCATGTTTGCTCCATTCGTCGATCCTATGGAAAATGCGATAATGAACGTTAGGTCTGAACTACCTACCTGAGCGAGGCGCTTAGATGCCTAGGTAGTTCCATGTCGGACAAAGGAATCCTCCGTTTGTGCTTATTTTCATGAATTGAATCAAAGTCTTAGTAAATATACCAGGAAGAATGCTGATTTGCCAACTCTGACTGCTTTCCGGCGCGTCAATTCCCGCGCAATGAGCCTCGACGACTCTGTCTATCAGTACAGAATGACACGGAAGCATTGTCCCAATATTCTTCGTACTATTGTGAGCATCAACGCACAATACTTTGACTGCCGGGCCCTATATGGAACGCTCTCGACCACCAAATGCGCAACGTGCGACCGTTTCGGCGGCTATCTCTACCTCATCACTTGCAAACGTGTGTGCTATTGTTGCTTCAAGTCAAATCTCGACTACTTCCCCGTCACTTCGAGGTACGCGACCCAATAAACGGATCTCAAGACAAAAGAGCTCAAGCGCCTCCTTCCGCACATATCCAGCCTACCTGGACGGTACTCCATATTCGGTAGATTGGTAAGGAACAGGACTCTGCTCTTTGACCGGCAATCTGTAGTCGTCGAAGTCTACGGCAGGGCGTTGTCCACGCACCACCTGTTGAGAGACCCCAGTTACTGGACCGCAATACGACAGAGCCTCGAAGATACATGTCCATTATTTCAGCACCCCACCTCACTTCCTCAGGTCGATCAGCAGAGTGGGGCTACTTTTGCAAGAGATGAATTAATAACTTGGACCCCGCCACACATTTCAGGATCAAGTATACAAAAGTTGGCATTCTTGAACACATCAGGAGGCACGGGGTGGAACTGAGAATGTCTCCTAACTCTCCTATAATGGCGAACTAATAACTCTTTCGAACAATATACACTATTGAATTTAGAAAAGGCGGTAATCTTGAACACGTCATGTGGCACGAAGTAGGATTAAGCATGTCTCCCAACTCTCTCCTGTGAGGGCGAACTGATACCTCGCTTAAGCGATGACACATACTATCAAATTCACAAAAAATGGCATGCTTGAATATTGAATCGTGCACATGGTGTCGAGTGTGTTGGGAGCGGACAACGGTAGGTAGGAGGCTGGCAATGCTGGCTGGGCTTAGAATATCGAGGTCGGAATGAAACTAGGGCATCTTACCAAAAAATGGGATATGCAAGTAGGCAGTCTAATTTGAGGCTGGCTGTGGAGGAGCAGATGACTTGTTCGGTGAATCCGGAGTTCATATAAACTACGACTTGTCTCAACATGAACTGAGGAGCTGAAAGCAACGGGCGCCTAAGTACCGATAGATTCGTATAAGAATCGTAATTAGCATGTCTACAATACGCCTCACGGTGGGTCCGATCACAACGTTGCAGTCAATCAACTTCAATACAAGTTGTCCTATTTTGCGTCACAGGGAAGGGATCAGGGGTCATATGACCTCAACGGATACGATGCGGTGAAGCAAACGCACAACAAGCATTTGCTCAATTTGCTTAATCGCCGTCTCCTGTCTCCTGTCTCAGGGCCCGTACCTAGAGGGGGAAAAAAGAAATAAGGAGAACAGGGCTGAACACGGTAACCGGACTGGATTTTTGGCCCTGGTTTCTGACAAGTAGACAGGAGGTCCCGGTTGGGTGAATTACGTTCGTTCTACTCATCTGCGTCCCATCGTGCTCTCGTATTTTTCCCAATCCAAAATTTCCCCACCGCATATCGATCTCTTTATCGACCATTCTCCATTCTGTGCAACGTCTTCTGACTACTACTACTATTATTTTCCCCCGACCAAGAAACACAATGTCTATGCAGCCATTCACGATGATGTTGCCGGATCTAATCCGGGAATCTCTTATGCCTAAAGCGAAGGAGGTCGTCCCCCACGTCATGGTATTATCGCAGTGGGTCGATTACTATAACATGGGCGATAGTATGTATCGCGTCCTCATGGATGGCAAAGACGTGAAATATGTCAATATCGGCCCATGCTTGTACCCGAGAAACGTTCGGAGCTTTGAGATGTCACTCAGAGCACACCTACCCCGTTTCCCGCCTGGCAACTGGGTTCAAGGCTACATAGAGAAGAACCCCAGAACCGGATGGCCGGAGTTTACTCACACCGTCGAGGGCACCCTCCCTGGAGTCAAGAACATGTGGCACCCCAGGCGGATCGACCACCTAGAGCTCCAGCGGGTTGACAGCTTCCGCCCGAATGTGATTGTAGTGCAACAATCAGTTTTCAAACGTCCGGTCGTTGCCAAGCATGCCGAGTTCCCGTGCGAGATACCATTATACACGAGAGAGACCGCTGCATACCAATGGATCGATGACACAGGTATCGGCCCGAAGCTCCTTGGCCACGTCACGGAGGGTAATAGGGTCATCGGGATCCTCCTGGAGTACCTGACCGATACGGAGCCGGCCGGACCGGATGACCTAGAGGTCTGTCAGGCCGCCCTCGCGAGGCTTCATTCGCTTGGCATCAGGCATGGCAACATTGGCAAGAGGCACTTCCTCGTTCGAAAGAGTGGCTTGATTCGACGCAAGAAGGCGTTCATCGTCGACTTTGGGTTCGCGCAGAAATGCAATGACAAGCAGGAGCTGAACACAGAGTATCGACTGTTGGAAGCGTTGTGGCGTACTAGAGGGTGGCTGGGAGCTCCTGGAACCAGCGAAGACGAGATTTACGCCAAGACTCACATCAAGAAGCGAGTACTGAATTGTTTGTTTGGGCTGTTGCGTGGTAAGCCGGTACGTCGGGCGGCGAGGGCGGTGTATGGTTGGGCCAAGCACGAGATTCGACGGAGACGACGACCGGCACCAAGGGTTTTGGGGGATGTTTCCGGTATTATTGTTTATCGGCGTATCGAAGATATAGACGAATGATATATTACTTTCACTCCACTGATACCCATCTGTAGCAATCTATATAGACAAGCACGCCAATTCCCTTCATGATTCTGATTTTGTAGACTTCTTGGTTGTCCATTATCTCGTGGTTGACTGAACTCGAGTCCCACTTATTCGTAAACAAATAACTTAGGTTAGTTCAGTCCAGTCCGCACTTCACAATTTCCATCCCAGTAATTTCAACATACGCCCACTTGGCCTACAGTGTATCTATACCCTGAATAGCCCTGGTTCACCTTGCTTCCTCGACCTGTTATTCGACTAACCATCGTTCTGAGAAGGTATTAAGGACTCAGAAAGGTATGCAAATCCAAATAATCATCCATGGCCTTCAAGGAGGTCATGGTGATTCTGCCTCCTCACTGGCCAGACGGGATATCTAGAGCCTGTATGTCTGCACGTCTTCGCGCATCGTTACTAGCTCAGTATTGCTGTTTCGACAGATCAAGTAAGTGTGAAGTGAAGCTTCGCACGGAATGGTGCACTTGTGTGATCAGTCACCAATCTCCGATCGGACTGCACTTTGTCAATACGTATGACAAGTTTACACGAATCTTCCTATAATTCTCTCTCCAGGACGAGCAAGATTTGGAGAGAGCTATTCCCCGAGCTGAAGTATTATTTGAAGTTAGCATCATTGACGCTCATCTAATATCCAACTTTAGCACTTACAATACAGATGCACACGTCCTGAGAAAATAACTAGATGGAAAAAAACATCGTGATCTGCGTTGTGTTACTCTTGTATGACTTGTGACAAGGAAGCGAAGTCACGTCACCTGTACTCTTAGCATTGTTGCAGGACATCCCCACATCTGATTTGAAGCCAGAGAATTCGTCCAAGCTCATACCTATATTGTCATATATCAATGAAGGATATTTCAAATCACCATACCCTCGAATCATCGGCCCTCGGTTCGAATAGCAGAATAGCGAGTAATGAAACTCTTGTTGATGTTTCGATTCCCTATGTACGGCGAGGTAAGGCGTACCGGGCCGAAGACCGGACCGCGTCGGTCGTCTGACCAATTGCACTAGGCGAGCATAACTAATAGTGGGAGTGAAGCGAAACGTTGGTCACAACATGTCAAATCCTATCCAATGTTGGATTGAGTTACCATAGAGACGCGTCATGTGTGCGCAGTAATTCCAGTCTCGAAGAGTGTATGGTGATCAAGAGGTTCGCACACAATCAAGCACCACTATGCTCGTATGTCCAATAAACAACAAAAGGTAACGCTACGACTGCTCGTATTGGTTAAAGCGAGTCTCTCAGAGCGGCCTGCTAATCGTATGACATTCACACCTAGTTCGTGCTTGGATCTCTCCTAAAAGCTTCGATTCTGCATGACTTCTGCTCCGGAACCATTGTACTCGACCACTTCACTAATCGAGATAAGGGATGCTGAATCTAAAGATTAGCAGCTGTTTTAGCATTATAAAAGCTCGGAATGAATGCATCAATATGTCAGCATGTGTTTATAGATGACGGGGATAGGCAAAGTGTAAAAAAGTTTCCGCCTCGACTTCAATACATCTCGAAATCTGATCGCCAATTGGTCGACTATAGTGCCGCAAATATCTTTCCACCCACATAGGTCTCCTCTGTCAACCTAATACTAAACCATGTGTCAATTAATTAGAAAGTTCCTCTGCTGCGGTCACCCTGTTGGCGAACAATTCTGGCATCCCGCTACCGCGGCTCAATGCAGATATGCCGTTGACACTGGTTCTCATGACATGAACGGTCAACTACAGCGGTGCATCGGCGTCGATTTTTCGACAGCTACGTTGCTAGAATGGGGACATTGCTCGAAAGAAAACTGCCGCAAGAAGGCATTCAAAAGCTATGGTTTTGAATGCCATGAATGCGGGTCCAAGGTCGGGCCCGAGACACGCAATTGTGGATGCGGCCACAAAGGGTGTCGTCATTGTTCGCTCCCAAACAAGTAGTTGGTCCTCATTCTTGTGAGTTCAACACTTACTCCACTGGTCGTCTCATGCGGTAACACTTGGTATACACGATTAACATTCATTGGTTAGGTCAAGGCAGGGTGCATCAGTGATGGGCTAGGCTGAGGGACTTTTCTGTACTTAATCTCAGTAGAGTTCGCTTCTAGATTTTGAGTCCAGTATTTCTTCTCAGTACAATCTAAACTCACTACAGCATCTCCGGCACCACCGCATGTACGAGGATCTTCCTCTTTATCCAATCTCGCGATGGAGGAGTTCTTTCTTCACTCTGTCGCCTGGGAATCAAGCTATGATCTGAACAGCGATATCACTCTCTACATACTCCACAACGGTGCTTTGTTTCGTATCTGCTACGTCGCACGAAAGCTCGCCTGTTTGCCTTCTGCCCTCGAACAGCATCATGAATCTTATAAAAAACTTTACTGGCAAAACCCGGATGAATATCATCTTGTGGCGGAACGTCTTCGAAAACCATTTGAAGAACTCATGACCCGATTAGCTCCCAATATACCCACAGGGTCCATAAGATCTCTGCACAGCTACCTTTATCCCCCGTCGTTCATTCTTGAGGCAACAGTAAGAGAAAGTCACATTGAGCCATGTTTCAGGACCACCGTTTCCAGATGGAAGTTTATATGTCCAGGCGAATACGTCGATAATAGAGATTGTTTTCAGCCACATCTCCCTTCGCTTGCCTCCAAAGTTAATGTGTACTCATCCCGCCGCATACAAGTCTTGGCTCATACAATGCGACTGGTCCCTTCGAAAGTCAGTGTAGATGGTGCCACATACTTCTTCAAGCCTTGGCTATCAGGGAGAGGTCATGGATACCATGAGCTGAGATCACATGAAAAATTACTCGTAGCCTCTGAGGCGAACCCGTCGTCTCTATGTAATGCATACATCTGTCGCCTACATGGTCTCATTATCGACGATGACGACGATGTCCTGCAGCATTATCAATTGCATACCGACCCAGAAGATAGCGATGAAGACAGCGACGAAGAAGAGAGCGACAGAGAGAATTGTGACGAAGACGGTTCACACGGCACGCGTCTAGTCGGACTACTACTTACCTATATCGAGAACAAAGGTACGATGGAGTTTTTGGGACCTTGGTCCGACTGCACGAATGAGGAGCGTACTCGCTGGTCGAGACAGATACGTGAATCGGTCCAATCCTTACACGCTGCCGGCGTGGTATGGGGCGATGCAAAAACCGACAACGTCTTGATTGGTAAGGATGGCAATGCCTATCTCATTGATTTCGGTGGCAGTTATACTCAAGGTTGGGTTGATAAGGACAAAATGGAAACTATAGAGGGAGACTTACAGGGTTTGAAAAGGATAGAAGAGTGTCTCGTCCAGTGGTCCAAGGACCCCATAACATTTATTCAGGCGAAAAAGTGAAGATGTTCATTCTTTCTATAGCAATGTCCATTTGCAAGCGGCTTTCAAGTTAAGGATATATTTTCCTAAGAGATATTACCGGTTTTACGACCTTGCTAGTAGTCGGTATTACCTTCTGAACAGCGGGCGGTTAAGGTGTGGCTAGTGCGAGTGGCGCGAATATTCAGCGGTCAGCTGGCAGATGTCTTAGGCCCCTTTATCATTGGCATCGCGAAACTCACCACGACGCTTTGGAGACAGGGGAAAAGCCGGTATCTAGGTATACAGTACGATTCAAAGTGGATTAAAATTGACAGGATCTCTACAGATGTATAAGTATTACTAATGTCGAGTAACTCAGACGGATGTTTTTCCGTAATTAGATTTTCTCGAAGCGGGGCAGCCCTAGTTAGTGGCTGATCCGGTGCGTGCCGGCGAGAGCTGGGGTGGGGGTCACGGAGATCGACAGCGATCGACAGCGATCGACAGCCTAGATACACGCTAGTTCCCGAGTTTGAGGCTCTGGCGGGGTGCCAAAAATTAATAGATCCGGCCAAGATGAGCTTTAAGGTACGGATCGACGTAGCCATCGGCATTACCAGCCCGTGGATCCGATAAGTACACTTCATACTGTAGACGCACTAGCGAATCCCGTGGACAAGTCCCTTCAAAGATGAGCATGTTCACGCATAGTCATTTATCTTTATCCTATCTCTTTGTGCACTCTGTGACAATTTTCAGTTAGCAGGAGGGGAATAAAGGGGCTATCTGTTGCTCCTTAGTAAAGTGAGTGTTGTATTATAAGCATATTTCCGGAAGCGACTTTTCGACTTAATACAAGCAAAACAAGTTTTCTCGCTAATAGCCTTTCGATTCCTCCGTCGATGTGGGTTAGGTGATGGCGCGTCCAGTAAAGGCTCTTATCTGCATTCATAAGATCTAAGTTTGTTTATGGATGGCGTTGTTAATTTGCCGACCTGTAGGCCATACAAATATGTCTATCGCGAGGCGCAGACCTGCTAAAGAAGAACAACAGATCAATGAACATTCAGCTTAGAAGACATAAATGTATCCCACGAAGCGTTTAAATTGTCTATAAATCTAAAAATCTAACCTCCAGAAACCTGACAAAACCTCTGGACCGCACATCCCGTATTATGATATCACACATTAATGTGCCTCAGCTCCGACAAGGCCGCTCTGCTTTTCATATTTTCCTATCTTTCCCGTTTTCCAAGATGCGAGAATGGTAAATTTAGGCGAGGCCAGGTCCGGCCAAGGCAGCGAGAAGGGCAACAATGGGGGTCAAGAGAGGAGCGAGAAGGCCGTTGCCGAGACCAGCCAACAGAGGGCTCAGGGCAGCGACGAGGCCGGGAAGAAGACCGGCAAGGAGGCCAATGAGCACGACGAGAAGGTTGGAGACGATGCCAAATACGGCCTTGAGGAGAACTGTAAGCTGGGGAGTAATGCCGAGGATAGTGACAAGGGCCTTGACGGTGCTCAAGACCTCAGTCAACAGAATGACGACGAGGTTAAGGACCTTGTTGACATCTCCCTCAGAGACGTTCAGGCCGGCGGCACCAGTGAGATCAGTGACAATAGTAGCGAGCTTAAACTTCATGTCGGCAACCTGCGTGGAAGCGGCAGTCTGAGCTTCCTGCTTCGAGATCTTGCCATTCTGGAAGTTGGCAACAGTATTGTCTAAGATAGCAGGTGAGTTAGTCTAGAGCTTTTGCACGTAATCGCCTCAACACGATCTGTCTAGGAATAGTCAAGAACTTACTTATGGCACCAGTGTTGGTTTGAATACCGGTGAAGAGACCCTCAAGAGCCTCAATCAGTCCAGCAGAGTCTGTGACGCTGCGCGCACCGATGCGGTCGGTAATCTGCTCGATACCCAAGTCGGTAGAAACGACATCGTCGACAGTCTGGACAGCACCAGCAACACCACCGGCGGGAGCGGCAAAAGCCGTAGCGGCGAACGCAGCGATAGCGAAGAAAGTAGCCTTCATTTTCGACAATACTAAGGATTAAAGATTGAAGATAAATAAGAAGTATTTATGAGAGTATAGCGCTTGTAGACAACAACTGTGCTTGAGGGATGAAGACGATAAAAACGCTGTTTTAAACTCGGTCGAAGTCCAGGCTTTTATACATTCTTGGTGCTGGACCGCGAAGTGCGTTGTTTGAAGCTGAAGGTTAGAACAGAATCTCTTCACAGACGCTAGACGTATGGAGCCTCATTGTCGGAGCCTAGGATCTAACAGAGTGGCCCCGTTGTTGATCGCAGCAGCGATCCTCATCTTCTGGGGATCGCTGAGAGCTAGACTAGCATCTTAACCACACGATGGTCCCTATAGTCAAGCCTAAAGCAGTTTGCTACGCCCACTGGGTCTCAGCTGAACTGCATGTCATTACTCGTAGGCATCTCTATCCACTCTCCACGACAACGAAAGAGCACGTCATCAAGTTTGATGCCGAGGGACTGACGGCGGCATTGTCAGTCGCTAACATAATATACGCTAATTTAAAGGCTACCTACTCTTAAAATTACCCACTTTTGATCTTATTGCTCAGTATCAGGCTGTGATTGGTAGCTTTATTATGGCACCCAATCCCACTCCTCCAGTCGAGTATAACAGCCAAGACAGCTACTTCTCCAGTAATGTGCAAGAAATTCGGCTACGACTAAAAGTAGATATGTAAAACAAGTACACGTTTTCTCATATTCTAAACGTGACCTTCATGCTTCAGGTGCAGATTGTCATGAATGATGAGGTATGAGACATATCAAAGATGTACAACTAAAGACAGTGCCAGCCGTCGAAGGGGTCTGTTCGACATAGAAGGAAGACTTGTATTAGCCGGCAAAATCTAATGAGATAGTTCGACGACCACGGCAATTCGTATTTTATAGTGAGTGGAAAGTTCTATTTTACGGACCGAATCTTAAAACCATAATTCCATGACGATGAAAAATCGGCTGCTGACTATATAATCTCTCTGTTGGGAAATTTCAACTACGCTAACTATCTATCCGGTGAGGGTTTAATAATGCACCTGTCGTCATTGAGATGCAACATTAGGTTTTCTTTTCGATGATTCGCTCCTCCTTCAGCCCAGTCATATCAATAGAACTGAAAATATGTGAGCTAACCTCTGAGCCAGCTTTAGCAGATTCGCTACTAGATTCAACTGTTTATATATGGTACAAAGACTTTTAGTCGCTCACCTATGCATAATACGGTCATTTTAAATCTCGCTCCATTTGCCGAGAGACCAGATTGCTCATCCTGAATTTCTTCCATTGCTAGTAATAGATTCTATCGCTCGTTTCCTTCTCTATAGATGCTCAACACGACACAGCAAGCAGTTTCTTGGCTTCCTGTGATGCATCTTTAACCTAAGTCTTGCCTCGCTATCGATGTATTTGACTCCGTCCGTGTGCAATACTGTCTAGCCACGTCATGTGACTAACCGCTCATGTACGTACCTGTCGCAGAACCAGCAAGCTTTCAAACATGGTTGAGGCCGGTACACTACCTACCTTTTAGTATTATAGCGTGTACATAAAGAACCCTCACTAACATTGCCGATCATAATTATTGAGAAATATACAATTGTTAAGGATTCTTCGGGTCAGATATCCACTCGACCGGCGTGATTTTAGTTTCCTCCATCAATTCCTAGTTAAGTTAGGTCAAGGCACGTCAACCGGCGACCCACGACGCAGTACTGTGTAAGTGCGGAGACCTAAAGCTTTGCAGCGTGGGTACTCGGTGCGCCGACTTTGTCAAGGGAGCAGAAAAGTCCTTAACTCAAATCCGTGACATCGTAATTGGAATGACGGGGATCTCAATATGACTGGATGTATCCGATACACAGATCATAACGGTGTATTCTATCTACTACTTTACTATGTAACGTGACAGCAGCTTAACATATTTCGAGTGAATGATTAGCCGCACCTTCTCCTTGACGCCCTGTACCGTCTGACCGGCTCTTTCAAACATGGGCCCGTGTCCGCTCGGGCCCGTGGCCTCTAACATTCGCGTGCCGGTAACATCGAGCTTCCGTCATGAGTTTCCTTGGTCCAAAACCGAGACCTAGGATATGGAGCTGATCCTGATGCAGGCACCGATCACATTTAGACTTGCGTTTGCAGGCACCACAATCGCGTAGATTCGACTCGGGTGCGGCGACAGAGATTCCTGACATCATCAGACCTTCGCGCGGGGCGATTGATTCGTGTCCACTGTGATTTATGTATCGCCGGTGCTACTAATGTATGACTGGTAAAATCCACCCCCAGGCACGGAGCATATTTTCTATTAAACATAATCCAAATATCGCATAAAATCCCAAACAAAGGATCACGCATTAATCACGTGTCATACTGCTCAGATCATTCCATAGAATTATAGAATTCGATAACCAATATTTAGCAGGGTGTTGTGTTATCAATCTAGGTAAGTAGTTTTTGTTGAACCCAACTCTCTCGGGCCTGACAAGGGGCTAATACGAAGCACTTTCCAAACGCCCTATGAATTTTAGCAGAGAGAAAATCCCCTGACGCAAATGACACTCACATCAACAGATACACCAGTATACGGTACATCGAGATATCTATACTCCAAGCGCCCAAAACCACAATCCCTCAATATTACGCCTTCTGCTCTCCGCATCTAGAGCATGCCGCAGTGCGGATATTTAACAAGAGTCTCAGTGTTGAGTGTAGAGAAGGCGACATCACGATCGGTTAACAGAATCGTAGCGCAGTGGTTGGTATGGTTGAGATTGGCAATGTAACTATCAATCTGAGGTAGATCCGGGTTCCCCTTCGCTAAGACGGCGCGATGTAGCTTTAACCACATGAACATGCAGTGGCGCAGATGGTATTCCCAGCTAACCCAGAGGTTGCTGCCGTGGCCTCCTACGAGCTCTTCGTAGCTGATAATCTGTTTTCCCTTTTCATCATAGTCAAGGGTTAATAAGTACTACGTCTAATCGAGGGTGGAGTCAAGACGCGGGCTCGGAGGATAAAAGGTCCCCATAGGATACCTTTGCCCCTGATGCAGCGCCAAAAAGAAGATAAATAAGTCGCAGTGCTTACCTCGGGATCCGCATAATATTGCCAATTCCTCGTCGCTTCGAACGTGTCCACTAAGTCCCTGTCATAGCACTCATCGGGAAGCCAACAGAAGGAGATGGTATCAAAGTGACAACCCCGATCCATGGCTTCCTCTGGCGTTGAACCGCATGGAGATCGCATGCGGAACTCCGCCGGCTTCGAAGTCGTGATTAATTCGGCAATCACCTCAGTGGCGTGCTCAGATACGTCTTTGTAACTCCACGGATTCCCGAAATTGGTAACGGAGGACCGACCGTAGTAAGACCGGCTGCAGAAAATTGAACCAGCCGCCGTCAAAATCACGGCGCCCGTGACTATAACCACCACACGGTATATCGACATGGAGTACGGCCGGGTAGTTATATTGGCTGATGTGTTTCCAAATTCAGCTGGCTGGCCTTCTTTAGGCCTAAGGAAGCCCTGTCTCTGTTCATCTTCGGTATACTCTTGGCTTTCATCGTCGACATAGTGCTGAGTTGGTCGCATTAATCGTGACGATTTGAACGAAAGCCGCGAGAAGGTTGATTTGATGGCCTCCATTGTATACGCCTAATGGACTACGATTTCGAGTAAATGTGGAAAAGAGATAGCAACCTCTGTGAAACAGATGTTAGGAAAAGGCATATGCTGACTATGTGCGCAGCGGATGTAGATGGCTTACGAGTGAGAGGGTGAGTATAGCCGCGAGATGTGAGATACCTCAGATGTCAAATCCGAGGGCGTTCAAACAGCCACAAATGGCAGTCTTACCTTGTCCTCATCGGCCAAATTGTCAGACTCGTAATCCGGGCTGGTTCGGTTCGTGCTGACATTTGTCCGGAATCGGTATTGTTTCGGAATTGGCTTCGGTATTCGTGTCCCACTAGCATTCGCTTCGTACACAACTCTATCGGAACTAGTATAGAATCATACTCTGACAACGATCAGCATCTGTGCCCTGTCGAGGTCGCCTGTATCCCAAAGATAAGCCATTCTCAATTGAGATTTGTACTGATGAAAGACAAAGGTACAGATTAATTTTCGATGAAATGTCTTGTAGTTGCATGTTGGGGGCAGGGATAAGCTTCTGCTATTGGATCCTAGAAAGTGCAAGCTAAACCTTATTGATTTATTTACCGTTTTATCCCTTCCAGGCATATAAACACATAAGACTTACCAGCAGTGAGTAGATCGCGTGTTAACGCAAAAAGCGTGGCGATGGCACAACATTATGAGGAGTACCAGCTATCATCGCTAGAGCCCGACCAAAGGGAGAATGAGGAATCACACTTTGGAGAATCCTCGAATGGGTTACTCATGGATGAAATGGCTTTGCAGCCATTCCCCTCAACTAAATCGAATTTTGAGATGCTTGCTTTGACAATTAGCCTGGCAGGGTCAGTCAATATTTCCATTTGAGCTACATGTGTATATATTAACCAATTCAAAGTCTACAGTCGGCATACTGCTCCCAATTTGCAGATGGAACAGTAGGTACTTCATACTCTAAATCATCGTGCAGTGTTGACCAAGACAACAGGACTTTTTATTGGACGTTGGCATCAGTCCTACTGTGATTGCATCTGTCTGGATCATTCCTCCATTATGCGGAGCCACCCTGCAGCCACTTCTTGGGATACTAAGTGATAAATTGAAGTTCAATGTGGGAAGACGGGAACCGTTCGTGCTACTAGGCGGCGTGGGATTGCTTTGCGCGCTGCTCACACAAGCATGGAGTCCCGAGATTGCGAATATCTTGGATGGCACATGCAAGGAAACTCGGCTGGCATGCACGACTAAGATATTCGTCAGCGTTTTTGCTGTCGTGGTGCTGTATGCGTCTGCGCAGGCCGTCCAAGTCGGAACACGTGCTAAGATGATTGATGAATGTCACGTCACTCAGCAATTGGACGTCAATACATGGGCCAGCCGGGTCATCAGTTTGACAAGTGTGTTGTATTACATCTTGTCCTACGGGCTACCACCATTGAACACAGTTGAGTTGCGCATGCAGGAGCTGGCTCTGATATCTGTCATCATCATTGTTGGAACAATCAGCGTCGCTGGTGTTGCGGGTTTTCAAGCACCTCCCTCTTATTCCGCTTCCCAGGCCCCCCCGAGGAAGAACCCGCTCAGACATGCGACTTACGTTCAACAACTGAAGGAAACCGTCACCACGCGTATGACTAAGATCTTGGTGGTCCAGCTCTTGTCGTCGTTTGCATGGTTTCCATACCTGTTCTACATCAGCAGGTACGTTTCTCTCATCACGGTATGTTTCATAGTTATTGATCTCCTTTCAGGTATATCACAGAGAAAGGTGCGTAAATCTAGCTCTATATTCTGAAAATAGCTTAACAGGCCTCACATTAATGATGAAAAAGGCCATGGCGAAGGGAACACGACTGAGCGGCTGGGACCGCTAGCGCTCTTTTTGCAATCAGTGGTGCATTTGACAACGAGTCTGATTCTGCCGTCCCTAGTTAGGCACGCTGCGGAAAACATCAATTCAACCACCCTGATCACCAGTATTCCTAAGCTTGAACCGATACTAATATGGAGATTATCTCTGGCACTATACTCAGCGTGCGTTGCCGGTATCTTATTGGCGAACTCGACCGGTTTCATGCTTGCGCTAGCTGCATTGACCGGTGTTTGTTGGGCAGTTACGCAGATAATCCCATACACTATGTTAACAGACGAATTTGTTCAGGCAAACGATGAAGACTTTAAAAGATCAAGTCGATCTGGGCTATTTCTGGGAATCAACAATCTATCCATGACTATCCCGCAAATCATAGCAGGCCTCATGTGCACTACCATATTTTCTGCGGTATCCCAAAGTCACACTAACTTGTTGTCTAATGGCATGGCGATGAGCCTCGCTGCTGGATCTTTAGTATCTCTGCTAGCCGCAATAGTGTCATTTTGTATATAATCTATAACCAAATGTTACTGGTACTATGCGCTCTCTAATTTCGCGACCTTCCCGGAGGATGATGTTCACGTGGTATATACCTAATTGGTGGCAGCTAACAGTTACCACGGCCATAATCAACAATTCGAGCTAGACGAATCTCATGCTACTGTATCATTCCTCATCACTCTCATCAGTCTCTAAATGAATCTCATGCCCGTTACCCTCAAATACCCATAAACTCAAAATACATGCAAATATAGTTACCCCACTCATGATCCACCACGGCAGACCCGTCACACCATGCGCGGATCCATATGAATAGAACAAACCGGCTGCGATAGGGCTAATCGTCCGGGTGAAACTGTTCACCATTTCAGCTGTGCTATGTGTTCTCCCTAGAGCCGTTGGGTGCGGCGATGCGCTATATTGTTTATCAGCAGTACACATAAGCTAAGAGAAACAGGTATCGTCAACTTACTTATTAGTAAGTACGATCTGGGATGGCACGGCAAAAGATGCGCTAAACATTATCAACGCCTGTGCAAAGAATATTGCTATCCAAACAAAGGGGCCGTCCCGGGGGGAAGGTCGAGGGGAACTTGACGGAACGACAGAGAGGTACGGGATCATAAAATAAGCTAATGGGAAGCCTCTTAGAAAGACGCGCCAAGTTCTCAGCATCCCTAATCTCTTCACCACTCGGGAGTAGCCAAAGAACTGCAGCGGAATTCCCAGGATGCCGGCAAAGGCCAGCGAGATGGCAACATTGTTCACAGGCATACCCAAACCGCCGACAAACCCGAAAGGTAGTCGAACATGGGCATTCTCTGGTGTTGCTACCGGATCACTAAGAAAACTGGGCCAAAGCGTGTTATATACGGCGACGTGCCCTTCCATAATGCCATACGCCACCAGGGTAAAACAGAGATTTCGTGTGAAGAGTCGCCGCAGAGGGAGAATCTGCTTCTTAACTTCCCTTTGGTCATCCAGAGGACTCATTTCAACATCTTCGCCCACAAACTGGACACTTTCCTCGTCCGTTTCCTCTTGTGTGATTACCGAGTAAGGCTGCTGCTTTGATCCCCTTGTAAACAAGGCGGCAACTCGAGCTGAGATATGGAGGCCTGGATCGTACTTATGACGCGCTTGTTCGTGCGTCTGATATACAGGGACAATGATCAGCAAGGAGAGACAAGAAAAGGAAAGAGAGGAAAAGACGGCAGAAATCACGAACCTCCTTCAGTTTGAAAAAGACGAATAGGAAAGCTAAGAAAGCGACGGAGGAACTCGCGATAGCGGGCAGCGCGTAAGGAAAACGGCGGAAGAAGGGGAGTTCACTATTGCTGCCGTAATTGGCTAGTAGTCCAGCTACCACCGGACTTGTAATAGCTGCGACGTTGTAGCATATTGGCATAAGGATGAATGCTTTGGCTTGATAACTTGGAACGGCTCAGTTAAGTTTGATGTAGACGAATGAGGGTACCGCATACCGGCGCTCTTTAATAACCTCGGACACCATTGTCCTGATCATAGCGGTATTACCGTTGAGAGCACCTTCCACTAGTCGGATGACTATGGCCTGGCGAAAATCGGTTATAAACCCGAAGGCCAGAGTGCTCAAAACTTGAGATTATATTTCCGTAAGCCGGTGCGCATTCATGAGTAGCCACGAACATGAAAGACGCGAAACGTAGGCGCGCATATACACTTACATGACCCGCCCAGGCCCATGAGCAGCACCATTTTCCTGCCTCCTCTCGGTGAGTCGGCCAAGTGACCCCATAACACCGCTGTGCAGCCTTGGGCGAGTGTGTATACAGTTTGGAGCAATGCGGCATCGCGGACTATGGCGTCGGATGGTTTGGATGGGTCAAGGGATCGTAGTTGGTAGAACACATATGTCTATGTCGTGGCCCATGAGATGCCCTGTTAGCGACTATGAAGCCCAAAAACAATGCGTCGATGTGACATACCGAGATTGACGTCCGGACCACTGGCTGAGAGAATCGGGCAAGACAGATAATAGCCAACTGACTCTTGTTAGGCAGATCAGACCATGCCACATCCGCTTGGACTGCCGACATGTTTCTTGGCAATATGAAGGTGTGAGTGAGTGAGACTGGGAGGTCAAACTACGACGATTAACGGGCTGCCCCGACCGTAGAATGTTGGTTCAGCGGAGTGGTAAAACGTAATCTCACCCAAAAGGTGAGGCTACCTATAGCATTGACAGCTTCGATAGCTTGGACAGCTTGGACAGCTTCATTGACAAGTTAAGTCCGATAAGTGAGATTTATCAAATAACCCCGCATTGCGTTCAATGTTCAATAGGTACTCTGTAGGTATCGGCAAAATCCCTGCCTCGCGTAAATTGTATTAATGTGACGTAACTTATGTCAGACAATACCTACCTATGTTTTCCCATTTCCGATAACATGATAGCATATCCGAATCCGAATCCAACTTCGGTATTAAGCAGTCCCCCCCACTTTGAGTTATCTCAGAAACCCCAGCCCCCAGCCACATATACGCGCACATAGGTAGCAACCCCTGTCTTCAAACAACTTTGCACGCTAACCAAGCTCGAAATACATTTGTTCGTCAATCACGCTTCAGGGCCACCACGCGCAAGAGGCGTCTCATTCTCGCCAAAACTTTCGTACATCATGCCATCCTTCTCACCTTTGACAAGCCTATATTTGTAAATATCCCGCGCTCCTACGACACACACCTCGTGCGGTAGCTACCCGATCAGACAGTCGATCGGGTAATCTTCGTTGTAGATTCTCGTGGTGTTCAGTGCCTTCACGTCTTCCCATTCGGGGTTGCCGTTGTACCACAAGCAATGATGAAGGTGATCCTCGTTCCTACAAATAGTGTCCAAGATCATGGGCTCGTTCATTATCGCTCCTTGGATTCGCTCTAGGGCGTATGCGCAGTGCAAATGATGGTAACGCCCGTCGGTCCAGAGCCACCCATGCTCGCCCGTTTCGGCAGTCTCGAGAGAAACCTCGTTGATCATCTCAGGCTCCAGCCAATACTTGAAGTCCATATCCCGCAAGATGACTTTGTACTTCTCGTACATCTGCTCGTTGAAGCAGCGGGGATGCATCCAGGTCGACAACACCAGGTCATAGACACATCCCGCCGCTTTCGCTTCTTTCCAGTCCGGCGAGCATTTCCCGAGTGATACAAGCTTTGTATCATTTCCGTTGAGTGAATGACGATGCCGCGTACTAGACGTTGTTCGGCCGAGCATGAAGAATGCTGTTAACAACAACACGATCGCGACACCCTTGATGGCGTCTACGATGCGCGAACTCCGTCGAGCCCGGACTGGAATATTAGATGAAGGAGGCCATTCTTCTTTATCTTGCTCCTCTCTCCCATCTGCGACTTCCTCGTCAATGGGCTGGGTCTTAAGCGGTGCGTACGACATTTATGAAGATGTGGCAATAATGAACAGGACGTGTTATTGAACAGAATCTAAATGTCAACGGATTCTTCAAGTTAGCTTGAAGGGGAATGGGTAAATTACACCATTCTAGGTGGTTATGAAAGTTGAGTTCACGGAGAGGGGAGTGCTTACATAGCACAGCCATAGATGAATCCGGAATCCGCGCCTAGCCAAGTTTATGCGGAATTCCGGACCTCTCTCGGAACCAGATCATATTCCGGTAAAATCATGCAGGGGAAGATTCTACCGCCTAGAGAGCCTATTCGCTCACCAAATGCTATGACCTGATACAGGAAGTGCTTTGAATATCATAAACTAACGTAGTCTGATGTACGGATTGCTGGTGCAGCGATCCCGACCGCCCCGGAATATGCAGCAAACGACATTGCCTGCCAGTGCTATACCGCCCCGGATAAGGCGCGGACCTCGGATGGTCACATGTAGCCTCAAACCAATATGAGGCTTCGGCTCGGCCGTGCAATATGATGACGACGGTAAGTGAGAATACGTCAGGTTAGCCTGAGACTGACGCACTTCTTAGTGGACATCTTAGTCTAAACACTAGTTGTGACTCTGAATATTCCTGATATACACGTCCCTGAGTCATCGTTATCTTATAAAATACATCAATACGGAAACACGCCGCCAAGATGACTCCGGAGGACATTGGGAACCCTGTTGAGCAACTGCTATTGAAATTATACGCAGAAGTGCTCTCAATTCCTGAAGGCCAGATTGGGCTTGATGATTCATTCACAGGATTAGGAGGTTAGCAATTTTCTAAGCTTGGTACATAATGTACATAGAGAAGCCAAAGGTGCTGATAGTAGGTGTTGCCAGGTGATTCTTTCAAAGCAATCAAACTCAAGCGCAAATGCGATCAAGTCGGCATCCGGCTGTCGCTTCGGGATATATTGGCCCGGAAAACGGTTGCTAGTATAGCAGCTGGACAAGGTAACTTAGCTGACCGACCGAGGCGCCCTAAGAAAACGAAGAAAAAGACACCTACCAATACAGGCACGGGAGGTCATGAATACTTTCATCTTATGCCGAAGGACTATGCTTGGGACTTGATATTCGAAGAGCTCAACTTTCAAGGCGCAACATGGAGCCCAGATGCGCTGGAACTTGTCGAGAATGTGTACCCCTGCAGCCCAATGCAGGAGAGCATATACGTCGCCAGAGAAACTAAGGGGAAGCAGCTCTATCGAATTCACGAACTCTTTAGGATGGGGTCATATATGACACTCAACAAGTTGGACTCGGCTTGGCAGTCAATTATCGATCGCCACGAGGGTTTGCGCACAGTTTTCGTGCCTACCACGGACGTCGGATCTTCCAGGCTACTCGATGCTGTGGTTCTTAAGAACTGGCGCTGCGAGCTGAGAGAGATTCGCTGCGTAGACTACGCGGCCGTACTGACCATCTTCGAAGAGAGTTGCATTGACCCCCCAGACTTTCCAAAGGGACCGCCTCACCGACTCACAATATACAGCACCGAAGACGAACAGCAGTTCTGTCATATCGAATTGAGTCACATGATTAGCGATGGAGCATCGCTTATTAATCTAGTCAATGAGATTTGCACTCTGGCGAACGGTTCGGCCCTGGACCTCGCCCCAGGGTACAGCAGAGTCATCAAATATAATCAATCAGCACAGCCTTTGGAAGATAGCCTCGGTTATTGGAAGTCTTATCTGAATGGCGCGCAGCCCTGCAACTTTCCGTCCCTCTGTACAGGGAGTCAGTTGACGGAGCAGAGGGTTCCAGATCGCTGCCAAGTTGTGGAATTTCCCTTTCAGCGACACAAAGAGCTGAGCGAGCTCTGCGCTAGAATGCAGATCACAATCTCTACTGTCCTTCAGGCCGTTTGGGCAGTTCTCCTTCGGGGTTATACCGGAAACGAGGAGGTTTGCTTTGCCTACACCTGTTCGGGACGCGACATTCAACTCGATGGCGTTGAGACGATATGTGGGCCAATGGTCAATCTCGTCGTTCGCCGAGTCAGCTTAGGAGGTAAAAGCCTTATTAGCATGATCGAGACCATCCAAGAGGACTTTGTCGACTCGTTACAACATCAGACAGTGCCATTCATGCGTGTTCAGCAATTTTTCAAAGGTACAGAGAAGATGTTCAATACAATCATGACTGTGCAATATGCGCCCTTGCTCATCGATGAAAGTGACGGCCTTCCACTAAAGCGACTTACCAGCTTCAATGCGACAGACTTTGGGTTGTCTATTCACGCCACGTACTCAGGAACTGCTATGAAGACGCACCTAACATACTTTACAAGCCTGCTCTCCAAGGTCATGGCAGAACGAGTTATGGAAACATTCCTTTCGATTATCGATAATCTCCTGGATATGACCGATGCCGATACTCAGGTTAGTCAGCTTGCAGTGATTAGCCCTTCAGACTTGCAGCAGGCGACAGAGTGGAATAAGGAAACACTGGATATGGCCAACAGGTATCCTGCGGGCGCCACGGTGCATGAATTAATTGAGGCAACGGCTATTCGCGCACCTAATGCACCGGCGATCTACTTCGCAGGAGAGACGCTGAGTTACGATGAATTGAATACTATGTCTACATCTCTGGCACATCAGATTCTTAGGTCTGTAAGCCGCAAACAAAAGTTTATTCCCTTATTTTTCGAAAAGTCAGCCCTCTACCCAGTCGCGCTACTGGCGGTCCTGAAATGTGGCAGGGCATTTGTGCCCATAGACATCTCGAACCCGCTAGATCGCATACAGCGGCTGTTCGAACAGCTGGGAATCAGCCCGTCTCTCGGCCTCGTCATCTGTTCCGAGGGTAGGTCAGACCAACTGCGCTCAGTTTGCCGAGAAATCTTAGTACCTAGCATCAGCAGTTTGCGAGCAGAAAGTGCCAGACTAAAAACTCGAAACGTATCCGCGCTGTTACCATTGGTCCAGCCGAGTGATTTAGCGTACTTAATCTTCACTTCCGGTAGTACAGGGGAACCGAAAGGTGTTGCTATTAGCCACAGTTCTTATGCACATGCAGCGCGAGCTCATGCTTCTGGAATACAAATCGGTCCAAGGTCTCGAGTGTTGCAGTTTGCTTCGTACGCATTTGATACAAGTATGGAAGATCATTTAACAACGTTAATTGTCGGCGCCTGTCTTTGCGTTCCCACAGAAACGGAACGCGATATGGCCTTGGTGGAGTTCATCAATAAGTCGAGCGCCAATTGGCTTCATATCACCCCTTCAATGATGGTTATGATACCACCGACCTTGGTCCCGTCACTGACGACCGTCGTTCTTGGAGGTGAACCCATGACGAGTGATAATGTGACGGAATGGGCAATCCCAGGGAGATGTTTAGTTCAGGTTTATGGACCTTCCGAGTGTTCAGTGACCAGCACAAGGTAAGTGTAGAAAACCCTGCTGCAATAATCTTTCACCATCTTGCCGCTTTCTCCTTATTTGTACCCAGGCTAATTTTCCCATAGTGAGTACAATATACCGTCTATCCCTCAGGTCCTCTGAAATTCGAGGAAAGAAATCGCTAATGTAGGTTATTTCCTGTCACTAGTTAACCCAGACGTCTCTTTACAACGGGACGCCACTAATATAGGGAGGGCTTTTGCCGGTTGTGCAACTTGGGTCACTGACGTGAAAAATCCCAACATTCTCTGCCCTATCGGAGCTGTTGGCGAGCTGCTGATGGAGGGACCCATCCTTGCTGAAGGTTATTTGGGCCTTCCCTCTGCCACAGAGTCTGCCTTCGTTACTAATGTCACATGGGCGCCGGGCAAAAGGCTTTATCGCACAGGAGACTTGGTCCAGTACGACGATACGGGCGATCTACACTTCGTTGGAAGGGCTGACAGCAGGGTGAAGATCCGAGGACAGAGGATAGAGTGTGGTGAGATTGAAAGTCAACTGATCATGGAGAATTCAGTTCTCCACGCTGTTGTCGTTGTTCCCAAATCTGGCCCGGGGGCAGAACGCTTAATAGCTGCCGTGTCGTTGAAACCCGGCAAAGACTCGGCACATCTCGAGCATCTAAGCGATAGCATACGACTGGCAGGGCTGGATGCTGCCAAAACCGCCGAAACTACAAAGATGCTTCACAATTGGCTGATTGATCGATTGCCAGCCTACATGATCCCTGATATTTTCATCCTTGTCGACCACATACCAATGAATTCTTCTAGGAAGCTAGACAGAAAACAGGTCGTCCGTTACATAGAATGCATGAACCAAGAATCCTACCGAGGTCTCTTCGATCATATGGATGGACCAGATCAGGAGCGCACGGGCACTGGATTGGAAAATTCGGTAAAAAGGGTATGGTGTCGTGTACTGAATGTACCTGAAAGCACCGTGAATTGGAACACATCTTGGTTCTTTTCCGGTAAGTTCACAGACGCCAACAGACTCCATATAGATATAACAGAAGCGAGCTTGGCAAGCTCCTGGTCTCCAGGAGTTTCACAAATTATTTGTTGAAGAGTGTTGACTTTGAAATCAGGAGGCGACTCGATTTCTGCGATGATGCTGAGCAGTGAGTTGAGAAAGGAGTCTATCAGAATCGCTGCGGCTGATGTTCTCCGGCTCCGTAACATTGAGCGAATCGCAATTCATATTGAAGAGACGGTATTTAATGATCAAGACGCAAGATTCCGAGACATTAACCTTACCAGGACGGATGCTAACCTATCATGGGAGCTTTCACCAATTCAGCAGCTCAGTTTCCAGTTTTTCCCTGACGGAGATCACTTCGACCAGCAGACGATGGTTGTTGACACAACCTTGAACCTATCTGATGGAACTATTATTGCAGCTTTCGATGCTGTAATAGCATCGCATCCTATGTTGCTGGCTCGCTTCAGACAAGAGTCGTCTACTGGAGTTCAAGTCTGGAGGCAGCGTGTGGCTACTGCGTCTTCCGTTGATTCGGCATATATAATTCGGTTTCATCAGAACACAAGCACCGATTTCATACTTGGGTCCATGTCTGAGACTAAGTCAAAGATCGACTTGACGAAGGGGCCGGTAATGGGTGTTGACGTCTTCCGGTCTCCTAGTTCGATCACAATTGCAGTCAGTATACATCATTTGGTAGTGGACATGGTATCTTGGAGAATCATTTTCCAAGAGCTTGAGGATTTCGTCGCCGGAAAACGCGTCATACAGCCGGAACCAGTCTCC
Organism: Xylaria curta; assembly: GCA_022495235.1. Taxonomy (NCBI): domain Eukaryota; kingdom Fungi; phylum Ascomycota; class Sordariomycetes; order Xylariales; family Xylariaceae; genus Xylaria; species Xylaria curta. The sequence goes on along the minus strand of MU375929.1, from coordinate 33,201 downwards.
TTTCAATCATGGTGTCAGGTGCAAAGCATCTACGCACAAAGCATCCTACCGTCGCAGGTCCTCCCTGGAGATGGGTTCGAGGTCGACATGGGCTATTGGTCTATGGGCCAGAGTGCAAATTTATTCGGAGATGCCACATCGACGACGTTCAAGATCGGACTCTCAGAAACGACGGAACTATTAGACACCTGTGATAAGCTAGAATACAGTGTCGTAGATGTCCTGTGTGCAGCTATAACGACCTCGTTCTCTCGAACATTCAAACCGCGTACCTCGCCTGCTATCTTCGTCGAAGGCCATGGAAGGGAGTCTCTCAGTGACGGGATTGATCTTTCCCGAACAGTAGGATGGTTCACAACGCTCACTCCCGTGGCAGTACAAATACCGCAAGGCAAAGAACCGAATAGAATAGAGATTCTTGAACGGATTAATCAGTTCAGGGAAGCCACACCGCTAAAGGGTATTGATTACTTCACATATCGTTTTCTCTCAGGAAAAGGGGCCAATGTGTATCGTGAACGCCATGCACGCGCCGAAATTGTTGTGAATTTTCTAGGGACGTACCAGCAATTCGAGCGTACCAGCTCTACATTCAAGCGCCGCGACGACCCCGAACTCGTCTCAGGTCTTTCGGCAATGCGCCGAGCCCAACGGAAGACATCTGAGAGATATAGTTTGATTTCAATAATCGCCGCCGTAAGGAATGGCTCCTTGACTGTCGAGGTCGAATGGAACAGACGGATGGGCTTCCAAAGCGAGCTCGCTTCATGGCCGCTGAAGATCAAGAACGACATGACATTATTAATTCGAGATCTGAGCCGCAAATCTTTTGCGTTGCCACCTGCTCCCGCACCAAGTTCTGAGCTCATACATTTCGGCGTCGACAAGCAAAAGACAGTAGCTAAGATTATGAGCTTAGGCTTGGCCATTGATGAAATCGATAGCATGTACCCATGCTCACCCATGCAAGAAGGGCTTATGGCAAGTCTATTAAGAGATTTGGGCAAATCGTCGGCGTATAATCAGACGTTTCTTTTGAAAGTCACTCCAGGTAAGGGACGAGTGGTTGAAAGCGAGCAAGTCGCAGAGACCTGGCAGCGTATGGTTCAAAAGCATGCAATTTTACGAACCATCTTTGTAGAAAGCGAAGCGGGCGACTATGTTCAGGTCGTCTTGCGTCAAATTAGTCCGACAATACTAATTAAAGAAAATGTGAGTGAGGAAGACCTCAGAAACACATTGTTCGAGTCGGAAAATCAATCATTGAAGTCACCTCTCAGCACAGTTCCTTTGCACCGCATCATGGTTTGCAAAACAACTGATAAATCAGCTTACGTGTTACTTACGAAGAGTCATCTTCTTACTGATGGAACGAGCACACAAATCTTAATTCGAGACTTGGCCGACGGCTGTGACGGGGTCACTAGGGTATACCGCGAACCGCACAATTACTATCTCAACTACGTCCGTTACGTAGTCGATCAACCTGCTGATCTCGTGAAGCGCTACTGGGCTGCCTACCTCGATGGCGCTGTTACATGCAACTTTCCACGACTTTGCTTTCAAGACGACGACCCTGAAACTATAGTTTCGCATTCGAGTGCATCGTTAAAGCTACACGCCCCGGAAGCCGATGTACGACGACTATGCCGCACCTATGATCTCACAGTCCCTAGCCTCTTTCAGCTGGCATGGGGATTGGTCTTGAGAACTTACCTAAATTCGGAGCATGTCCTCTTCGGGCTATTATCTTCGGGCAGGGACCTCCCGGTAGCGGGCATACAAGAAGTTGTAGGGCCAGTCGCCAATATGCTTGTCATGAAGAGCGAAATACGTTCGGACATGAAAGCCGTCGAAGTGGCCAAGGGTTTCCAGGCTGACTATATCGAACACCTTTCCCGGCAGACGCTCTCGCTTTCGCAGATTCGACATGCAGCTCGGCACGATGGGACCCAACCTCCCAGCTTTAACACTATTCTAAATATTCAAAGGCCAGAGGCGTTCGAGAACCGTTCGAGCGCTGAAAGCGCTCAGGTAGAATTCGTGAAATCAATGGATACTACGGAGGTGAGTGTTTAAACGTAAAACCGAACACGTGATGAAGATGAAATAATAGAGAGACTAATATTCGAATCGTTTAGTACGGGCTTGCTATGACTGTGATGGACAGGCAAAGCGAGTATGAGCTATCTCTAGAGTACGAAAGAGGATTGATCTCTTCTCGGCAGGCGGACGCGATCGTTTCAGCGTTTGCAGCAGCCGTGAAGAATATCATAGCCAAACCCGAGTGTCTTGTCGGAGACATCGAACTTGCGAGTGACAAAGACCGAAAACAGATCCTGCACTGGGATATAAACAAGTTCCAGACTAGAAACGAATGTGTTCACGAGCTCTTTCGGTCTACGGCGCTTGGCGTGCCAGACAAGGAGGCCATCTATGCGTGGGATGGACGCTTAACGTACGGCGAATTAGAAAATTTGACTAACAAACTATCACGGAGGTTGCTCAAGCTCTCTATTCAACCTGAAGAAATCGTTCCGCTCTGCTTTGAAAAGTCTATATGGGGAATCGTGGCAATGCTCGGTGTCATAAAAGCAGGCGGTAAGTGCCGTCAACGTTACCCATGACAGGTGATGCTGACTTTATACTAACTGCTCTATTGTAGCCACGTTCGTCCACATTGACCCCTCTAGCCCAATGTCTCGAAAACAGCAAATTATAAAAATTACCACCCCTCGGTTGGCATTAGCTTCAGGCCGCAATCAGGCAGTCATAAAATCGTTAGTTCCACAGACACTTACCATCAGCCATGAAACGCTCACAGAAAACGATGATGCTATAATCCCAGCGGCATCCGTCGTCCCGGTTAGTCGCGTAAAGCCATCAAATTCATTATATGTTATTTTCACTTCCGGTAGTACAGGGGAACCGAAAGGTGTGGTCATCGAGCACCGCAATTTCTGCTCGGCCATGGCTGCAAATGCAGACTGGTTACAGATCCTTCCCTCGTCTCGCCTTCTCCAGTTCAGCAGCTTCGTGTTTGACGCATGTATGGAGGAGATACTCACCGCTCTAGTCACTGGAGCCTGTGTTTGTGTGCCATCCGACGACGATCGGATGAGCCCGGAGGGGCTTACCTCCTTCATTCAAGATGCTCGCGTCAATTGGGCTGCTTTGACGCCGTCGTTTCTACAAACTCTTAACCCGGATGCCGTGGTCCCTCCTTTGAATTTCATTACGGTTCACGCCGAGGCAATGAATGCTTCGCTAACCAGGCTTTGGAGTCCACGGGTTCATATGCGCCCGAGCTACGGCCCAACCGAATGTACGGTCACAAGTACGGTTGGGGCGGCCTTTACGGAGTTTTCTGATCCTTCAAACATTGGTTGGCCCGTTGGTTGCCACGGGCGAATCACCAATCCCGATAACCCTCAGCGATTGGTCCCAATCGGTGCAGTTGGCGAGCTGGTACTCGAAGGGCCGATCCTTGCCCGGGGTTACTTGAATCGATCAGCTGAAACGGAAAAGGCCTTCCCTTACATCGAGGGCTGGTTTGATGGGAAATCAAAGAGAGTTTACCGAACAGGGGACTTGGTACGCTACGCCGAAGATGGGTCATTGCGCATTCTCGGACGGCGAGATGCGCAGATTAAAGTCCGCGGGCAACGAGTTGAGCTCGGCGAGATACAAAGCCAACTGGATTTGTCTCCCGAAATTCATCACGCATTGGTGATGCAGCCCAAATCTGGGCTTCTTGAGGGTCGCTTGGTTGCAGTGCTAAGTCTCGCGCAATTGCGTCAGGCACCTCAGTCAACGGTCTCGCACAGCCGAACGATTCGGCTTGTGAACGATCCAGACACGCCGAGCGAGGTCGATCACTCGACTATATCAGACCTCTTCAAGCAGATCCGGTCGTTCGTCTCTGCTAGGCTTCCATCTTACATGATCCCCAATATTTGGTGTGTGGTGGAAGATATACCAACCTTGGCTTCGTTCAAGCTAGATAGAAAGCTGGTAAATAATTGGTTAGAGGCCATCGACGAGCAAACGCTGCTGCTCGCTCGGCAGTTGATGAGTAGCTCGACGAAACCTAGCTCTTGTACTACCGACACCGAAGCTGAAAAGCTGGTGCGCGCCGCTTGGTCGCAAATTCTGGCAATCCCTGGCGGTAGGTTCCCATGAATTCAACAATACTTTACAGAGACTCACACGCTCTACACACAGATACTATTGACGTAGACGACCATTTCATCGCACTTGGCGGTGACTCTATCTCAGGTTAGTTGCATTAGATTTTTACCCGGGTTACCTCATACTAACTGAACCTCAACCCAGCAATGCATGTTTCCCGCTTTTTGAGCCGAGCGGGGGTACCCGTCAAGACGCAGGATGTACTAAAAAGCAACAGCATTAGAGAATTAGCGTTGGCACTTAGAGCTCGGGAGCCACGGAACTATTCCGCAGAGACGCAGCCAAGGAACCAGCAAAACGGATCTGGAAGCCTTCCATCCATCGAACAAATCCTGTCTGAGCACGGGTCCCACTTAGCTCATGGTTCTAAAATCTTGTCTGTACATCACAGCACGCCTTTCCAGTCGAGGACAACTTCAGATCTCTACACGCTCCCGTGGAGGCCGTATCTCTACAATCTGTTTGCAGAAATCGGAGGCTACGGAGCGCTTGATCAAAAACCAGACTCTCATCGACTTTTGAGCGCCTGGCGTGCAACGATCGCCCGACATGAAATTCTTCGTACGGCTATACCTCTCGCTAAGGATGCTAAAACATATCAAGTAATACTGGACGAGTCCACAGCAGCATGTGAGACATTTGAGGTTAGCACAGAAAATGAAGCCCTAGAAGCGTGTATCGAAAAGACCAAGCAAGTAAAAGCGAGCCTCTCCTCGACATCCCTAAAACCACCACTATGGCTCGATCTCTACACCATTCCAACAGGGCAAGTTTACATGCACTTGCTGATGGGCCACATGTTGATCGACCATATCTCACTCTCACACGTGCTTTACGACTGGGATGCTTTTTATCGCGGCGATTCATCCCTGCTCACGGAGGCGAGCCGTCTGCCCCGGTTTGTGAACTATGTCGACGATATGGAGTCGCGTGATACCGCGACTAGTACCAACTTCTGGGCACGAAAGCTACAAGGAGTGGAACCGACGATTCTGAGGCCCACACACGAGATTGCTGAGCATGGTGCGAAACTTACCGTCGCGTCCGACGCGACAATGTCTACAGTCAAGCTCAAATTAGACATCGACGCCAAGATGAATCAATACTGCCGTAGCACGCGAGTAACGGTGTCTACGTTGCTCCAATTTGCATGGGCGGTGCTGCTGAGCGCTTACACCGGACGGACATCGGTCTGCTTTGGGCACCTTGCTTCGGATCGCGATATTGATATTCGTGACGTTGACCAAATCGTAGGCCCAATGCTGACAGTTTTGGTCACGCACGTAGTCCTAGGAAGTCAAGACGGTGGGGTGGCTGCATTATCAGTTGAGGACGCCATTCGAAGATTACAGGACGACAATACCGAGAGCATGGCACACAAAGTCTTCGACCTCTCAGCGATCGAGCGCGGACTTGGATTACAATTACCGGAGAGTACTCTCTTCAACACGCTGATTAATTACCGTAAAGTGAGACGGTCTGGGCCCGAACCGATGATGAAACTCCGGTCACTACTTAAGCAGGATCCGCACGAGGTGAGCTACTATCTATGTCAGCATAGAAGGATTTAAGCTTAACTTATTACTTACCAACGTTGCAGCAACAAGTTATCCTTAGCTTTAACGAGGTCCAAGATGGGGCCTCCCTCGACGGAGCCCTCACTTTTTATGATTCGGTACACTCGGTTCAAGATATGCAGCACATGGCAGAAGCTTATGCGACGGTATTGGCACTAGTGGTTAGCCAAGAATGCTGGGCGGCAGATGAGCTCATAGGGCGAGCGGTGAGCATCACGTCAACTCGACGTTGATTATACTTGGGACCAGAATGGTACCTCAATATCCAAGTATGTGGTGCTGTTTTGACTTGTTGACCAAGGATAGTTGGTGCCTTTGAATCTGTTAGAAATAGAATCGACAAATCAGGTTCTTAGTCATTACATGGTAGTATTCCTAGGTCGCTTAAATCCGTTAAGTATGAAGAGGGATCGTGATCCGCAACGGAGTAAGCCGGCAAGGTGCCAAGCTTTACGCATGCAACGTCATCAGCGTTGAACTGCATGTAGGTATCGTATATTCCTAGCCGAGTACAGCCGCCAAGGTACATAGGATTTATAGTCTTAGTCCCTCGTTACTGGTATATCTAATGTATAATTTGTACTAATTAATACGCGAAAAACTCCAAAATCCTTCATTGAGTCCGGCTTTCAGGTTACCTTCATTCCTATCATCACTAGCGCTACTGATACTATTTTGGTCGTTTCCCATGACTATCGACCCCAGTTTCGCGTCGATCGCCACGCATTTACTTATTTGGATGTACAATTCCAGTAATTCATAGAAAAAGATTTAGAAAAAGAACAGCAATATAGACCATCTCGCTAAGCAAACGATATTACAGCGGCAACAATAGCTACGTACGGCGTTCTCTCCATTATTATATTCTCGCTAAGGATCAACGTCATACGAGACCAATAACATTACTTTAAAAAGGCTTTCACGACTTTAAAACGGCTTTCACGCAAAATAGCCTCACCCAGAACTAAATGCATCAGATTTACATGGGGATATTTCGGCATATGAGTTCAATATGACAGTATTAGGGTTGTAAGCTTTGGGATCCCGAGAGAAGACTGGACAGTCTTGGATTCTCAGTACGTAATACAGTGACATTCGACGAGCGTGAGGGTGTGCGCGTGCGTGCGCGAGAGGGCGCGGAAGCGTGTGAGCGTCGGACGTTACAGGCACTTACTCAGCATCCTTCCATCTGCTGTGAAATTTCTGTCCAACAAGCGTGCATAGACAGACTTGGAATCTACCACACAAAGAGGGTTCGGGCCGAGGCCACTCCGCCTCTCCCGGCCTGTCACAAAATCACGTAGTAAAATCCAAAGGGTTGACTGGGTAGACTTAGAATCATATCCGCAATACTGCGTATTTTGTCGTTCGATCTCTGTTGAGATAATCATAAAAGACTTAGCCAATCAACACCCTTGTCCTTTGCGACGAGATATTCTGTGGATCTATGGGGTTCGGTCTAATACGGTGACTGAATCCGTTCGTTGAGATAAAGCTGGATCTATACTAAACTACTTATGTTTAACGAAGAGGCGAAGAAGATTAGTTTTCTATTTAGCTTTATGTCTATGGTTTATAGTCTGATGACTCTCACGGTAGCTGCATCTCACCCCACAATATCAATGTCCACCGGCCGCCGCACCAATCGCGGGTAGTCGGAAAGTCAGACTCCTTTGTGTATTTGCCGATGGCATCAGATCGGATTAACCTGGATTCTGCGTACTTATATAAGCTTACTAACACTCGAAGTAGATATTAAGAATCGCAGCAGTATATGTTCGCGGCCTTAATGTCTAGACATGGCGGCGTTGCCTTCCGTGTGAGTTCCTCACTTATTCTAGCGCCATCCGCGCTTCCGTGTCTTGACCTTGCCTAGTCCCACAGCTTATATGTAAGCTGATTGAGTGCTTTGAAATCTGTGAATTCAACACTATATGGTAGAAACCTAGGTCTAAGCGAAGTTCTCCAGTCAACTATTTTGTCATTTACCACCGAAACTAGAAAGGAGCGCTTCTTCTTTCCTCTTTTTTACAAACACTATGGTGACAAATTCACGTTGGCTGACGAGCTACGCCTCTTGATTCAAACGATGTCAAACACACCCTCAGTATCCGGCCAGACGACAAGTCCCCAGAAACCGCCCAAGACTATCACAAGACGTCGTGGCGCATGCAGAGGATGTAAACTTAAGAAGATTCGTTGTAGGCATACATGTATTTCACTTAAAATATTATTTGCAAAGAGTAAGGAACATTATAGCTAATTTGACCAATAATATGTACGTAAAAAGGCAATGGAGGAACTCCTTGCTCCGCATGTGATGTAAGGGATCCCCTACTTTGATAGCTCTCCATTACCGTTACCTCATAGCTAATTCTGTTACATTCAAAGCGGACCGGCTCAACCTGCAATTATGAGCCTCGCAGAGCTTCCGAAACGCGCGAACATACACCGGGTAAACCTCAAATTTGGAACCGGCCGGAACACGACAGAGATCGCCCACCGAACGAGGACCTCGGAAATGCCAATGAACCACAAACATTGTCACTGGTGGGTTCGTCACCCGCCATGTTCTCCCTCGACCCGAACATGGACTTCTTGTTCTCTTCAGGGACATTCTCATTCCCGAACCCGCCCGAAGATATGGGCGTTATCCAAGCCGCTCCTCCCCAGAGTGAATACCAGAGCATATCGGGCACACAGTATCCCGTAGCCCACTCGGCAATATCTCCAACTTCACCGCTAGGAACCAGCGAGTTCGAAACTGGCAGAAGCACAACCGCAGACAGTGTTGGTGCTCTATCGTCACCATGGCCTACGCTCGATCGACGAATGACACAGGTGACCGATCACGTGAGTTGTTGTTCTACAATCGTAATAGCATGAAGTTAAAGCAAGAATATTAAGAGCAAACGACAATTGCAGAGCTTGCCGGAGTATTGCCGAACAGGCGTAGATATTGATTTTCGTTTCAACACGTCTTTTGGCCTCGCAGAGTTACCGGCGCCACCGAGAGACTCTCGCAAACATCTCGAAATCTGCCGCATACTACGTAATCTCACGAAATCCCAGTCGCCCACTAACATTCCTAAAGACGGTAGTGTCCAGGGCGGACCTTCGCTTTCGAAGACCACGCCCGAGATCACTATTCAGCCATGTGTCAAAGGTTAGTTGAATGGTTCTGCATAGACGTGCTTCAATGCATCATAGTTTGTTCTCTCTCTCTTCGAAATTCTCGCTAAATATTAACTTCAGCTTCTTTTGAAAGGAACGCCGAGTAAGTAGACACAGTCGCATGTGATGAAGCTAGCAGGTATGTGGTTCCCCCGGCGTACCGTCATTAACTGTATGTGACAGAATTCCTATGTTCCTACGCACGACCGACGTAGTTAAAAGAATTTTTGAAGTACGCGAATCACCACATCCTGATGTCTTGTCGTTGCTCTTTAGCGACGCCATTATCGCAATGGGACTTGATGGGATGCGAAACCCCAGCGACGAAAGACGGGGTTCCTCAGCCGATGGCTCAGAACAATTTCGCTCGATTTTAGATGCGGCGGTCGACTTCCATGCACTACCAATTAGCTTTCTGAAGCTTCAGGTAAGTGAAATACCTCCTGAGTAGAACGATGAAGCCTCACGACAAAGAATATTTATATTTTGATCGACTAACATAGTCTATCTTCTTGCTTATAATTTATAGACGGCCGTTCTACTTGTGCGTACATCCTCATTTCCCGCATTATAGATAAAATTTGATACGGCTAAATGGAACTCTAATAAAATGGATGACTAGAGCATCCTCGCTTCGAACGTCAATGATGCTCGGCTGTCTGAGATGCTATCCATAGGGGTCCATTGTGCCCGAGAACTACGACTCACCAATTCAGTAATTATACGAAAGGCATTCCCGAACGCGGACGATCAAAAGCTCGCCAAACGCACCGTCTGGGTTTTGTACTGTCTGGAGACCAGTTTTTCCGTGACCCGTGGCATTCCTCCAGTGCGTGATGTTTCTCAGCTCGATAACAGTAGCACTGACATCCCGTCTCCAAGCTTCTCCATTCTGACTTCATCGACCATCTTCCTACGGCGCTAGACCATCCGGAAAAGAACGACGCGTTCATCCTCCAGGTCGCCGCAGCGACGCTGCTTGCTAGGAGTTTCAGCCGCGTATATGTGCGACCGGTGTCAGCCAGGACGACGACGGAGCTACAGGCATGCACGTCCGAATTGGCGCAATGGCGCTACTGCCTGCCGGACCACGCGAAGCAGCTCGTCGTGGGCCAAGGGTTTCAAGTCCTCCGTGGAGACGACGACGCCGGCGCGAAGTTACGACTGTTCTGTTCCTACCACGAGTGCGTTTACCTCTTGTTCGGGCCTTGGCTCCCGCCACTCTTAGAATCCATGTCGCCGCCGCAAGGTACCCCCGCCCGTGACAGTGATGTGATGTCTAATGCCGAGGCGGGGGCCGGCTCCACGACGGATCGCAGGTTCGCCCTGATCGACACGTTAGAAAAATGCCTTCAGTCAGCTTACACAATTGTCTCTCACGCCAATGAGATCATAGCCATAGACAAGACGTTAGCAAGGTAAAGTCTACTATTTACTATGGCACTTCATTATCCCCCCTTTTCTTAAGTTCCAGAGAACAGGAAAAATACTAAATAACCCCCCGCCCCATTTCTATGTTTTTCATCTTGACAAAGAAGTCACTCTGACAACGCATGTTCCTCACTAGGCGCCTACGCGGCTTGATGATAATCTCCGTATGCGTAATTACTTATGGCGTCCAGTATGGAGATATAGACATGAGAAAGGACTCTCTAGCTTATTTGGGGATATGCTGTGGAACGTTCAGCGGAATGTACTTAGCCGACAGTTCGCTGCCGTTCGAGGAGATATTAGATCTAGTCAGAACTATACGATCAGACAGCTAATAACTAGCGAACGCGACCGACCCAATCTAGTGCTTAGATATGCTATATGTGAATGAGCAAATGAAGCTGTCCTTGGCGGCCTTCTCTTTCCCCCAATTTCCCTTTTTAGCCAGTAGGCACAGGAATGTCAAAGAGTGATTGGCTACCGCTGTTCGTTGTGAAATGGCTATTAGGCTTAGGGATCCTGACGCCCCTCGGTGCCCTGGCCCCCTTGGCAGCAGTAGCAGTAACAGTAGGCTTGAGACATATCTCGACCTGGTCACTGAGTACGCGACTACGACGATATATATCTCTGAAAGTCAACTTAAGTCCATCCTCCTTAGCCAAGTTTGCAAGTCTCATAGCGGCTAACGAATCACCACCTCTTTTCACGAAATCGTCGTCCAAGCTTAGCTCGTCGACCTTGACCTTGAGAACCTGGGCCCACAGCCCAGCGACGCGTCGCTCCATGTCCGTAATCGGCGGGCGAGTAACAGACTCCGTCTCCGACGGCCTTCGCCAGGCCAGAAGTTCTTGCTTGTGCAAGGAAGCGATGATCCGCTGCAGCGCCCGGCGATCTCGTTTGCCCGACGTCGTGACTGGGAGAGCACGGAGCGGCAGGTACGCCGACGGCAGCATGTAGCGCGCCACCTTGCTCGCGAGATAGTCCTCACCGTTTCCGAGCAGAGCGTGTAGATGCGCCTGAATTGCGGCGTCGACCGAGGATAGGTCAGCGGAAACCGCCGACTGGGGACCGAGGCAGATGAAGGCGACTAGCATTTTATCTTCGGTCTCTCCTCCGCGAGGAACGCCAACCTCTACAGCCAGCTCAGCCGCCACGGTGGCCTTCAGATGAGTCTCGATATCGCCAAGCTCTATGCGTTGACCTCGCAGTTTGACCTGCATATCCTTACGGCCAAAATACAACAATGATCCGTCGTCGCACCGCGCAACCAGGTCTCCTGTCTTGTACATACGACGCGTCTTTTCTGGGTTTCCGGCATGGAACTCTGGCCACGCGCACCACGCGGGGTTTTGGATAAAGACCTGCCGTGTCCGCTCGTCGTCGGCAATATATCCCCTGCCGACAGCGTGGCTCTCTAGCACAAGCTCGCCGACTGCTCCCACGGGCATCAGTCGGTCGTGGTTCGATGGGTCCACGACCCAGCTCTTGTTACCAGTTGGGCAGCCGATGTTCCGAGGATGCGACTTCAATGATAGCGGGCCCACGACGGCTGAAGTCGGGCATACCTCGCTAGGCCCGTAACCACCAAGGAGAACGTCAACGCGCGGCGCCCAGGCAGCGATGACGTCTGCAGTCAAAGCCTCACCGCCAAGGACCAGCGTTTTGATGCAGCTCGCCGCCTCGAGGTTCAGGTGCGACACAACTGACGGCGTGAAGTTAGCGTAATTAGCGCGCATTCGCGACGCAGCGCCGGCAACGTCGTTCATGAGTTCGTGGTCAGACGGCACGCAGAGACATGACCCGGAAATCAGCCCGAGCAAAGTTTCCTTCAGCGACACGTCAAACGAATATGATGTAGATTGCAACACGCGGCTGTCGGGTCTGAATCGGAACGCTGGGCCAAAAGCTAATGCGTAGGAGCAGAACGCTCTGTGCTCGATCGCGCAGCCCTTGGGCTCTCCTGTGCTGCCCGACGTGAAGATGACGTAGGCGAGATCGGATGGGCTGGCGTTTGAGTTTATCCAATCTGCCGTTGCCGGCAGTGTCTCTTTGTCTACGAATGACTGGTCCAAGATGACGGTTTTTAGGCCAAGTTCATCGTATTTGGTCGTGGGCGCGTTGGTGGTGAGGACGAATCGTGCGTTGGCCTTCGAGGCGATGGACTTCACCCGATCCAGAGGTATATTCTCGTCCAGCGGGATGAAGGCTGAGCCAGCTTTCATGACGGCCATCATCGCCACTATAGTCCATATAGAGTGAGGGAACTGCAGGATAACCTTCTCCTCGTGTTGAAATTCCAATTTGGTGAAGAATGTACGAGCAACTCGATTCGTCAGAGCTTCGAAATCTGCGTAAGAGAACGATCCGTCGTGGGCGACGATCGCAGGGGCGTCGGGACGCAGTTGAGCCTGGTTCCGTACCATTTCGTGTATACAGCTTTCTTGCCTCGGCAGATCACCTCCGTTCCACTTCTGCATCGTTTTTATATCACTCTGACTACAAGACGGGATATCCTTGATCTTTAAAGTAGGATTTCTCAAGACATACTCGAGAGACTGAAGGAACATATCGGTAATGCTCTTAGCCAGCCAATGCTCAACCGTACGCCCTGCCCTCAGTTGAACTACCAGCTCCACTCCAGTGTAGATGAGTGTCAAATTCACATCGTACTAATCATTCTCGTTAATGAAATACTGTATAGCGTGCGAGAATATGCTACGAACTCACCTCCTCAAATCCTCTTGCCTTTATTGGCCGTATACTCAGGGTCTGACCTGGTTTATTCGAAGCCATGGTACAATCACGCCAAGAGACGATTGAGTTAGTAAGTCGTTTACTGTCGTGTTTTGAGGTTGACAATGTCGGCAAATTTGCCTTGTCGTTTTGCACTGTTCGCTCGTACAGCTTCTTGATGAGATCCGTGACTTGCTCATCATCCACAATTGGGCTCGTACAAAAAAGATCGCGTCGAGCAAAACGGCTGCTTCTATGATCGCCATACGGCATGTCATCTGGTGGGAGCTTGTACATACAGCAAGGCTGTTCTAGGCGGAGGTACTTCGCCAATATGATCAACCAGAGAGCCTGGAGCATATTGATGGGCGCGACTCCGTCGTCCGAACAGCGGCGGAGCAGACTCTCGCCGAAGGAACCCGGTAGCGTCACATATGTATATTCCGCCATTGTCTTCTGTAATTCGTCTACGCCCAGTCCAAGAATACTAGGCTCTGCATTCTTCATGCACTCCGGCAAGTGGTCTGGTGAACGTTTGTCTCTCTCCTCCTGAACGGTCAGGGAAGCATCAGACTGTGGTTTCTGAACAGCCAACGTGTCATAAACCCGAGCTAGATCCGCCTGTATTCCTACTAGACAGTCATCGTCAATGGCGATACCGCTATAGCACAGTCTGAGCAACACGGGGGCGCCATCGGCTATGTAAGCCTGAGCCATGTGCATTGGTGCTCCTGCATCGAGGACGGGCAAGGGCTCATGCTCAACCTTAGCCTCGAGGTCATCCGTCTCCCCAAAATGCGTATGTGCAAACAAGGAGTCGTAACCTTTGAGCACCACCTGAAAGATGTCGGTAGTGCTTGACCCAATGGCGAATACCGTTCTTAATTCTGCCCGCTGTTGAACAACCGTCTGCCACGCATGTCGTAATTTATTGATGCAGACGGCTTCCGTGGCACACGTTTCTAGTTTGAAGATAATAGTTCGGCTATCGAAATCTGCCCCTAAGCCTAGCGCACGTCGTTGCTCTTCCGAGCATGGCAAGACAGACTCGATCTCATGATCATTGATAATGGTGCGCAGCAGTGGGAAACCGAGTTGGTGCATCATTAAGGTGACATACGGGGCACTTGACACCTTCAAATGGATACGATCTATCTAACGACTATTGCAAAAGTCGCACTACCTTACGTTGAAGACTAAATTGACTATTTTGTGTTGCAAAGCCGGTTCTACGCGATACTGGGGTTGGACTTTTTACCGGCAATATCTTTCCATGGACACACATGTGCTGACGTGTGATCGGAGCGGTTTTGACGGAAGAAGATGGAGCTAAAAATACCGAAAAGGTAGATGCAACTTCTCGGCTCGGATTCTCCATTGCGACGGTATTCCTATACTACCTTCAAGCATCCGGACAATTCGATTATGAGACAGTAACTCGGTCATTAGATGCTATGGAACAGATAAAATTGATTCTATTCATTGACGTTATGATCAGACTAAGGTTTGATATCCGCGTTTTTAAAGTCTCATGCCCTACGTAGATAGAGTGTTGAGAAACTAGCTTCTCTATTTTATCATGGCCATATGCAATCACAATCAATCATCCCCCGCGTCTTCTAATATTTCGCATGCTTGAGAAAGCCCTTCAGTTAAGCCATCGACATTTTCGTCCGTGAACAAGGTGTAATGGTTTCCCGGCACGTCCAGGATATGCTTGAAAAAGTCAGGTTGATGATTCTCCCATCCCAGAACATTGTTTCCTCCGCGTAACTTCGCGTCGGAAACACTGTGGCTCTCACTCGCCCGGAGAAGAATGACTGGGGGTAGTTTGGATTTGGTCGAGGCGTTCCGAGCGTCTCGGCCCCACTGCTGAGAGAACTTGGCTGAGTTTGCTAGGCTCTGCAGAGTTAGTTTCTTAGACTCTTCCGTTGTCGCTTCGCCCCATTCTATGGCAGACATGTCTTTATCGCGCCCGTCATTGTCGGCGGACGGGTAATATGTGTCCATCATGACGACACCAAGAACGGGGACTTCGGCGTTTCCAGCTAGAATATTGGCCATCTCCAAGGCGATGAGACCGCCTACGGACCATCCCCCAAAGATCAGGGGCCCGCGAGGCAGTTCAGGAAGAATGAGGTCGATATATGTCTGAGCCATCTGACTGATGCCGCCGGGCCAGGCAGCGTCGTCGACTAACTTTTCATTGCTGATGCCCCAGACATGCCGCTCGAGATCGCCCAGGTAGTAGTAATTAACGGTAGTTCCCCCTCCATCATGAATTAAGATGAGTGGCGGCAATTCCGAAAATTCGGGATCATCTTGTATCAGTGCGGGGATAACGCCATGCATCTCTCTTAACCGTTTGAAAATGAATGACTGCAGCAACTCGATTGCGAACTCATTTCGTTGGAAAGGCCACCCTGGAAAGTCGAGGTAAACATAACCAGTAGACCGAATCCGTTGGTTTACCGAATACCGAAATACCGGTAAAAGAAGCAGCTACATGGATCCTCGGAATCGCTCAATTGCGCTGCTGCTTACGGGATCAGCGTCTTTGGCTCCTCTGACGGCGAGATAATGGTGGTAGGTCTGAAAGTCGGTCAACTCGAATGCATGCAAAGGTGGCCTCGGAATCTTCTACAGTAAATTCTAAATGTGTTGTCGAAGGCAGACCCCGTGCCGCCGATCATCCGAATGCGACCCTCCATTCTCCTTAGCCAGTGAACTAATGTCAATGTTACCATGCGCTCTATCACGAATACGTGCGTCAAGGGCTCTTGCAGGAGTCAATCGTTCTTGAGGGACCGATATTACGTCTGATTGAGTTATCGCCAAGTTCAAATTAAATCATCCCAAGACAAGTACAACAGAGGCAACTGCGTTTAAAGAGACAGTTACTACTTTAGCACGCCCTTGTTTGTATACTAAATTCAGCTTCCATCCTGAAGCTCTTACACCACGTGAGGTAATAGAAGAATCGTGGATTGCTTCAGTCTGCCTATAACTCATTCGTAAAAAACTGTCAATCTCATTTCCTCCTTTCTTCCATCCAACACTCAACATTCCCTAACCTTCCCTAACCTTTAGGAACCTAAAACCCCAGCGCAGCATTGAACGCATCAGCAGTAGTCGCGTCCTTGGTCCCCAGCGCCTCGGTAGAGGCCTGCGCAGCCTCGCAAGCCGCGACGGCAGCATCGTTCGCGTCGCAGACATTCGTCAGCTGGTCGCAGATGCGGTTCATGATGATGCTGGGGTTGAGTGCGTCCTGCTGGCCCTCTGCGACGACGGGGTCCGTCGGCAGGAATGTTCCCTCGTCTGCTTTCCGTCCCGGACGGCCGAGCTGGAAGTCCATTGTCGGCGTGCAGGTGCCGAAGTCTGCTGCAGCATCGTCTGCCGCAGCGGCGTTGTCGTTGTTGTCGTTATTATTGTTGTTGTTATTGTTGTTGTTCTGGTTCTGTCGCGGCATGTGGACGCTCGCTGCGGAGACCACAGTGCATGCGAAGAGAGCGAGGAGGAGAGCTTTGGTCTGCATTTTTGCTTGTAGTGATGGTATATACCCGATAGGCAGCGATAGATATGGACAAGAAAGAACACAAAAAGTTCACAGAACTTGCGATGCAAAAGTCGAGGTCAACTCGTAACGAAAGTATAGATAGTCGAATGAGAGCAAAGAATGAAGCTGAGTTCGAAAATCATCGCCCCGACTTCATACTCAGGAAACTCTTCCTATATACCCAAAGCAATAGACGATCAGTTCCGCATCCATCCTCTATCCATCCATTCATACGCGAAACCCTTCGGTCCGCCGAGCCGCAGCATAGAAAACGTCTCTCGAGATTGCATCACCACCAATCCCTACTGCATTGGAACGTCGCGAATCATGTTGATCATACCATGACAAGCGCTGGTGTGGGACATATATGCGACGACACGGGACGAGGCTCATCTTGGCTGAGGCTGGCTAAAAAGACAAAAAAAGGAAACTGACACTGAAGAGAGATAAGATGAAAATCAATCAGGGTAGACATCAATTGGGCTGGACTATGACTCGATGCTTTGGCATTACCATATCGAGTAAGAAATGCAAGAGCCGGCCAATCACCATTTAGGCTGTCAAAGCCCAAACGCCCATCTTCAGCTCTTGGCTTGAGATAAAATGAAAAGGGTAAGGGCGAGCCCAGACGTGATAAGAATACACGCAATCATTCGAATTTAATAGAATTGGGTGAATAACGCCCTTGCTCTGAAACCAGGAGATCGTTAGTCAATGTGCCTCATAGGGAGAGGCAGAGTTATACTGATGCATGAATCATCAATTCTAGTCTACTCGGAGGCTATTCTACACGATGTCCAGTAAAACGCCTCTCACCATAATCGGTCGCCAATTGGAGCAATAAGTAAGTATCCTCCACGAAACATCCATCCGTAAAGCTGGAATGACTCTTTGAGAGCCTAGTTCTAACATTGTGGTATAAAGTATATGCCTCAGCGGTATCATCTCGGTTTGATTCCACTGCCAAAAGTCTAGATATTAGTACCGAATGCAGTTCTCAGCGAGTCCAACGGGAATGGGATATTCAATGATCCTTCCAAAATTGAGTTCTTGCGCCCTCCTCAAACAGAGAGCAAATGGTATGTTCATGTGCTTGCATTAGTCTGCTTCGACAACCTGCTCCCCTTGTACGTTTCGACTTCTGGGGCTGTTGCGTCGAGGCTCGTCTTCATCATCGATTGCCTTGGCACTGGCTGGGGTAAATTGGCGTGTTCGTTTGTCCGAGCCGCTACCAATCCGGCTCTCAGTGGCCACAGTTGGTTCAGTATTGCCATGAGTAAATAGAATACCCGAGTTCGTTAAATCATTTCCAAATTCCGGCCCCGAGAAAGATCGATGGGAAAAAATACCAGAAAAGGTGCCTTGACTCGGTGGGGAGTTGCTGGTGCTGCTCGTATCGCGGCTTGTTTGACCTCCTTGGCCGTAAATTGACTGTGGCACTTTACGCATGTCAATATGATCTAGGTTTGCTGTACCTTCAATGGAATCTTCGTCGTTCAGTCGGTTTTCTTTTCGCGACTTAATCTCAGGGGCCGGGATGCTAATATTCGGGCGAAAGGGCTGATTCAAGAGCGAATGAGTGAGAGACGTGGCTTCCGTTGAGAAGTGGATGGTATCGGCGTTGAAGAAATCAGTAGGGGGCGGAGTGTCTGCTACCTATTAGTACGGAATGTGCATAGGGCGTGAATTCGGAAATAGTGGGAAGCACGAACTTACTCCCCGGAGTCCCTAACTTATTGATATCAATCCCGAGGTCATCGACAAAGCTCGTGCCGACCAAAGCTGTCGGGGTATTCACTGGTGGCTTTTGTACAAGATTTCCAGTGTCAGGATCATCCAGACTGGCAACAAAAGTCATTGGTTGGAAATCAGCCATCAGCTGGGCACCGGAACAGTTGGATGAGCTATAGTCAGGCATACTAGTGTCAGATGTCGATATCTTGCTGTGGGTGTTGGCCCTACGGCTTGACGCCTTCCCCTTACTCATCTCAGCAACCTGAGAGTGCCCGACAACGCCAAAATTGTTTGGCCAATCAAAGAATGACGACATGTCAGCCTTATTGGGATTGAAAGGATCCATGTATCCGAGCTGGGGCCCATTTGTAGCACGCTGTAGGAGACTTTGAGCATTTGGCATGCTCCCCATGAAGTTGGCATCAATCTGTGATACATTTGCACTTGCCGGATTATACCCGGAGGAGCCTGCTGCACTCTTTACGAAGCTAGATCGTCGGCGCGGTGAGTGAAGATGGGCTTCCGCACCATCTTCATGCTGCTGAGATGGGATGGGCATAGTTGGGTTAAAGGGGCCCCTACGCCACATCGCGGGATTCGGCCAGGCAATGCCGGAGCTCTCAAGGATGTCTGCACGATGTCACCGTTAGCCTTATGATTTCAGTTGAGCAAGAAGGGGCAGATATACCAAGCGGGGCATGCTGGAAAGAGAACGCTACGACATTTTTGACACGTTCGATGGGTACCGTCAAGGAATCTCTTGGAAAACCTTCGCTAATGACGATCTTGATGCGTCCAAGTTCGTCTGCAGGGCTCCAGTAACTCTGTCGAAGCAACTCACTGCGGAACTGGGGGAACTTAAGTACCTCAAGGTCACCATTCTTCGTAAACTCTAGATGCACAGTTAACATTTTTTGATTTCACAGCGACGTCCGTTTTCCATACCGAAGCTGTGGTTGATAAGTTGCGGCCATGGCCCGGTACGATGGAACGACAATGTTCTATAGAAAGATAGGTAAGATACTGTCCTTCGCCTACATCTATATCATACGGCAAACTCACGCGACAGGTTGGCCATCAACCAAGACACGGGCCTCGAACTTGACTGACTCTGGGTGCTTGCTATAGTTCCGAGTGAATTGACTGACAACTGGCGTCTTCCAGGAGTGAAGTGATATACTGAAGGGTGTTCCTGGAGGCAGACCAGGCATGAAGCAAGTCATTGTGGGCAAACCAAAGGAGCCATTAGTATAGGCAAACTCTGGGCGAGTCAATATTAGCAGATTGCCGAGTTGTTCCGTAGGTCCCTTCCAGTCACTGCTGGGTTGCCATGGGGAGGACAGCGGGCATACCTGGGTCGTGAACAACGTGACAGTTGGTCTTGAACTCCTTCATGGGGACCTTGGAGTCCTTGGGGAATAGTAGCACATCCCATTCTTCAAACCGCATGGTTACAGAGATTGATGGATAGATGAAGTCGGTTAAGTATTTCGGCCAAGAAGAGACAAAGCAGCGGGCAACGGTGGTCAGTGAAATGGCATAACAAGCAAGGTGGTGGGTGAAATGACAAGCAAAGTTAATACCTGGCAGAGAATAATCTCTACGGCCGAGGTATTGTCAACCGAAACGTGTCGGTAGATGAGTCGATACTTGATGTAGGGGGGGCTTGGGCAAATAAAGAGGGAGATCGGGAGAGAAAGAGGGAGAGTTGTCTGTTCATCCGTCGTGAGGTATGTCTACAAGGCAACGATGGAAGACGAATGTTTTCCTCGAGGCAGGCGAGAGGGACGTGGGAGTGAAAAACAGGGGTCGGGGTTCCCTGTGCTGAGAAGTCGCGTGCCATAACACTTGCTCGAGCTTCGCTGTTGCCTCGACACTGCAAGGTGCTGTCCCCATCTGGATCACTTCCTCCGTGTAACTACCGTGCCTAAGAAGTATAGAGGAGATCCCCGTTTTTAACATGCTGGTTCCAACATGATGTAGCGGTTGTAGACCTGGTTCGCAATAACTGTCCCAACATCGTCTAGCCAAAACACTTCAGCTCTAGTTACAGTATCAATAGAATAAAAAAAAAGGATTTTTCGAATTTTATAAATTAAGAACGCAGTTATGATTGCATGTAAGGCAACAGTTAGGCTTACCCTGCTTGAACGTAACCACCTTTTTGTTACAACACTGTCATCCTGGAATGCATGTAACAGCCTGCCGGATTTTTGAACAGTGTGACCTACTTAAAAAAGACCAAAGCAACAGTCTGTTCTGAAAGGGGTCCCCTCGGATAGGTACATATAGCTAGGTAGGTTCATAACCTCACCTGTGATCCACTGAATTGTGGCCTGTCCTGAACTTCGGCATCCACTTTGGTGCGCATGCGAAGTACATAGACTATTATAATATTATAACGCTGTAGTGAAAGCGGGTAGGTGTCGAGAAACTGGCTGCCCGAAGGAACAGGGCGCTTGGGCATACCTATGTATGCTAGTCAACATTGAAGGAAGAGGTGGTCAAACTCAGTGTCGTCAAGAAACGTTGTCTGGAGCATTGATTGCGCCATCTTGTGGGAGATTATAACATGGGACAGAAAGATATAATGCTACATGATTGCTTGTATCGAATATTGCTAGGACCAGCACATAAAAGTAAAAATACCTCGTCGATTTGGCTCCAAAGTTTGCTCAAAGCCAGGCTGGAGGCTGATCTCTTTGAGTTCGATATACTTATTAGTACACAATACGTCACATTCTGACAGTAAAGATGCCTTGCATTGATTTACTGTTTTACCTTTTCAAAATGCTCTAGTATGGACTTTGCAGGTAATAATAATGCAGGTAAGCTGGACAGGAAATATCTGTTCGATTCGGACAAAAGAGACTTAGTATTTCGCAAAGTTGCAATATGGCACTAACAAGTCTAACGAACAGCCAAATGACTATCCCTGCGTAATGGTTCGTATGCATATTTCATTGATGGTTGCTCTAATATTTGTACAAATGATTTAATCCTCAGCTTCTTCAGCCTGGAATGGCTCTGGATCTCCAGGAGCTCTGGCCTGTTCACGATTGTTAGTACCGGCACCTAAGAGAAGATCCACTTAAGTGTCCCGGGAGCAGGACTCACTCTGAGAGCACCAGGTCCACCGAGCTCGCGCTCTAGACCGCCTTCGAATTCTCGAGGGAAGGACGCCTTATCGGGATACAACCGGCCAACAACCCAGCACACTCCGGCGAAAGCTGCAATGAAGGCACCGATCTGCGCAAACGCTGTCCTGGAGTTGACCCAGGTGTATTCGTAGGGGCTAAAGATGCCGAGAACATCGTGGTCCTCGTGCACGGGCTCGCCGAAGTTCCTGCGCTCCTGCTTATCCCACCACTCCCCATGAGGATCGCGGAATTGTCGCTTGACTGCGGGGGGGTTGATGAAGCCACCGTTCATGTTCGGGTCTTCGGCATCGCTGAGGGTGGGGTGGTCGGGAAACTTCTCTTCGGTAATCTTCTTGTCGGTGAGAGAATCGGGGAAGAAGTTTCGTTGCTGGACAATGGGCAGCCGTCGCGATGCCGTCATGGAGGCTGCGCGCAGGACCGAGGCCCTTGCAACTCGTTGATAGAGCATCTAGTCAGTAGGAAGATGGTATGTCAGTGAGTGCACATGCGCAAGAAAATTGCTGATTGGTGGCAATTGAACATACCGTGGGCCTATTGTGTGCGCGATGCCCTCGATAGTGGTGGTGATGTTGGATTGATGATAGCTGGTGGTTGAGCTTGAACGAAAGGCCCAGTGAATTGAATTAACTGAGCAAACGATTGGACGGAGCGGCAATGATACTTCCTACCTAGTCACTACCTGTAGTCAGCAAGAAATGTGGAGAGCGACTCCCAACTACATATGGACCTAACGGAACTTCACAGAGGGGCACGGGCCACTCATTGGTGCCCAGGCGTAGGCCTGGAGATAACGATCATAGCATGGGGGTTTTTGGTTGTTAGAGCGCGGCGAGGCGGAGGCCCAGGGCGAAATTTTTTGAACCATCATCATTCTACGGGGAACGGCGTTTTCAGAACAGATTGCATCATAACCATCGACATAGAGGCCTAGTCATGGCCAGAACCCGATATCTGAATCTACTGTTAATTCTCTATCCATAGACGTAGTTTTTACTCTCGCAAATGCCTATTTCGCTGAGATCTCCGTGTCCCCGTTGCGCCACACACCCTGGACAGCTATG
The DNA here is from genome assembly GCA_022495235.1 of Xylaria curta. Lineage (NCBI taxonomy): Eukaryota > Fungi > Ascomycota > Sordariomycetes > Xylariales > Xylariaceae > Xylaria > Xylaria curta. The sequence continues at coordinate 10,583 of MU375929.1, read as the reverse complement.
ACGAGCACCGCGTCCCAGTCCGCTGCTGCACCAACACATCAAGACGCCGTCGCCAGGACCGGCACCGACACCGACACCGACAATCCAACACAACCTGCCGCCGCCGCCATTACCACCACCACCACCACCACTACTACTGCCATAGACGCAAATCATGAAAGTGGCAATGATGGCAGGCCTTCCACAAATCCCGAAACCAACGGTGAAGATGGCGCCGGCCAGGATGGAAACAACCACGATAATATGCACGAGGACGAACCGCCTGCGAAGCGACAGCGGCGCGATACAACACCCCACAAACCCATACGTCGACCCAAGGTCGAGTCGCCTCCCTGGAAGAAGATCGAGGCAGAGGGTCCTACCACGTTCATAGAGGATGGGAAACGGCGCTCGGGACGGACCAACGCGCTCCCTCTGGAGCTACTACCTCGAAGCAACAAGCGGATGACCAGAGGCTCCCTGAATGGAACCTCAAATGGAACGCAGGCCTCTCCCAGCCAGGGTAGGCTAAGAGATCGTCGAGCGAGCACCAACGGCACTCAAAGGAACGCGTCCACCCCTCGGACACCCTCCGCCAAGGCACCCTCCGCCGCGGCCAAGTCGAGTTCGAAGAAATCAGTAAACAATGCTCCAAAGCCGTCACCAAAGACAAAAACTACCTCAACACCATCGCGCCCTCCCGCGGACTCTCCGAAGCGCGCACTCCCCACCCGGCGAAGCTCGAGGACACGAAAAAACAGCACCGATACTTCAGCCCAAGTCCCAGAACCGCCGGAGAGCCCCAACTCGTCAAGGGCTACTCGTATCCGGTTGCGTGTCAAGGTTCCAACGATCCCTATCGTCCATCCTGCTCAAGTGGGTGTTTTCCCTGGCCAAGCAGTTCCACGGCCTAAAGTTGCGTCGACGTTTGAGGATTACATCGCGCGAGCGCCAACACTTGATGTACTCGATGGGGGCTGGTTAGACTCCGTAGACGATGGGCCGCCGTTCACCCAAGAGATGGCCGAGAAGGATGCCCGCGTTATCTTGCGGATCGAGAAAGAGGTTGAACCCGGCGGTCTACTCAGCGAGGGACGGTCGAGCCTTTTTGTCCCAGATCCTGAGGAAGAGCCTCCACGACAGTGGGCACATATCGACCATCTTGTGAAGCAGATGGCAAACTTCCGGAAATTGATGGTGATGGAGCATCAGAGGCACAAGGCTACAGCCAAAAAACTGGCCGAGGCTTGCAGAGATGAGTGGCTCAGTCGTCAACCTAAGTCGGCGGAGGAGATCGAGGCTGAAGCTCGAACGGAATGTATTGCGCGCTACAAAACTGTCGTCAGAGCTCTCGTGGGTACCTGGGACAATGTCAGAACCGAGATTAATCGCCGGCGATTAGAGGAATGGGAGGCTGCAGAGCAAAAGCGCGTCAAAGCCGCCTTGAATGAGGCGGTAAGCATGTCGGAGCTCAAGCTTCAGGCTCGGCAAGCCCGTGTCGGCTCTGATGCCTTGTCGGATGAAGACGAGGACGAGGACCAAGATCTCGAAGATTACGAAGACGAAGATGGCGGCGATGAAATGGATGTGGATTCTGAGGAAGAGCCTGGCTCCGATGCCGATTCCACAAGTAATGAGGATAATATGTCATCGTCCGACGATGATGACGATATGAAATCTACCATATCCGACGAAGGGTTGACACAAGATCAACTTCGACAAAAGTATGCAAATGTACCCGATCTTCCGACCTCCCAGATCAATGGACATTTGAAAGAGATGCAAGCCGAAGACCCCGCCGAGACGACCGACGAGTCAGTGGACATGGATGATGACATAACCTCGAGTGACGAGAGCATGGGCAGTGCAGAAGATAGCGTCGACGAGGCAGAGGATTCAGACGAGGAAGACGACGATGAAGAATCAGCCGGCCTCCTTGGCCTATTCTTCGGAAAGAAAGAGTTGAAGAATCTGAAGGAGAATGCGCCCATAGAGAGCGAACAACCGGGGCCCAGCGATCCCCTCACAACAGACGTGGGTAACTTGAAGCTTAATGGTGTTGGGACCAATGTCGAACAACCTACCACAAACGAAAAAACCGAACTCGACGTTGAACCGCCAATATTAGCGGCAACGAAAGAAGACACATTAGCTCTTACGACGAATCCATCATCTAATGCTACCAGCCCTCTATCTAACTCTTATGTGGGTAATCGGCCAAATACTCCAGCCATGATATCCTGTCCAATACAGCCCCATGATGTTGAAATGGAAATCGATACAGTCGAGCATGTCAGGGAGAACGGCACTCCAGGTGGAGATGGTATTGAACGAAAAGAACATTTAGTAGCAACACTTCCTAGCATTGAGGCTGCACCCACTCTATCGGACCGACAGCAACCAGCTTCAGAGACAGATGCAGTTACCAGCTCTACAAGTCGGGATCGTAGCCAATCACCTCGAACATCAGTAACCAAACCCTCTGAAGTGGATACAGTCTCCTCAGTGATGAAATCAGGTGTGAGTAGGTCGACTACGCCTCCTCCTCGATCGCCTACAACTGAAGTTCCATTCTTGTTGCGAGGGACTCTACGTGAATATCAGCATTATGGGTTAGACTGGCTTGCGGGCCTTTACAAGAATCAGACGAATGGCATCCTCGCAGACGAAATGGGTCTTGGCAAGACCATTCAGACTATCGCCTTGTTAGCCCATCTTGCTTGTCACCACGAGGTATGGGGTCCGCATCTTGTCATTGTCCCTACAAGTGTGATGCTCAATTGGGAGATGGAGTTTAAAAAGTGGTGCCCTGGATTTAAAGTTCTTTCCTACTACGGCAGCATCGAGGAGAGGAAACGAAAGCGCCAGGGATGGAAAACAGATGACGTATGGAACGTAACTATCACGTCTTATCAGATCGTCCTTCAGGATCAACAAGTGTTCAAGCGTCGACAGTGGCACTACATGATCTTAGATGAGGCGCATAACATCAAAAATTTCAAGTCGAAACGTTGGCAGACCTTACTGGGCTTCAATACTCAAGCACGACTTTTGTTGACTGGAACACCATTACAAAACAACTTAACTGAGCTCTGGTCACTTTTATTCTTCTTGATGCCGTCCGAAAATGGAGTTGGAGGTTTTGCCGACCTCGCGGAATTTCAAGATTGGTTTCACAAACCCGAGTCGCAAATCCTAGAAAGTGGCCGGGAGCAAATGGACGACGAAGCACGCGCTATTATTGCTAAACTTCACAAAGTTCTGCGGCCATATTTACTGAGGCGGCTCAAGGCCGACGTTGAGAAGCAAATGCCGGCAAAGTACGAACATGTGGAGCTCTGTCGATTATCGCGACGTCAACGCGAGTTGTATGATGGCTTCCTAGCTCGAACTGACACAAGGGAAGCCTTGGCTTCGGGAAACTATATATCGGTCATCAACTGCCTTATGCAGCTTCGTAAGGTCTGTAATCACCCTGACTTATTTGTCGAGCGTCCTATCATGACGTCCTTCCGACAACCTAGATCTGTTGTCGCCGAGTTTGCGAACACAGAGACGCTTCTTCGTGGAAGATATCTGGCCGACCCCCCTCATACGACTGCCAGTCTAAACTTCCTTAATTTGGTTCCTGCGCAGCATGAAAGTCTGTCATCAACCGTGTGTGATCGTATATTCGAACTCAGTTCCGACAACACGCTCCTGGATCTTGAGCACACACAGGAAGCTCGGGCCCGGGCCGCCCGGATGAATCTGGATCCCTCAACCGTCGAGTCGAATCTTGCATACCTCGATAGCATAGGACGATGGGGTCGCCTGGATGAGTTACGTCATTGTGTCTATTTGAATAGCTTTCGTCGTCAACAGCATCCCATCTACGGCAAACGATCGACCGACTTCTTAACGTTAGGGATTAACCAACGACCTTTCAAATCTCGACCTAAGATACCACAGACAGTAATGAGCTGGTTTGAGGAAGACTCGCCTATTCTCAGGTCAATTGTGCCCACTCTGGACCAACGCGCTGCCTCGATGAAATCCACCATATCTAAATTTGCTTGCATTACTCCGGCAGTTGTCACAAGGGATCTTGACCAGTTTATCTTAGGTTCCAATAAAATCGAGTTGCTTGAGGAGACGAATCTCACGTTATCCACACCCATTCGCTACGCTCCTTTTATGCCAAAGGAGCCTCCGCTCGATCCATGGCACGAGTCACGCATGAAACTAAGTATACAATTTCCAGACAAACGCCTCCTCCAATACGATTGTGGTAAGCTTCAAGTTCTTGACCGGCTGTTGCGCAAACTTCAAGCTGGCGGTCATCGAGCCCTTATCTTCACTCAAATGACCAAGGTCCTCGACGTACTGGAACAGTTTTTGAACATCCACGGCCATAAATACCTCCGCCTTGATGGAGCAACCAAAGTAGAGCAGCGCCAGATCCTCACAGATCGGTTCAACCATGATCCCCGCATTCTTTGCTTCATACTCTCAACTCGGTCCGGTGGATTAGGAATCAATCTTACTGGAGCCGATACCGTCATCTTTTATGACCAGGACTGGAATCCAGCTATGGACAAACAGTGCCAAGATCGGTGTCATCGTATTGGCCAAACTCGCGATGTGCATATTTACCGACTTGTGAGTGAGCATACAATTGAGGCCAATATTCTTCGAAAAGCAAGCCAGAAACAAATGCTAGATGATGTTGTAATTCAAGAGGGCGGCTTCACCACAGACTACTTTAACAAGCTTTCAGTGCGTAGCGTTGTGAGCCACGCCACTGACGCGGGCGATGTAGTTGGAGACGCGATGGACCGCGTTCTCGGTGGCGTGGAAAGTGCTGACCAACGCACGGTCGGTCGTGTTCTCGAACAAGCCGAGGACCGTGAGGATGTTGCTGCTGCGCACGTTGCCGAGAAAGAAATTCAAGAGGATGAGGCGGATTTTGCTGAGAAACCACTAACCGCAAGCGCGTCCGGAGCTTCCAGCACACGACAAGTCACTCCCGCCATGCAGGACGGCCATGGGATTGGACGATCAAATCTGGGTCTCTTCTCCGAGGCAGCGGACGCGGATGAAGCAGTCCAGGAGATTGAAAACAACGCGTGGGGCGAGAGAATGCACACCATCGACGACTTCATGCTCGCAACGATGAGTGCACAACTGGAGGGTACACCGCTTGAGCTTCCCAAAGATAAAAAGAAGAGTAAGAGTAAGAAGGGCAAAGATACGAGGAAGCGTTAGGGTCGCTAGTCCTCCTATCTTTTGCTTTCTGCTCGAGGATTTTCTCTCCTCTCCTTATTTCAAGTGTATACTACTAGGCTTTTACCTGCACTCAGGACTTGCGCAGCTTTCTTCCTTCGTGTATTATAGACTAATGCTGCCACGGGACACGAGAACCTAGGAAGGTCAAGTGTTCGGCATAATATTGTATTGGGTGTCAAAGGTCTTAAGTTCAAAATGGGCTTTGGGAGCAGCGAGAGTTGGGCGCCTTGTCATTACGGGAACTTTTTTTCCTTTGCATGGGGCAAAGGTAGCATGCTTAAAATGAGGTATATAAAAAGGGCGGGCTCTCTGGGTTTTGTACATTTATACAGTCGGCAAACGCTGGAATGCTTGATAAACTGCGACTATTTCCAATGTTCTTCTGAAGGTGTTTAAAGTCTATCCAGCTCTCGTCTCCAGACCAGAGCGTAAGCGTAGTCGACGCAGGGGGAACTTTCGGCCGCCATTGCCCCATGGTCCGTCAGACCAGCCGATTACCCCACCATTGCACATCAGGAGGTTAAGAAATGGCCGACTTGAACATGGAGAACCCCGGAGTCGAGGGTGTATGATGGCACCCTGGAGATGACGACGATCAAGTGCATATGCGGAGAGAATGCTTTGCTTCTAGTATATAAGTTACGGCGCACCATTAGCTTGATGCGACTCGAGTACCTAGAACCATCACATTAGAATACCTATTTGTTGTCGTCGCCGTCGTCGTCACCAAGCTCCACACTCCACATCAAGCTTATAGTCGCGAAAGAACGTAGCTATCACCTTGTAGAATGCTGTGAAATCAAATCAGCCACGTTTCCACCTAGGCAAAAAATGACTACATCATCAGATCAAGACTCCCAGCATGGCGACTTCCGCCGATACCTGCCAGACCTCAGCACACCGCGATTTACGACGATAGCGCATAACGATGCGCACGGCCATGCGAGAGAGCTAAAGGAGAGGCAGGCGCCACCATGGCTGCATGGGCTCTACAAGCACTGGATGAAGCTATTGCAGGAACCATTTAAGGGGATCACGAATGACGGTAGGTCGTCTTTGTCTTATATAGATTTCTCAATTACTCGCTTATCGCACGCAGCAACCTAACCTAGTAAACTTGATCATTTGGTTAGTTAGTTACTTAGGCTGACATGTAAAAACGAGAAAAAAAGGCACCGTGCGCCCCAACCTCTTCAAGGTCCGGGACGAAAGCGTGCCCATCGCGCGGATAACCGCCGCGGCGCAAGGGGTAGTGGACCAACTGACTCCCGAGCAGGCCTCGAGAACACTCTTGCACATCGACTCGCCCGAGTGGCGGACGTGGTCGAATCCCGAGTTCCTGATCAGCGACAAGGGGGTCCGTCTCGACGCGGTCACGCCCTCGCTGCGGGAAGGCGTGCTCGCCGTGTTGAGAGAGGCGCTGTCCCCCGAGGGGTACGCGAAAGCCCTCGGCGCGATGCGCATCAATCACTTCCTGGGCGAGCTCGTGAACGCGCCGCGCGTGATGAACGAGGGGAGCTACAACTTCGTCCTCTTCGGCTCTCCCTCCACAGAGAGGGCGTGGGGGTTCTCCTTCTACGGACACCATTTGTGTCTCAGCGTGTTCCTGTACAGGACGCAAATCGTCATCTCGCCGTGGTTCACGGGCGCGGAGCCGAATTTCATCGACAGCGGTCCCCACAAGGGCACGCGGATCCTGGAGGTCGAGGAGCGGCTGGGCCTGCGACTCATGCAGTCCCTCGACAGAGAGGCGCAGGAAAAGGCCACCGTGTACAAACTCCTCAAGGACCCCGCGATGCCGCACGGAAGATGGAACCACGACGACCAGCGCCATCTCTGCGGCGCCTACAGGGACAACAGGATCGTGCCGTACGAGGGGGTCCTCGTGGCCTCTTTTACCCGCGGACAGCAGGATCTCGTGATACAAATACTCGAACAGTACCTTCTGTACCTCCCTGCACGGGCACGCGAACTGCGACTACAGGATGCGAAGGAGGTGTTCGCGGAGACGTACTTTTGCTGGATTGGCGGACATGGGGATGATGATGCGTTTTATTTCCGCATTCAGAGCCCGGTGATTATTGTCGAGTTCGACCATCATTCAGGCGTCTTCCTGACAAATGCCGAGCCCGCGAAGTTTCATATTCATACACTTCTGCGCACGCCTAATGCGGGCGATTATGGATGGGCGCTCCGAAGCCAGATAGAGGGCGTAGAGCAGGACTATGTGTGGGAGGGATAAACTTGTTAAAGATGTATTTAAATCCTCCCCCCCTTAATGGTAACGCGGGTAGATTGATGGCATGGTTAGTGCCTCAACATTCGTACGCATTAGGGTCCTCTTAGTCTGATCGAGGAGTGAAATTGTGACATTCGGTCCTAGGGTCAACCAGCATGTTGCCGAAATGGCGACGGGCATTTCGCTCCAGATTTACGGAGGCTGATTCAGCTTGTTTTGGAAAGCTGTCTATCTGTACCTTTCAAAGCGAAAAGAAAGATTATATAAGGTAGTTGTGCTAAGTCTGTTCATTACTTGTAAGGAGGTATACAACCCCTTGTAAGAGTCGGAAAGCGTCGTACGGCACGACATAATCTTAGTAGTTGTGACGAAAGAGCATTCATAGATGCTAAACTTTTACGATCGGGGTACCTAGAGACGTAGCAGATGCCTCCCAATCTAAGGCTCTTCCCTGCCATAAGCCAGGCTGTACAGTCACGTATTGAGCGAATCTGACATTCAGGCACCTTTGGAATGATAGGCCAATGTAATATTTGCTCAAGATCATCTGTTTCCAGAACGGATATTATATCGGGGAAATGAAGAGCGAGGAAGTAGGTTCTCGTAGTAATATCTACTCTTTGAGGGTAGGGTAGAATAATGGGGGGGAGTCGCGTGACTGCGTCATTCATAATATTATACGATAGTGTTTGGTCCTCGCCAACCGTCCCGAAACCCAGCAGAAGCTGATAATTGCGAATCACAAACAAATATTACATCTCTATCCACGTAACCGCTTTCCTTTGAACAGATCAATCTGGTGATCTGAGCCAGATCTTCACAGCCGGGTTACTTGATGCGACCTTGACAGGCAAGCGATTCTCAACGCGATCGTTCCATGGCGGGGGCCAGTTAGAGATCTTATCTAACAGGAGAATATTCCTGGCCTAGATGACATATCCGTATATTTTTGTTTCGTAGAAGCTGAATTCTGAGGTTGGAAAAGGCGTTGGTGATCCCTTAGCATTAAACGCCTGGGCATTTTGAGGCATATCTAGGTTCTCTGACTGTATGCCTATGTATTATATCATATTAACTGATAATGCACTCCTACAGAACTTTAGACGCGAATGTTGGTATATCTGGGCCCATAGATGACTTACATACTACCTACATCACATCTTTCTGTCATGAAACTCTGTCATCTCACCCAGATAGGCCATTTGGGGGGAAGGAGGACATGGCCTTGCACGTCCGAACGTAACGGTTTGACTAAGTGAGTATTGTTCGAAGCTGTATGTCGGTTCGCGATTTGTGGCTCTGTTGATAACGTGGGAATGTTGTCTATATAAATCATATGGTGGGCGAATTTGGGCTATCGTCTGTGGTAGAATCCTACCTACAAAGTAGACGAGTCAGGAAATTAAGATAACTACATATATAATTATGAAAGATATGGTAATAGTACCTCGATGTGCTTGGCGATAGCGCTTTATATATCGAAGAAGGACTAAGACTGTTGGAGGCAAGCTTACGACCAAACCAATGATGGCGACGATGGCCTCAATAGAAAGAATCATAGTGCAGCAGTCAACAAGTATGCGCAGATATTTGTATAAAGGATAGGGTAATACAATATTCAAGACATCGAGAAGATACAGATAATCATATGGAGGAGTTTGTGACTTTTATAGACATTTACATAATTCTACTCAACGTTCTTACACTACCTAGGTAGGTACCTACACCTCCTCTGGCTTTTTGAAGGCTAGGTCAGTCACTTTCCTTGTCAAGCAGGTTGCTTCTAACTCACTCAAAGCCCTGATAACAAACCACAGCCCCGAAAGAACCTTGCATGTAGTCTGTAATTGTTGGCCCAAACAGAGGTACAAGTAATTACCTTATTGCTACAGCTACACCCCTTAACTGGCCTAGTCCTCAGCGTAGGATTCTGCCAAGCTAACCATGCTGACGAGCACGTTGCACCAGTTCCGCAAGAGAGGGTCAAGCCAAAGCCAACCTCAGCTGCAAGATTCCACTATCATACAACTGCTGAGACCAGAATCCTTTGGTCGATCATTTGGGACCCATTTCCACGTTTTCGGTACCCATACAGGTCTACAGGATGATAATGGTGTAGCGTCGCGCTAGGTACTAAAAGGGCAAGAGTACTGTTGCTCGCGAGGCTGCCATACAATTTAAGCAGAACATTCGCGGTTGATCAGTCTCGAAGCTTTTTTGCCACTCGATCCCCCCTGCTCAGTAAAGTAGATATGGTGAACTTCCCACCAAAAATTCCCTGTCGGTACAAGCCTTAGCGCGGCGCTACGCAATTATCATCCTGTAGACCTGTAGGCAGTAAGTGTAAGGTGCTTCTAATGGAGGTCTGGAAGTTGTTGTATATTCTAAGTCTAGGGGTGTCCAGCAGACACTGTGCTACATTCATATACCTATAGTGGGTCCAACAGCACCTTTGCACCTAACAACCTGCTCCCCGAAAAATAAGATAATAACCTTATTATCAAAAAAATACATCAAAAAAATACATTAAAAGTGCTAAAATATATTAAAAAACCTTCTTATTATTATAATTATTAATTAATTATTAATTTTTTTTGCTAAATTATTTAAACATTGTTTATTTATAAAATTTTAGTTTTAGTTTTTTATATTTTATTAATTAGCAGTTTTTTTTTTTTATTTATTTATAAAAAATAATTATTTTTAAATAGTTTTATATTTAAATTAAGCTTATATATAAAAAATATTTATTAAAAAAATCGAATTAAATAAGTTTTAAATAATTAATAAATATTATATTATAAATTTTTTATGTTTAAAAAAATTTAAACTTATATGCTATATATTTAATATGTTTAAAAATTTTAAATAGTTTAATATATTATTGTTTTAGCTTTTTTTTAATTAATGCTATTTTTAAAATAATATATTTTTTATATAGTTATAAAAATATTTAATTTTTAATATTAAAAAACTAAAAAAAATATATATAGTTAAATTAATTTTTTATGTTTATAGCTACAATATATATTATGTTATATATTTTTATTTATATTATAAAAAAGTTTATATTTAAAAAACATTTTTTTAAAACTAT